>CM056500.1:46806145-47168562 GCA_029783415.1 Anisodus acutangulus | reverse complement strand
CTCCTAACTTATTCTCAAAGAACTCTACGCCTCGAGATTCCACAATTACATTTGAGTCTAAGTCTAGCCTCTATATGCTTTTGAATTTTCTCAGATATCCTACAAATACACTTTTCAAAGCTCTTGGACCTAATTTAGTTTTCTTAGATCTGGGACCTTATAATAGGCTAAGCACCCCAAACTTTAAAATAACTAATATTAGGTTTTCTTCCTTTCCAAATTTCATATGGTGACAGCTTTATCTTCTTGGAAGGAATTCTATTATGTACATGACATGCAGCTTAGTAAAGCTTCACCCCATAAGTTCATAGGTAAGTTTGAGTTAATAATCATGGCATTCACCATATCAACTAGAACTCCATTTTTTCTTTCTGCACACTCCATTTTGTTGAGGTCTATAGGGTGCACTAACTTGATGAACAATGCCATTATTTTCACAAAACGAAGTAAATTCAAGAGGGAAATATTCTCCACCCCTATCACTTCTCAAGATTTTCGCTTATCTTTTGTGTTTCTACCATAGATTTGTAAACTTGAAACATGTCAAAAGCTTGATCTTTGATTTTATTAAATAGACATAGGTAAATTTAGAACAATCATCAATGAAAGTAATAAAATACCTACATCCACCTCTAGTTAAAACACCATTTAACTACAAATATCGTAATGTACAAGTTCTAAAATTTCAGATTGTCTATCAACCTTGGAAAAGGTTTTCATTTTCGCTGAACACAAACTTCACATTTTTCTTTATGCTCATTGCTATAAGAAATAATTCCGCCTTTTGCACATATATTTCATTGTTTGATAATTAACATGTCCCAAACGATTATGCCAAAGATTAAAAGTTGTACTTTCTATATTAAAACTTAAATCAAAAGATTGCACACAAGAATAATTGAACTTTCATCTTTATTGATACTTAGTTTGAACATTCCATCTGATACATAACCCTTTCCCACAAAGGCACCAAATTTTAGACAGATGATCTTATCCACTTATTACAACTTTGAGTCCTTTCTTACATAGCACAAAACCGTAAACCGATTCTTCCTAATGGAAGGAACATGCAAAGACATTAGTCAACACAACTTTCTTCCGTATGAACTGGAGTATCACACTTCCTGCTCCAAGAACCTTGCTAGTATGATGGTCTCCCAACAGAATTTCATGACCATCCACCGCCTCAGTAATCTTTGAAGAGTGAGCGATTGTTGCAAACATGGGTGGTAGCACCAGAGTCATACCACCAATCATCACTTGTAGTGATTCCACCATGTGCAAACTCTCGATCATTCCAATATGCATCTCGTAAAGCATGGCAATGATCTCATTAGTATTTTGCTCAACAACATTAGCAATCGCTTCTCTTCTGTTCCTTTCTGGTTTTGATTATGCCCTTCTGTAGGTTCCCAGTAAACGCTTGAAATGGCCTTCTTTCCACAATTGTAACAAACGATTTCAGACATGTCCTTCTTAACCCTTTTATTCGTTAAGGCAAAGATTGAGTAAATATTTGCCTTTCTCTTACCCTCTTTAGATTCTTTCGAGTAACATAGTTCACTTTAGAACTAGAAGCATCATTCAAAACCTTTCTCACGATTTCGAGTTTCCTCTTCAATTCGTAAGTGTTTCAACTGCTCTAAAGTGAACTCCTCGTGTGCAGAACAACTTCTTCCCCGTAATTATTCCAGAAGGTGGCAATTTGGCAATAATTCCTCCAACAATTAACTTTTCCTAAGATGGTTATGTCCGTGTCTTTAAACTTAGAAATCAATATCGAAATTCATGCACTTGATCAAGCATATAGAGGTGCCATCAACCATAGAAAATTCAAAGAACTTAAAAGTAACAAACTTATCGCCTTTCGCATCATATTTGAATTCCAGGCCTTCCACAGCAGATCGAATTAGTGTAGAGATCATACAGACGATCGAGAGGAGTTCAATAAATCTCGCAGCTTCATCTTGACACGCTATCTGCGTCATCGCCAAAGCTAAATATCTAGAATATAGAAGATCCAGCAGAACGACATCTTCTCCTTCCAACGAGGAAATTGGTTCCATCAAAACGATCTAGTTTACAAGATAAAAACATCTTCATAGTGTTCTCCATAATATTATCCTAAGATAGTAATGATAAGAAATGAATTGTAGAAACTAGATTAGACGAGATGATTGTAATATTAGCTCACCTGATGGGATTAACTAGGATTACCTATATATTATCATGAACATGCACAAGATATAGATTGCAAGATAATAATCATGTGTCATTCCATATTTAAAGGAATTGAACAATTGTAATCTTTCATGAACATGTAATCTATGAACAATTGTGACTCATGAAATCGAAAAGATTAAATGCTATGTGCTAAGAGTCTTTGAGCATATTATTAATCCAATGAACATCCAAGCCCAATACATGTTTGGCCCAACTAAATGAACTCTCAATTTAATATACCAAGTTCGCTAGTCTTTGAAGACGGTGCTTAGATGAGATATTTGTTTCTCTTGTTAATGATTGATTGTGACTAATCGACTTCATATTTCATTGTGATCTAATCATTTTGACAGTAGTTTAGATTTAATTGTTCCATTGCTTTCATTGAAATCTTATCACATGATTTGACTTACCACGAATGTGTCTATACTTTAGAAAAGCAGCAAGACGTTCCAACCACTTGTGGACTATCACTAGATATCCAACTAGCTGTTAATGAAAATATAGCAAAGCATAACTTTTGGAAGATATTACTACTGATAAAATGCAATATCGTGCCTACAGCATGCTACCTATTGCACTAGCATACTCTCATCTTCGTTCATACCATGATGTTTCATACATAAGTTCAAATGTTCAAATTTCTAAGCATCACATTGATAAGGAATAAACGATAATATGGTATCAACTCATTTAAGTCTCATTTTGGAAAGTTTAGAACTCAAATAGGTTTTGACTTCATTTGTTATACCATTTATGTTTGTTCCAAAGATTAACATATCATCTACATAAAGGCACAAGATTACACCATAATCTTTGTTTATCAAACTTAGAATATACACACCGCTTACAGATTATGTATAAAAAACCATTAAGGATAAAATTTCTAAATATAATCAAATTTCTCATGCCATTGCTTCTTGAGCTTTGCTTTAAACCATACACAATGATTTAACTAATTTACAAACTTTATGTTCTATAACCCTAAGGAACCAAAACCTTCAAAGGTCTCATGTACACCTCTTCATCTAAATCACCATTTAAACGGAAAAGCGCTTACATCCATTTGATGAATATGCAAATCCTCTAGCTGGGAGAGGCTAAAGCTATCAATATTCTTATAGATGCAATTCTACTCCCAGCTACTATGAGCATAAGTATCAAAATAATCTACTCCTTCCCTTTGGCCTGAAATAAACTTGTCCAACAAGCCTAGCTTTGAAAACTTTTGATTGATTCTATTATCTACACTTTCTTTTACCACTCCCTGAACCTTACTTTATATCCTAGAGTAGCTCTTTGAGCCAGGAGGCAAGTCTGGCAAGTCTCGCTAAAACCTGAAGTCTTATTAGTCATTAAAGACTCCATCTCGTCATCTATTTGCTTCTTTCCAAAAAGCTGAATTTCTGGGATGCCATTGCTTCTTGAAATGTCTTTGGTCTATCACATATCAATCTTTCAACATTGAAACGATTTGGATTATTATTGCAACAACTTCTCTATTTCCTTCAACAAGAAAGGGAAATTGCTTTGGGAATTTATGAAATCTAGAACCAAATTCCTTCTCCTTTCCTAACTCTTACACTTTCATCTAAAGTCTCACTAGAAGCATTAGGATTTAACATATCACTCAAGTAAGAGAAGCATTAGAACTTGTTTCCCTGCTTTGAGGTATTTGCAAGTGACTCACAACACTCGCTTGGAATCACCCTCCGGAACTTATTCTCACAAAAAAGAACTCCTACGCCTCGAGGATTCCACAATTACATTTGAGCCCAAGTCTAGCAAATCCTATATAAAGCTTTGAATTTTCTCAAGATATCCCCATAAATACACTTTTCAAAGCTCTTTGGACCCTAATTTAGTTTTCTTAGGATTCGGAATCTTATAATAGGCTAAGCAATCTCCCAAACTTTAAAATAACTAATATTAGGCTTTCCTTTCCAAATTTCATATGGTGACAGCTTTATCTTCTTGAAGGGGAATTTTATTATGGCTACGATGACATGCACGCTTAAGTAAGCCGTTTCACCCCATAAGTTCATGAGTAGAGTAAGTTTGAGCACAATCATGGCATTCACCATATCAACTAGAACTCCATTTTTTTCTTTCTCACTCCACCCATATTTTGTTGAGGCTCCATAGTAGTAGGGTGCACTAACTTTGATGAACAATGCCATTATTTTCTACAAGCAACAGTAAATTCAAGAGGGAAATATTCTCCAATTCCTACTGCCTCGACTTCTCAAGATTTTCAGTTTCTTTCTATCTTTTGTGTTTCTCACCATAGATTATGAACTTGAAACATGTCAAAAGCTTTGATCTTTGATTTTATTAAATAGACATAGGTAAATCTCTAGAGACAATCATCAATGAAAGTAATAAATATACTACATCCAATTTCTAGTTAAAACACCATTTAACTCACTGAACAATGAATGTACAAGTTCTAAAATTTCTGATTGTCTATCAAACCTTTGGAAAAGGTTTTTTCATTTAAACTTCGCTGAACACAAACTTCACATTTTCTCTTTTTATGCTCAATGCTGCTATAAGAGAAATAATTCCTGCGTCTTGCACATACATATTTCATTGTTTGATAATTAACATGCTCCCAAACGCATTATGCCAAAAGATTAAAAGTTGTACTTTCTATATTAAAACTTAAACTCAAAGATTGCACACAAGAATAATCGAACTTTCATCCTTTATTGATACTTAGTTTGGAACATTCCATCTGACATAACCCTTTCCCACAAAGGCGCAACTGAAATTTTAGACAAAGATGTGATCTTATCTCACTCTTATTACAACTTTGAGTCCTTTTCACATAGCACAAAACCAGAAACCATTCCTTCCTAATGGAAGGAACATCGTGCAGCATTAGTACCAACACAACTTTCTTCTCAGTGGCTGAATCGAGTAGCTACTGCTCACTTCCTGTTCAAGAACCTTGCTAGTATGATGGTCTCCCCAACACTTTCATGACCATCCACGCCTGCAGGTGTAATCTTTGAAGAAGTGAGCGATTGAGTTGCAAACATGGGTGGTAGCACTTATTCATTACCACCAATCACTGTAGTGATTCCAATGCATAAACTCTTGGATCATTCCAATATGCCATCTCCTTAAAGCATGGCAATGATCTCATTAGTATTTTTAACTCAACAAACATTAGCAATCGCCTTCTCTTCATGTTCCTTTTCTCGTTTTGATTATGCTCCTTCTCTAGGGGTTCATGCAGAATAAAACGCTTGAATACTTTTCTTTCCCTGACACCAGTAACAAAACGATTTCTGCATATGTCCTGCCAACCGCTTTTATTCTAAGTTAGCAAGATTGGAGTAAATATTTGCCTTTCTCTTACCCTTTAGATTCTTCTGAGTAACATAGCTTCACTTTAGAACTAGAAGCATCATTCAAAACCTTCACCGATTTCCCCGAAGCCTTCAGATTCGTAAGTGTTTCTGAATCAGTTCTGAAAGTGAACTCCTGTGGTTAGCAGTGTCTTGACAACTCTTCCTGTAATTATTCCAGGAGGAAGGTGGCAATTTGGGCAATAATTCCTCCAACAATTAATCCTTCCTGTATGGTTATGTCCAAAGTCTTTAAACTTAGGAAATCAATATCGAGAAATTCCATGCACTTGATCAAGTATGAGGTGCCATCAACCATAGAAAAATTCAAAGAACTTAAAAGTAACAAACTATATCTCGCCTTGCCATTTTTCCTCGCATCATATTTTGAATTGAATCTCCGGTATCTTCCACACTCTCCCTTGCGTAGACCGAATTGAGTGTAGAGATCCTTCATACAGATGACGAGGGAGTCTGGGATTAAACCCTCTGGCACAATGCTTTACCCTCGGCACGCTTTTCATCACAAGTCGCTATCTTTTCTTGATGTGTCCTCGTTAGTACATCGCCCCGTCAGTTCGGCCAAAGCCCCTAAATCTCTGATCTAGAATATGTAAGATCTTCAAATGCTGTTGAGTAGGAACGACATCTTCTTCTCCTTCCTTCACGAGGAAATTGGTTCCCATCAAAACGATCTAGTTCTCTTACAAAGATGCTCATTGGCTACTAAACATCTTCATATGTTCTCATAATATTATCCTAAGATTAAGTTAGAAAAAGAGATGCCGATGATAAGAGAAATGAATTGTAGAAACTAGATTGAGACGAAGATGATTCTCTGCCTTTAGGATACATATCCCCCACTTGATATTGTGCCTTAGAGGGATTAACTTAAGAACTAATTACCCCTGTGATTACAACCTTAACCCAAGAATCTAATTTCTGAGCAAGAACTTATTCGCTCTTCATGAACAACATGGAATTGCTTGAAAGCAAAGAATGTTTTCTTTGGTTGGAAGATATAGATTGCAAGATAATCTTTTAATCATGTGTCATTCCATATTTAGAAGGAAACTTAAGTACTTTCATGAAATTGAATTCTGGTAATCTTTCATGAAAATAAATGTAATCTTTCATGAACAATCAGACTTTCATGAAATCAACATTTAAAAACAAAGAAAAAGATCTAAATGCATATTTTAAGTCAGAGCTCTGTTCGCACGCATAAAGTGCTAAGTGTTAGTCTTTGATTAATAATATATTAGCATATTATTAATCCAATGATAAGTACATTCCAAGCCCAATACATGTTTGGCCCAACTAAATGAACTCTTTCAATTTGAATATACCAAGTACAAAAATACTTATAAACACATCAAGCTTCTTCTTATGTTGATCTGGGACCAAATGTGTGGACAAACCCTACACCCAAGGTCTTCCCTAAAATAAAAACACAATTAATTGAAGACTATATACAACAATCCCCACTTAGTCTCTTCAATTTAACAAAAGTGCTTAGATTAAGAAAGTATCTTGCGATTTTGAACTTTTCACTTAGTTACAATGTTCTCAAAATCCTAACAAAATTATTGAAGTGCAAGGCTTAAAGCTGCTGAGCCAAAATTCCCTTATGCTAGAACTCCAAGACTCCAACACACAATTCATTCTTTTCCATGTTCATATCGAGGTAGCACCATTATGGCTGGTGCTCCAATCTGCGGTTTCATAGACAATTTACAAAAGTTCAATTCAAAACTCTTAGAAGTTGCGGCACTACTTACTTATGTCTATATAGGTGGAAATTCTTCCATTAATTAATTTTGCATTAAGAGTATATTACTCACCACTATAAAACATATGTTAATCTGCTGAGGTTGAGAACAATAGTTACATCTAGTGTGACCTCCAAACTGCTTATCAACAATTTGTTATTACTACATTCAACCTTTTAACCATGGGTATTCATAGAAAAGAGGTCACTTTTCCATTGCTGTACTATTAATTCGTCAAACTGTCGCAAAGCCTCTACTTCTTGACTTGTCTCCATAAATCATTTTCTCTTCGAAGTCCTTTAGTAAAAGTGATCTGCCAAAATATGTTACAAGACCTTGTACTTGAATCACATGCTCTACAACCCTCCGCCTCTATGATTAACTCAGCCTCACACTACGCATGAAACTCGAAACCTGGATGTGTCTAGACTCTTACACATTATAAATCTTATTATAAGCTCTGAGACAGATGTTGTTCAGCGCTGGTATCCTGATTACAAAGGCAAAAGAAATGTACGGGCACTGCACAGTTGCCACAACTTCATACATCCATAACATGGGCCATTTCGCCACTCGCTTCTTGCCTCGCCGCCCCTCACGCCCAAGAGGCTAATGTAACAGCTTCCATGGTAAGAATGTAGTGATACATGTCTCTGCTCTTTCGAGGCCCAAGAAAACTTAAGACAATTGACTCAGCATAAAAATCCAACCACTTGTGGATTTATTATCTCCATCACTAGATATCCAACTAGCATCTGTATATCCTCTCAAGCTACTACCTCTGGGAAAATTTTTCCTGATAATACAAAGTATGAATTTCTTGGTTCTTTTCAAATAACCAAAAATTCTTCCAATTGCTCGCCAATGTTCTCTGTAGACTGATTGACTAGTGAAATCTAGAAAGTTTGAAACTCCAGAATGGGCCAATATCAGCTTTACAATGGAATGTAGCATACTAATCGTTACCTATTGCACTAGCATACTCCAGTTTAAATGAGCCACAGATCTTCCAACTGCTCATAACTAAGTCAGTTGCATGATGTTTCACTTAATGGATACATGTTAGCCTTCATCAAATGTTCAATAAACTAAATTTCTTAAGCATCTTCCTCAACATAATAGAGACTAGACTCAAGGAATAACCCCCACTATTTCGCTAACTTTGATACCCGATTAATATGATTATCGACCTCTGTTCAATCCGCCCAGTTTGAAAGCAGGAACTCAAATAGGTTTTGACTTCACATTTATGCCATTTATGTTTGTTCCAAAAGGTCAACATATCATCTACATACAGGCGCAAGATTACCACCATAATCTTTTGTAAACTTAGAATATATACACACTGTCGGCGGGTATGTATAAAACCGGTAGATAAAGCGACGCAATCAAATTTCTCATGCCATTGCTTCAGACTTGTTTTAAACCATACAATGATTTGCTAACTTACAAACTTTATGTTCATAACGGGAAGGACAAAACCTTGAGGTTGTCTCATGTACACCTCTTCATCTAAATCACCATTTAGAAAAGCCGATTTTTACATCCATTTGATGAATATGCAAATCATGAAGAGGCTAAAGCTATCAATATTAGCATATAGTACCAATTCACAACCCGCAGGAGCATAAATATCAAAACCAATCTACTCCTTCCCTTTGGCTAAATCTCTTGTCCAACAAACACAACCTGAAAACTTTGGTTGATTCATTATATATCCCACGCTCTTCTTTCTGAAAACCCACTTACGTCCTATAGCCTTTAGAGCCGGGAAGCCCGATGCATCCAAAACCCAAGTCTTATTAGCCATTAAGAGACTCAGTCTAGTCATCTGTGTAACTTTCCAAAAAGGCGAATTTCTAGATGCCATTGCTTCTTGAAATGTCTTTGGATCATCACATTCATCTTGACATTGAGAGCAGTTTGGATTTTATTACATTATGACTTTCTACATTTCCTTGACAAGAAAGGAAATTGGCAGGGAATTTATGAAATCTGAGATCCAAATTCTTTACATAAACTTTCTAACCTCTTACACTCATACTAAGTTCACTGAAGCATTAGGATTGCTTCTATCAGCAATTAGAGAAGCATTAGAACTTGTTTCTGTTTGAGAGTATTTGCAAGGACTCAATTATACGGTTGGAATCAACTCCTGGAACTTATTCTCAAAGAACTCACGTCTCGAGATTCCACAATTACACATTTGAGTCACAGTCTAGCGGCTTATATGTCTTTGAATTTTCTCACTTATCCTACAAATACACTTTTCAAAGCTCTTTGGACCCTAGACAGTTTTCTTAGGACTGGGACCTTATAATAGGCTAAGCACTTTGACTTTAAAATAGCTAACATTAGGTTTTCTTAATTTCCAAATTTGTATGGTGGCAGTTTATCTTCTTGGAAGGGAATTACACATTATGTACATGACATACTGATTAGTAAAGCTTCACCCATAAGTTCATAAGGTAAGTTTAGGTTAATAATCTGTGGCATTAGCGCATATCAGCTAGAACTCCCGTTTTCTTTACGCCATCCATTTTTGTTTAGGAATTTATAAGTGCGTAACGATGAACAATGGGTATTTTACAAAACGAAAGTAAATTCGATGAGAAATATTCTCCACCCTATCACTTCTCAAGATTTTCAGTTCTTATCTTTTTGTGTTTCTACCATAGATTTGTAAACTTGAAACATGTCAAAAGCTTGATCTTTTGATTTTGTTAAATAGACATGAGCAAATTTAGAACAATCGTCAATGAAAGTAATAGAAATACCTACATCCACCTCTAGTTAAAACTTTTTTTTTCATTTAACATCTACAAATATCAAAGAATATTTGAGTTCTGAAATTTCAGATTGTAATCTATCGACCTTTGAAAAGGTTTTCTTTCATTTTAAACTTGAACACAAGCTTCACATTTTTCTTTATGCTCGTTGCTATAAGAAATAATTAAAATCTTTACCTGTATATTTCATTGTTTGATAATTAACATGTCCCAAGCGATTATGCCAAAGATTAAAAGTTGTACTTTCTATATTAAAACTTAAATCAAAGATTGCACACGAGAATAATTTGGAACTTTGAAGTCTTTATTGATACTTAGTTTGAGCGTTACTTCGGATACATAACCACTTTCCCGCAAAGAGCACCGGGCGCCCAGGCAGGATGATGCTATCGACTCTGGCCCCGCAACTTTGAGTCCTTTCTTATATACCTGAAAACCAGAAGCAGATTCTTCCTAATGGAAGGAACATGCGGTACATTAATTGACCACACGACTTTCTTTCGAAGTGAAGCGGAGTATCCACACTTCTGTTCGAAGAACGCTAGTATGATGGTCTCCCCAGCGAATTTCATGACCATCAGCGCACCGGTGTAATCTTTGAAGAGTGAGCGATTGTTGCAAACATGGTGAGAAGCGCGCAGTCGCCCACCACGTCAGCCGGCATGGTGATTCGGCCCGTATGACAGTGACTGCGGATGTTCAATATGCATCTCGAAGCGTAGCAATGATCTCGTGTATTTTGCTCAGCAACATTCAGCTTGTCGCCTCTCTCGCCCGGTGTTCACTGGTTTTGATTATTGCCGGCTTCTTAGGGTTCTAGAAGCGTTTGGAAATGGCACTGCCTGTTGGTGTAGCAACCGTTTGAGCGTGTCATGCTTAGCCCTTTTATTCTGACCGGGTTGGCGGCATTGGAGTAAATATTTGCGCTCTCTTACCCTTTAGATTCTTACGAAAGTAACATAGTTCACTTTAGAACTAGAAGCATCATTCAAAACATATTCTCACGATTTCGAGGTTTATCTTGATTAAGTAAGTGTTTACGAATCTGCATTTCACAAAGTGAACTCCTCGAAATTGTGCAACAACTTCTTCATGTAATTATTCGAGGAAGAGTGGCGATTTGGCAATAATTACGCCAACAATTAACTTTTCCGGTAATAGTTGTAATCGAGGTCTTTAAACTTAGGAAATCAATATTTCAGTACGTGCAACATTAGTATCAGAGGTGTAGGTGATCAACCATAGAAAATTCAAAGAACTTTACAAAGTAACAAACTTATCCTTACTTGTTTTTCAGCATCATATTTTGAATTCAGGGAGCGCTTCCACGTCTCACTTCTGGCCGGTGAATTGGAGTGTAGAATCATCTGGGAGCGATCGGAGAGGGAGTTCGAATAAACCTACTGCGCAGCGTTCATCTTCGACCACGGCTTGCTTTGCGGATTACTGCTATCTTTTTCTTGAGTGTCATCGTAAATGCATTGGTTGCCTGCCAAAGCCTAAGTTGGATCTAGAATATAGAAGGATCTTCCAAGCGATGAGTGGGCAGCGACATCTTCTCCTTCTTGTAGCGTAAGGAAATTGGTTCCATCAAAGCGATCCCTGGTTTCACGCGGTATCATTACCAAACATCTTCATAGTGTTCTCCATTAATATTATCCTAAGATTGTTAGAAAAAGAATCGTATGATAAGAAATGAATTGTAGAAACCCTAGATTAGAGGCCTGGAGACCAGATTCTCTGTCGCTTAAGGATAATAATTAGCCCCCAGCTATATTCTTTGATGGGGATTAACTTGCTAATTACCCCGAGGATTACCTAACACTTAAGAACGAATTTTCTAGCCAAACTTATTAGATTAGCCATGTAACATAATTGTGGTACTTGAAAGAAAGAAGGGTTTTCTTGGTTGGAAGATATAGATTGCAAGATAATGCTTTTAATCATGTGTCATTCCATATTTAAAGGAATCAAGTACCCACTTTTTCAGTGAACAATTGTAATCTTTCATGAAACAATGTAATCTTTCAGTAGAACCAATTGTGACTTTTCATGAAATCAACATTTAAAAAGCGACTAAAAGATTAAATGATATTTGAAAGCTTGCGTGTTACGTTACTAGCGATGCAAAAGAAGTGCTAAGTGCTAGTCTTTGATTAATAATATATTAGCATATTATTAATCCAATGATAATGCTTTACATCCAAGCCCAATGCACATGTTTGGCCCAACTAAATGAACTCTTTTCAATTTGGCATATACCAGAAGTACAAAATACTTATAAACCACGTCAAGCTTTTCTTATTCTTCCAATGTGGGACAAGCTCCGCTTACACATCTTCCTAACGAAACACAATTGAAAGACTATAACTACATAGCAATCCCCACTTAGTCTTCAATTTAACAAAGATGCTTAGATATGAAAGTATCACTTCATGATTTGAACTTTCAACTTGAATTCTGAGATTCTTTCAAAATCCTAACAAAATTAATGGCGGCTTAAAGCGTTTGAGCCATAAATTCCTTATGCTTCAGAATCGGGGCCAGACACACAATTATTCTTTTCCATGTTCATATCGAGGTAGCACCATTACATGGCCATGTGTCTCCACCTGGTTTCATGAGACATTTACAAAAGTTAAACCCAAAACTCTTGTTGAGAAAGCGGCACCTTCTTATGTCCATCATATGGTGAGAATTCTTCCATTACCTGAATTTCATTAAGAGTATATTACTCACCCTATAAAACATACACTAGAACAATAAGTTACACATTCAAGTGTGACCCTAAATCGATTAACTCAACAATTTGTTATTACCAGACATTGAACCTTTTAACCATGGGTATTCATGAAAAAAGGTTGGGTTTCCATTATTCTTTGATTAATTCAAAGCTGATCGCAAGCCCATTTCTTGACTTGTTCAAGCATAAATCATTTCTCATTGGGAAGTCCTTTGGTAAAAGAGGATCTGCCAAATTGTTACAAGACCTTACGTAAATCACGATTTACAAATCCCACGTCAGGATATTAAGCTTGCTCTCACATCACTGGCGTGTCTCAAAGCGATGTGTCTAGACTTACCATTATAAATCTTATTATAAGCTCTAGATGCAGAGTTGCCTCACTATCACGCAGTGCAAAGAAATGGCTGGCATCGGATTGCTTTGTGCCACAACTTTTATATCCAATAACATGTATTTCTCGACCAACTACTGCTTCTTTATAACTGCTTTCACAGCTAAAAATTAGGCTTCAGTGGTAGAATGTGTGATACCATCGTATGCATTTAACTTTGAGGCCAACAGCTTGACACCGACCACCAGAGGCATAAAATCCAACCACTTGTGGTTATTATCTCATCATCACTAGATATCCAACTAACATGTGCATCTGCACGTATATCCCTCAATCAAATGCAATTTGGGAAAAATTTCCATAATGCAAAGCATAACTTTTAGTTCTTTTTCGAAATAACCAAAAATTCTTTCAATTGCTCGCCAATGTTGCATTACCTGGATTACTTAGTAAATGCTAGAAAGTTTGCAAACTGCAAATGCAATATCGAGGCCTAAAGTACAAAAAAATGTGCCAAGCATACATCAAGCTACCTATTGCACTAGCATACCTCTAAATTGAGCCATGGAATCTTCCCACTTTGTTCATACACTAAGTTTGCATGATGTTTCATATGGAGTGTTAGCTTCCTGTGAAGTTCAAACATGTTCAAATTTCTTAAGCATCTTCTCAACATAATGAGGAGCTGAAGCTCAAGAGGAATAACCCCACTATTTCTTCTAACTGATGTCTGTTGATACCCAATATGGTATCAACCTACGTTTAAGTCACTTCGTTTTGAAAGCGGGAGACTTCAAATGAGGTTTTTGAGCCGTTCATTTATGCCATTTATGTTTGTTTCCAAGGTGATTATACATATCATCTACATAAAGGCACAAGATTACCACCATAGTATCTTTTTGTAAACTTAGGAGAATATATACACACATCGAGGTATGCTATGTATAAAACCATTAAGATAAAAACGAAGCATAATCAAATTTCTCATGCCATTTGCTTGAACTTGTTTTAAACCATACAATGATTTAACTAACTTACAAACTTTGCATATGTTCAGTAACCTTGGAAGGACAAGAAACCTTCGGGTTGTCTCATGTACACCTCTTCATCTAAATCACCATTTAGAAAAGCAGTTTTACATCCATTTTGATGAATATACTGCAAATCTATACCGAGAGGCTAAAGCTATCAATATTCTTATAGATGCAATTACCTAGCCCACCCAGGAGCATAAGTATCAAAATAATCCTACTCCTTCCACTTTGGCTAAATCGCTTGTCCAACAAGCTAGCTTTGAAGAAAACTTTACAGATTGATTCATTATCCACACTCTTCTTTACCCCTGAGAAACCCAACTTACATCCTATGGCCTTTGAGCGAGGAGGCAAAGTCTGTCAAAACCCAAGTCTTATTAGCCCATTAAAGAGACTCCATCTCGTCATCTATTGCTTCTTTCCAACAAGGCGCAATTTCTAGATGCCATTGCTTCTTGGAAATGTCTTTGGGTGCATCACGATTCATACTTCAACATTGAGAAGCGATTTGGATTTTATTGGTGGCAGCGAAACTTCTCTACATTTCCTTCAACAAGAAAGGAAATTGCTTGGGAATTTGTGAAATGCTGAATCCAAATTCTTCTCGCTTTTTCTAACTCTTACACTCCTTCTAAGTTCACTAGAAGCATTAGGATTTAACATATCATGTAGTAAGAGAAGCATTAGAACTTGTTTACGTTTGAGGGAGTATTCTTGCAAGGACTTCATTAACACGGTTGGAATCACTCAGAGACTTTATTCTCGAAAAGAACTCCTACGTCTAGAGATTCCACAATTACATTTGAGTCTAAAGTCTAGCTTTGACCTATATGCTTTTGCAATTTTCTGCATATCCTACAAATAATGTTCACACTTTTCAAAGCTCTTGGACCTAATTTAGTTTTCTTAGGATGGGACCTTATAATAGGCTAAAAGCACCCCCAGAAGCTTTAAAATAACTAATATTAGGTTTTCTTCCTTTCCAAATTTCATATGGTGGTACAGTTTTGTATCTTCTTGGAAGGAATTCTATTATGTACATGACATCACAGTTAGTAAAGCTTCACCCCATAAGTTCATAGGTAAGTTTGAGTTAATAATCCTTGGCATTCACCATTATCAACTAGAACTCCCATTTTTTCTTTACCGCCACTCCAGTTTGTTGTTGAAAGAGTCTATAGGAGTGCACTAACTTGATGAACAATGCCATTATTTTCTACAAAAGCAGAAGTGAAATTCGATGAGGAAATATTCTCCACCTATCAACTACTCAAAGATTTTTGAGTTTTCTTATCTTTTTGTGTTTTACTACCACTAGATTTGTAAACTTGGAAACATGGTCAAAAGCTTGATCTTTTTGAGTTTTATTAAATAGACATAGAGTAAATTTAGAACAATCATCAATGAAAGTAATAAAAATACCTACATCCTACCTCTAGTTAAAACACCAAATTTAACTACATAAATATCGGAGAATGTACAAGTTCTAAAATTTCAGATTGTCCTATCAACCTTTGGAAAAAGGTTTTCTTTTCATTTTAAACTTGAACACAAACTTCACATTTTCTTTATGCTCATTGCTATAATGAAATAATTCCGTCTTTGCACATATATTTCATTGTTTGATAATTAACATGTCCCCAGCAGTTATTTATGCTTCAAAAGATTAAAAGTTGTACTTTTCTATATTAAAACTTAAATCAAAAGATTGCACACAAGAATAATTGGAACTTTCATCTTTATTGATACTTAGTTTGAGACTTATTCCATCGGATACATAACCACTTTCCCACAAAGGCTTTTTGACCAAATTTTGACTAGCAAACCCAGGGATGATCTTATCGACTCTCTATTACAACTTTGAGTCAGCCTTTCTTTGCATAGCACAAAACCCGAAACCAGATTCTTTCCTAATGGAAGGAACGCTCGAGTACGATTAGTCAACACAACTTTCTTTCCCGAGTGGCTGGAGGTATCACACTTCTGTTCCAAGAACCTATGCTAGTATGATGGTCTCCCCAGCGAGGAATTTCATGACCATCCAGAAATTTGCCGATCAGTGTAATCTTTGAAGAGTGACGATTGTGTTGCAAACATGGGTGGTAGCACGAGTCATACCGCAATCATCGACTTGTAGTGATTCCAGCCATGTAATGCAACTCTTGGATCATTCCAATATGCATCTCAGAGAAAGCATGGCAATGATCTCATTAGTATTTTGCTCCAACAACATTATGCAATCGCCTTCTAGCTTGATGTTCTGGCTTTTACGGTTTTGATTATGTACTCGCTTCTTAGGGTTCTGCTGAAACGATTTGAAATGGCGCTTTCTTTTTCCACAATTGTAACAAGCGATTTCAGAACATGTATACCTTCTTAACCCTTTTATTCGGGTTAGCAGCATTTGGAGTAAATATTTGCCTTTTTCTCTTACCACTTTAGATTCTTGCAGAAGGTAACATAGTTCACTTTAGAACTAGAAGCATCATTCAAAACCTTCTCACGATTTGAGTTTCCTCTTCAATTAAATGTAAGTGTTTACCGAATCTGTTCTAAAGTGAACTCCTCGAGAAGTGTTGCAACAACTTAACTTCTGTAATTATTCGAGGAAGGTGGCAATTTGGCAACGTAATTCCTCCAACAATTAACTTTTCCGGTATGGTTATGTCAGGTCTTTAAACTTAGAAATCAATATCGTAAATTCATGCACTTGATCAAGTATGAGAGTGCCATCAACCATAGAAAATTCAAAAAGAACTTAAAAGTAACAAACTTATTCCGCCTTGTTTTTCTCGCATCATATTTGAATTCCAGGCCTTCCACATCTCCTTTGCAGATCAATTGGAGTGTAGAGATCATCTGACGATCGAGAGGGAGTTCAGAATAAACCCTCGCACAGCCGTTTCATCTTGATACGCTTTAATGCTCACGCTATCTTTTCTTCAAAGTGTCATCGTCTGTTGGTTCTCGCCAAAGCCCTAAATTCGGATCTAGAATATAGAAGATCTTCAAAGCAATGAGTAGGAACGACATCTTCTCCTTCCAACGTGAGGAAATTGGTTCCATCAAAACGATCTAGTTTCCACAAGTATCATTACCAAACATCTTCATAGTGTTCTCCATAATATTATCCTAAGATTGTTAGAAAAAGAGATCTGTATGATAAGAAATGAATTGTAGAAACTAGATTATGACGAGATGATTCTCTGTCCTTAGGATAATATTAGCCCCCACTATATTCTTGATGGGATTAACTTGCTAATTACCCCCGTGATTACCTAACCTTAAGAACGAATTTTACAGCAACTTATTCGTTCTTCATGAACATGAATTGCTTGAAAGAAAGAAGGTTTTCTTGGTTGGAAGATATAGATTGCAAGATAATCTTTTAATCATGTGTCATTCCATATTTAAAGGAATCAAGTACCCTTTCATGAACAATTGTAATCTTTCATGAAACAATGTAATCTTTCATGAACAATTGTGACTTTTCATGAAATCAACATTTAAAAACAAAGAAAAGATTAAATGATATTTAAGCTCGTGTTCGCACGCAAAGTGCTAAGTGTTAGTCTTTGATTAATAATATATTAGCATATTATTAATCCAATGATAAGCACATCCAAGCCCAATACATGTTTGGCCCAACTAAATGAACTCTTTCAATTTAATATACCAAGTACAAAAATACTTATAAACACATCAAGCTTTTCTTATTCTTCCAATGTGGGACAAACTCCCATACACATCTTCCTAACAAACACAATTGAAGACTATATACAACAATCCCACTTAGTCTTCAATTTAACAAAAGTGCTTAGATGAAAGTATCTTACTGATTTGAACTTTCACTTAGTTACGCTTCTTCAAAATCCTAACAAAATTAATGGCGCTTAAAGTGCGTTTGAGCCAAAATTCTTATGCTAGAATCGGAAGACTCCAACACACAATTATTCTTTCCATGTTCATATCGAGGTAGCACCATTATGGCCATGTGCTCCACTGGTTTCATAGACATTTACAAAGTTCGACTCCAAAACTCTTGTTAGAAGCAACACCACTTCTTATGTCTATATAGGTGAAATTCTTCCATTACCCTGAATTTCATTAAGAGTATATTACTCACCCTATAAAACATACACTAGAACAATAGTTACACTAGTGTGACCCTAATCGCTTATCAACAATTTGTTATTACCACATTGAACCTTTTAACCATGGGTATTCATAGAAAAAGGTTGGGTTTCCATTGTTCTTTGATTAATTCAAAGCTGATCGCAAGCCCATTTCTTGACTTGTTCCATAAATCATTTCTCTTGGAAGTCCTTTAGTAAAAGGATCTCGCCAAATTGTTACAAGACCTTCGTAAATCAGCTACAATCCCGTCAGGATATTAAGCTGCCTCACATACGCATGTCTCAAATCGATGTGTCTAGACTTACCATTATAAATCTTATTATAAGCTCTGACAAAGTTGCCTCACTATCACAAAGGCAAAGAAATGGTGGCATCGGTTGTGGCCACAACTTTATATCCAATAACATATTTCTCGACCACTCGCTTCTTCACTGCCCCAAAGCTAAAAATTCAGCTTCCATGGTAGAATGTGTGATACATGTCCTGCTTTCTTTGAGGCCCAAGAAACAGACTACCACCGAGCATAAAAATCCAACCACTTGTGGATTTATTATCTCCATCACTAGATATCCAACTAGCATCTGTATATCCTCAAGCACAATGGAAAATTTCCATAATACAAAGCATAACTTTTGGTTCTTTTTCAAATAACCAAAAATTCTTCCAATTGCTCGCCAATGTTCATACTGGATTACTAGTAAATCTAGAAAGTTTGCAAACCGCAAATGCAATATCAGTGCCTAGTACAATGTGTAGCATACATCAAGCTACCTATTGCACTAGCATACTCTAAATGAGCCACAGATCTTCCAATGTTCATACTAAGTTTGCATGATGTTTCATATGGAGTGTTAGCTTCCTTGAAGTTCAAATGTTCAAATTTCTTAGCATCTTCTCAACATAATGAGACTGACTCAAGGAATAACCCCACTATTTCTTCTAACTTTGATACCCAATATGGTATCAACCTCATTTAAGTCCTTCATTTTGAAAGCAGAACTCAAATAGGTTTTGACTTCATTTATGCCATTTATGTTTGTTCCAAAGATTAACATATCATCTACATAAAGGCACAAGATTACACCATAATCTTTTGTAAACTTAGAATATATACACTGTCATCAGACTATGTGTATAAAACCATTAGATAAAACAAAGATAATCAAATTTCTCATGCCATTGCTTCTGAGCTTGTTTTAAACCATACAATGATTTAACTAACTTACAAACTTTATGTTCATAACCCTGAAGGACAAAACCTTTCAGGTTGTCTCATGTACACCTCTTCATCTAAATCACCATTTAGAAAAGCAGCTTTACATCCATTTGATGAATATGCAAATCATACAGAGAGGCTAAAGCTATCAATATTCTTATAGATGCAATTCTAGCCACAGGAGCATAAGTATCAAAATAATCTACTCCTTCCCTTTGGCTAAATCCTTGTCCAACAAGCCTAGCTTTGAAAACTTTGATTGATTCATTATCCACACTCTCTTTACCACTGAAAACCCACTTACATCCTATAGCCTTTGAGCCAGTGAGGCAAGTCCATCAAAACCCGAGTCTTATTAGCCATTAAAGACTCCGTCTCGTCATCTATTGCTTCTTTTCCAAAAAGCTGAATTTCTAGATGCCATTGCTTCTTGAAATGTCTTTGAGTCATCACATTCATCTTCAACTTTGAGATCGATTTGGATTTTTTTGGTAACACCTTCTCTATTTCCTTCAACAAGAAAGGAAATTGCTTGGGAATTTATGAAATCTGAATCCAAATTCTTCTCCTTTCTAACTCTTACACTCCTTCTAAGTTCACTAGAAGCATTAGGATTTAACATATCAACAAGTTAAGAGAAGCGTTAGAACTTGTTTCTGCTTGAGGTATTTGCAAGGACTCATTAACACGGTTGGAATCACTCCTAACTTATTCTCAAAGAACTCTACGTCTCGAGATTCCACAATTACATTTGAGTCTAAGTCTATGCCTATATGCTTTTGAATTTTCTGCATATCCTACAAATACACTTTTCAAAGCTCTTGGACCTAATTTAGTTTCTTAGGATCCTAGGGACCTTATAATAGGCTAAGCACCCCCAAACTTTAAAATAACTAATATTAGGTTTTCTTCCTTTCCAAATTTCATATGGTGACAGCTTTTTATCTTCTTGGAAGGAATTCTATTATGTACATGACATGCGCTAGTAAAGCTTCACCCCATAAGTTCATAGGTAAGTTTGAGTTAATAATCATGGCATTCACCATATCAACTAGAACTCCATTTTTTCTTTCTCGCCACTCCATTTTGTTGAGGTCTATAGGGTGCACTAACTTGATGAACAATGCCATTATTTTCACAAAACGAAGTAAATTCGGAGGGAAATATTCTCCACCCCTATCACTTCTCAAGATTTTCAGCTTATCTTTTTGTGTTTCTACCATAGATTTGTAAACTTGAAACATGTCAAAAGCTTGATCTTTGATTTTATTAAATAGACATAGGTAAATTTAGAACAATCATCAATGAAAGTAATAAAATACCTACATCCACCTCTAGTTAAACACCATTTAACTCACAAATATCGAATGTACAAGTTCTAAAATTTCAGATTGTCTATCAACCTTTGGAAAAGGTTTTCTTTTCATTTTCGCTTGAACACAAACTTCACATTTTTCTTTTATGCTCATTGCTATAAGAAATAATTCCGTCTTTGCACATATATTTCATTGTTTGATAATTAACATGTCCCAAACGATTATGCCAAAGATTAAAAGTTATACTTTCTATATTAAAACTTAAATCAAAAGATTGCACACAAGAATAATTGGAACTTTCATCTTTATTGATACTTAGTTTGAACATTCCATCGGATACATAACCCTTTCCCACAAAGGCACCAAATTTTTAGACAGATGATCTTATCCGACTCTATTACAACTTTGAGTCCTTTCTTACATAGCACAAAACCGTAAACCACTGTATTCTTCCTAATGGAAGGAACATGCAAAGACATTAGTCAACACAACTTTCTTTCCGTAAGTGAACCTGAGTATCACACTTCCTGTTCCAAGAACCTTGCTAGTATGATGGTCTCCCAACAGAATTTCATGACCATCCACGCCTCGATGTAATCTTTGAAAGAGTGAGCGATTGTTGCAAACATGGGTGGTAGCACCGCAGTCATACCACCAATCATCACTTGTAGTGATTCCACCATGTGCAACTCTTGGATCATTCCAATATGCATCTCTAAAGCATGGCAATGATCTCATTAGTATTTTGCTCAACAACATTAGCAATCGCCTTCTCTTCAAATGTTCCTTTCCGGTTTTGATTATGCTCCTTCTTAGGGTTCCCTGCAAACGCTTGAAATGGCCTTTCTTTCCACAATTGTAACAAAGCGATTTCAGACATGTCCTTCTTAACCCTTTTATTCTGTTGGCGACATTGGAGTAAATATTTGCCTTTCTTCTTACCTTTAGATTCTTACGAGTAACATAGTTCACTTTAGAACTAGAAGCATCATTCAAAACCTTCTCACGATTTGAGTTTCCTCTTCAATTGTGAAGTGT
This sequence comes from Anisodus acutangulus, assembly GCA_029783415.1. NCBI lineage: Eukaryota > Viridiplantae > Streptophyta > Magnoliopsida > Solanales > Solanaceae > Anisodus > Anisodus acutangulus. The sequence goes on along the minus strand of CM056500.1, from coordinate 47,146,604 downwards.
TTCGAACTGCTCTAAAGTGAACTCTCGTAAGTGTGCAACAACTTCTTCCGTAATTATTCCAGAAGGTGGCAATTTGGCAATAATTCCTCCAACAATTAACTTTTCCGGTATGAATGGTTATGTCCGTGTCTTTAAACTTAGAAATCAATATCGTAAATTCATGCACTTGATCAAGTATAGAGGTGCCATCAACCATAGAAAATTCAAAGAACTTAAAAGTAACAAACTTATCTCCGCCCTTTGTTTTTCTCGCTGCATCATATTTGAATTCCAGGCCTTCCACATCTCCTTTGCATCGAATTGGAGTGTAGAGATCATACAGACGATCGTAGAGGAGTTCGCATAAACCCTCTGCACAAATAAGCTTCATCTTCGACACGCTTCTTCGCGCTCGCTATCTTTTCTTCAAGGTCATCGTGCTGGTTGGTTCCGCCAAAGCCCTAAATTCGGATCTAGAATATAGAAGATCTTCAAAGCGTTGGAGTAGGAACGACATCTTCTCCTTCCAACGAGGGAAATTGGTTCCATCAAAAGCGATCTAGTTTCACAAGATCATTACTAAACATCTTCATAGTGTTCTCCATAATATTATCCTAAGATTGTTAGAAAAGAGATCTGTATGATAAGAAATGAATTGTAGAAACTAGATTAGGACGAGATGATTCTCTCATTCTTAGGATAATATTAGCCCCCTCACTATATTATTGATGGGATTAACTTGCTAATTACCCCGTGATTACCTAACCTTAAGAACGAATTTTACAAAGAATCTTATTCGTTCTTCATGAACATGAATTGCTTGAAAGAAAGAAGGTTTTCTTGGTTGGAAGATATAGATTGCAAGATGATCTTTTAATCATGTGTCATTCCATATTTAAAGGAATCAAGTACCCTTTCATGAACAATTGTAATCTTTCATGAAACAATGTAATCTTTCATGAACAATTCTGAGTTTTCATGAAATCAACATTTAAAAACAGAAAAGATTAAATGATATTTAAGCTCGTGTTATTCGTGCATCGCAAAGTGCTAAGTGCTAGTCTTTGATTAATAATATATTAGCATATTATTAATCCAATTATAAGCACATCCAAGCCCAATACATGTTTGGCCCAACTAAATGAACTCTTTTCAATTTAATATACCAAGTACAAAAATACTTATAAACACATCAAACTTTTCTTATTCTTCCAATGTGGGACAAACTCCCATACACATCTTCCTAACAAACACAATTGAAGACTATATACAACAATCCCCCACTTAGTCTTCAATTTAACAAAAGTGCTTAGATGAAAGTATCTTGCGATTTGAACTTTCACTTAGTTACGCTTCTTCAAAATCCTAACAAAATTAATGGCGGCTTAAAGCGTTTGAGCCAAAATTCCTTATGCTAGAATCGGAAGATCAGACACACAATTATTCTTTTCCATGTTCATATCGAGGTAGCACCATTATGGCCATGTGCTCCACTGTTTCATAGACATTTACAAAAGTTCGACCCAAAACTCTTGTTAGAAGCGGCACCACTTCTTATGTCTATATAGGTGAAATTCTTCCATTACCTGAATTTCATTAAGAGTATATTACTCACCCTATAAAACATACACTAGAACAATAGTTACACTAGTGTGACCTAACTCGATTATCAACAATTTGTTATTACCACATTGAACCTTTTAACCATGGGTATTCATAGAAAAAGGTTGGGTTTCCATTGTTGTTGATTAATTCTAAACCTGGTCGCAAGCCCATTTCTTGACTTGTTCCATAAATCATTTCTCTTGGAAGTCCTTTAGTAAAAGGATCTCGCTAAATTGTTACAAGACCTTCGTAAATCACAGTTACAATCCCGCCGGATATTAACTGCCTCACACATACGCATGTCTCAAACTGATGTGTCTAGACTTACCATTATAAATCTTATTATAAGCTCTAGACAGAAGTTGCCTCACTATCACAAAGGCAAAGAAATGGTCGCATCGGTTGTGGCCACAACTTTATATCCAATAACATATTTCTCACCCACTGCTTCTTTGCTCTTGCCCCCAAAGCTAAAAATTCAGCTTCCATGGTAGAATGTGTGATACATGTCTGCTTTTCGAGGCCCAAGAAACAGACCACCACCGAGCATAAAAATCCAACCACTTGTGGATTTATTATCTCCATCACTAGATATCCAACTAGCATCAGATATCCCTCAAGTACACTGGAAAAATTTCCATAATGCAAAGCATAACTTTGGTTCTTTTCAAATAACCAAAAATTCTTCCAATTGCTCGCCAATGTTCTCAGACTGGATTACTAGTAAATCTAGAAAGTTTGCAAACTGCAAATGCAATATCGTGCCTAGTACAATGTGTAGCATACATCAAGCTACCTATTGCACTAGCATACTCTAGCTGAGCCACAGATCTTCCACTGTTCATACTAAGTTTGCATGATGTTTCATATGGAGTGTTAGCTTCCTTGAAGTTCAAATGTTCAAATTTCTTAAGCATCTTCTCAACATAATGAGACTGACTCAAGGAATAACCCCCACTATTTCTTCTAACTTTGATACCCAATATGGTATCAACCTCATTTAAGTCCTTCATTTTGAAACAGGAACTCAAATAGGTTTTGACTTCATTTATGCCATTTATGTTTGTTCCAAAGATTAACATATCATCTACATAAAGGCACAAGATTACACCATAATCTTTTGTAAACTTAGAATATATACACCTGTCACGAGACTATGTATAAAACCATTAGATAAAACAAAGCATAATCAAATTTCTCATGCCATTGCTTCTGAGCTTGTTTTAAACCATACAATGATTTAACTAACTTACAAACTTTATGTTCATAACCCTAAGGACAAAACCTTCAGTTGTCTCATGTACACCTCTTCATCTAAATCACCATTTAGAAAAGCAGCTTACATCCATTTGATGAATATGCAAATCATACAGAGAGGCTAAAGCTATCAATATTCTTATAGATGCAATTCTAGCCACAGGAGCATAAGTATCAAAATAATCTACTCCTTCCCTTGGCTAAATCCTTGTCCAACAAGCCTAGCTTTGAAAACTTTGATTGATTCATTATCCACACTCTTCTTTACCCTGAAAACCCACTTACATCCTATAGCCTTTGAGCCAGAGGCAAGTCCACAAAACCCAAGTCTTATTAGCCATTAAAGACTCCATCTCGTCATCTATTGCTTCTTTCCAAAAGCTGAATTTCTAGATGCCATTGCTTCTTGAAATGTCTTTGGGTCATCACATTCATCTTCAACATTGAGAACGATTTGGATTTTATTGGTAATAACTTCTCTATTTCCTTCAACAAGAAAGGAAATTGCTTGGGAATTTATGAAATCTGAATCCAAATTCTTCTCCTTTCTAACTCTTACACTCCTTCTAAGTTCACTAGAAGCATTAGGATTTAACATATCATCAATTAAGAGAAGCATTAGAACTTGTTTCTGCTTGAGGTATTTGCAAGGACTCATTAACACGGTTGGAATCACTCCTAACTTATTCTCAAAGAACTCTACGCCTCGAGATTCCACAATTACATTTGAGTCTAAGTCTAGCAGCCTATATGCTTTTGAATTTTCTGCATATCCTACAAATACACTTTTCAAAGCTCTTGGACCTAATTTAGTTTTCTTAGGATCTGGGACCTTATAATAGGCTAAGCACCCCCAAACTTTAAAATAACTAATATTACGTTTTCTTCCTTTCCAAATTTCATATGGTGACAGCTTTATCTTCTTGGAAGGAATTCTATTATGTACATGACATGCAGCTTAGTAAAGCTTCACCCCATAAGTTCATAGGTAAGTTTGAGTTAATAATCATGGCATTCACCATATCAACTAGAACTCCATTTTTTCTTTCTCGCCACTCCATTTTGTTGAGGTCTATAGGGTGCACTAACTTGATGAACAATGCCATTATTTTCACAAAACGAAGTAAATTCAAGAGGGAAATATTCTCCACCCTATCACTTCTCAAGATTTTCAGTTTCTTATCTTTTTGTGTTTCTACCATAGATTTGTAAACTTGAAACATGTCAAAAGCTTGATCTTTGATTTTATTAAATAGACATAGGTAAATTTAGAACAATCATCAATGAAAGTAATAAAATACCTACATCCACCTCTAGTTTAAACTCCACTTAACTCACAAATATCGTAATGTACAAGTTCTAAAATTTCAGATTGTCTATCAACCTTTGGAAAAGCTTTTCTTTTCATTTTCGCTTGAACACAAACTTCACATTTTTCTTTATGCTCATTGCTATAAGAAATAATTCCGTCTTTGCACATATATTTCATTGTTTGATAATTAACATGTCCCAAACGATTATGCCAAAGATTAAAAAGTTGTACTTTCTATATTAAAACTTAAATCAAAAGATTGCACACAAGAATAATTGGAACTTTCATCTTTATTGATACTTAGTTTGAACATTCCATCTGATACATAACCCTTTCCCACAAAGGCACCAAATTTTAGACATTGTGATGATCTTATCTCGACTCTATTACAACTTTGAGTCCTTTCTTACATAGCACAAAACCAGAAACCAGATTCTTCCTAATGGAAGGAACATGCAAGACATTAGTCAACACAACTTTCTTTCCGTAGTGAACCTGAGTATCACACTTCCTGCTCCAAGAACCTTGCTAGTATGATGGTCTCCCAAATGAATTTCATGACCATCCACTGCCTCAGTGTAATCTTTGAAGAGTGAGCGATTGTTGCAAACATGGGTGGTAGCACCAGAGTCATACCACCAATCATCACTTGTAGTGATTCCAGCCATGTGCAACTCTTGGATCATTCCAATATGCATCTCAAAAAGCATGGCAATGATCTCATTAGTATTTTGCTCAACAACATTAGCAATCGCCTTCTCTTCAGTGTTCCTTTTCTGGTTTTGATTATGCTCCTTCTTAGGGTTCGACAGAAACGTTTGAAATGGCCTTTCTTTCCACAATTGTAACAAACGATTTATGTCCTTCTTAACCCTTTTATTCGGGTTGGCAGCATTGGAGTAAATATTTGCCTTTCTCTTACCCTTTAGATTCTTCTGAGTAACATAGTTCACTTTAGAACTAGAAGCATCATTCAAAACCTTCTCACCATTTCGAGTTTCCTCTTCAATTCGTAAGTGTTTCTTTATCTGCTCTAAAGTGAACTCCTGTAAGTGTGCAACAACTTCTTCCCTGTAATTATTCCAGAAGGTGGCAATTTGGCAATAATTCCTCCAACAATTAACTTTTTCCGGTATGGTTATGTCCAGTCTTTAAACTTAGAAATCAATATCAGAAATTCATGCACTTGATCAAGTATAGAGGTGCCATCAACCATAGAAAATTCAAAGAACTTAAAAGTAACAAACTTATCTGCCCCTTGTTTTTCTGCATCATATTTGAATTCCAGGGCCTTCCACATCTCCTTTGCAGACTGAATTGGAGTGTAGAGATCATACTGACGATCAGGGAGGGATTTCAGAATAAACCCTCTGCAAATAAGCTTCATCTTCGACACGCTTCTTGCGTTCGCTATCTTTTCTTCATGTCATCGCTGTTGGTTCTCGCCAAAGCCCCTAAATTCGGATCTAGAATATAGAAGATCTTCAAAGCAAATGAGTAGGAACGACATCTTCTCCTTCCAACGTAGGAAATTGGTTCCATCAAAACGATCTAGTTTCACAAAGATCATTACCAAACATCTTCATAGTGTTCTCCATAATATTATCCTAAGATTGTTAGAAAAAGAGATCTGTATGATAAGAAATGAATTGTAGAAACTAGATTAGGACGAGATGATTCTCTGTCCTTAGGATAATATTAGCCCCACTATATTGCCGATGGGATTAACTTGCTAATTACCCCAGTGATTACCTAACCTTAAGAACGAATTTTACAAAGAACTTATTCGCTCTTCATGAACATGAATTGCTTGAAAGAAAGAAGGTTTTCTTGGTTGGAAGATATAGATTGCAAGATAATCTTTTAATCATGTGTCATTCCATATTTAAAGGAATCAAGTACCCTTTCATGAACAATTGTAATCTTTCATGAAACAATGTAATCTTTCATGAACAATTGTGACTTTTCATGAAATCAACATTTAAAAACAAAGACAAAGATTAAATGATATTTAAGCTCGTGTTCGTGCACGTGCAAAGTGCTAAGTGCTAGTCTTTGATTAATAATATATTAGCATATTATTAATCCAATGATAAGCACATCCAAGCCCAATACATGTTTGGCCCAACTAAATGAACTCTTTTCAATTTAATATACCAAGTACAAAAATACATATTAACACACATCAAGCTTTTCTTATTCTTCCAATGTGGGACAAACTCCCATACACATCTTCCTAACAAACACAATTGAAGACTATATACAACAATCCCCCACTTAGTCTTCAATTTAACAAAAGTGCTTAGATGAAAGTATCTTGCGATTTGAACTTTCACTTAGTTACAGTTCTTCAAAATCCTAACAAAATTAATGGCGGCTTAAAGCGTTTGAGCCAAAATTCCTTATGCTAGAATCGGAAGACTGAACACACAATTATTCTTTTCCATGTTCATATCGAGGTAGCACCATTATGGCCATGTGCTCCACCTGGTTTCATAGACATTTACAAAAGTTCGACCCAAAACTCTTGTTAGAAGCGGCACCACTTCTTATGTCTATATAGGTGAAATTCTTCCATTACCTGAATTTCATTAAGAGTATATTACTCACCCTATAAAACATACACTAGAACAATAGTTACACTAGTGTGACCTAATCAGTTATCAACAATTTGTTATTACCACATTGAACCTTTTAACCATGGGTATTCATAGAAAAAGGTTGGGTTTCCATTGTTCTTTGATTAATTCAAACCGGTCGCAAGCCCATTTCTTGACTTGTTCCATAAATCATTTCTCTTGGAAGTCCTTTAGTAAAAGGATCTGCTAAATTGTTACAAGACCTTACGTAAATCACAAGTATAATCCCGCTTGATATTAACTGTCTCACATACGCATGTCTCAAACTCGATGTGTCTAGACTTACCATTATAAATCTTATTATAAGCTCTAGACAGAGTTGCCTCACTATCACAAAGTGCAAAGAAATGGTCGCATCGGTTGTAGCCACAACTTTATATCCAATAACATATTTCTCACCACTCGCTTCTTTGCTCGCCCTCAAAGCTAAAAATTCAGCTTCCATGGTAGAATGTGTGATACATGTGTCTGCTTTTCGAGGCCCAAGAAACAAAGACTACCACCGAGCATAAAAATCCAACCACTTGTGGATTTATTATCTCCATCACTAGATATCCAACTAGCATCTCAGATATCCCTCAAGCACAATTGGAAAATTTCCATAATGCAAAGCATAACTTTTGGTTCTTTTCAAATAACCAAAAATTCTTCCAATTGCTCGCCAATGTTCAGACTGGATTACTAGTAAATCTAGAAAGTTTGCAAACTGCAAATGCAATATCGTGCCTAGTACAATGTGTAGCATACATCAAGCTACCTATTGCACTAGCATACTCTAGCCGAGCCACAGATCTTCCACTGCTCATACTAAGTTTGCATGATGTTTCATATGGAGTGTTAGCTTCCTTGAAGTTCAAATGTTCAAATTTCTTAAGCATCTTCTCAACATAATGAGACTGACTCAAGGAATAACCCCCACTATTTCTTCTAACTTTGATACCCAATATGGTATCAACCTCATTTAAGTCCTTCATTTTGAAACAGAACTCAAATAGGTTTTGACTTCATTTATGCCATTTATGTTTGTTCCAAAGATTAACATATCATCTACATAAAGGCACAAGATTACACCATAATCTTTTGTAAACTTAGAATATATACACTGTCACAGTAATTATGTATAAAACCATTAGATAAAACAAAGATAATCAAATTTCTCATGCCATTGCTTCTGAGCTTGTTTTAAACCATACAATGATTTAACTAACTTACAAACTTTATGTTCATAACCCTAAGGACAAAACCTTCAGGTTGTCTCATGTACACCTCTTCATCTAAATCACCATTTAGAAAAGCAGTTTTACATCCATTTGATGAATATGCAAATCATACAGAGAGGCTAAAGCTATCAATATTCTTATAGATGCAATTCTAGCCACACAGGAGCATAAGTATCAAAATAATCTACTCCTTCCCTTTGCCTAAATCCTTGTCCAACAAGCCTAGCTTTGAAAACTTTGATTGATTCATTATCCACACTCTTCTTTACCCTGAAAACCCACTTACATCCTATAGCCTTTGAGCCAGCAAGCAACTCTGTCAAAACCCAAGTCTTATTAGCCATTAAAGACTCCATCTCGTCATCTATTGCTTCTTTCCAAAAGCTGAATTTCTAGATGCCATTGCTTCTTGAAATGTCTTTGGGTCATCACATTCATCTTCAACATTGAGAACGATTTGGATTTTATTGGTAACAACTTCTCTATTTCCTTCAACAAGAAAGGAAATTGCTTGGGAATTTATCAACTCTCAATCCAAGTCCTCCTCCTTTCTACCTCTTACACTCCTTCTAAGTTCAGTAGAAGCATTAGGATTTAACATATCACTGTTAAGAGAAGCATTAGAACTTGTTTCGCTTGAGGTATTTGCAAGGACTCATTAACACGGTTGGAATCACTCCTAACTTATTCTCAAAGAACTCTACGCCTCGAGATTCCACAATTACATTTGAGTCTAAGTCTAGCAAATTTATATGCTTTTGAATTTTCTGCATATCCTACAAATACACTTTTCAAAGCTCTTGGACCTAATTTAGTTTTCTTAGGATCTGGGACCTTATAATAGGCTAAGCACCCCCAAACTTTAAAATAACTAATATTAGGTTTTCTTCCTTTCCAAATTTCATATGGTGACAGTTTTATCTTCTTGGAAGGAATTCTATTATGTACATGACATGCAGTTAGTAAAGCTTCACCCCATAAGTTCATAGGTAAGTTTGAGGTTAATAATCATGGCATTCACCATATCAACTAGAACTCCATTTTTTCTTTCTGCCACTCCATTTTGTTGAGGTCTATAGGGTGCACTAACTTGATGAACAATGCCATTATTTTCACAAAACGAAGTAAATTCAGTAGGGAAATATTCTCCACCCCTATCACTTCTCAAGATTTTCGCTTTCTTATCTTTTTGTGTTTCTACCATAGATTTGTAAACTTGAAACATGTCAAAAGCTTGATCTTTTGATTTTATTAAATAGACATAGGTAAATTTAGAACAATCATCAATGAAAGTAATAAAATACCTACATGCACCTCTAGTTAAAACACCATTTAACTCACAAATATCAGAATGTACAAGTTCTAAAATTTCAGATTGTCTATCAACCTTTGGAAAAGGTTTTCTTTTCATTTTCGCTTGAACACAAACTTCACATTTTCTTTATGCTCATTGCTATAAGAAATAATTTCGTCTTTGCACATATATTTCATTGTTTGATAATTAACATGTCCCAAACGATTATGCCAAAGATTAAAAGTTGTACTTTCTATATTAAAACTTAAATCAAAAGATTGCACACAAGAATAATTGGAACTTTCATCTTTATTGATACTTAGTTTGAACATTCCATCGGATACATAACCCTTTCCCACAAAGGCACCAAATTTTAGACAGATGATCTTATCTCGACTCTATTACAACTTTGAGTCCTTTCTTACATAGCACAAAACCGTAAACCAGATTCTTCCTAATGGAAGGAACATGCAAGACATTAGTCAACACAACTTTCTTTCCGTAAGTGAACCTGAGTATCACACTTCCTGCTCCAAGAACCTTGCTAGTATGATGGTCTCCCAACAGAATTTCATGACCATCCACCGCCTCAGTAATCTTTGAAGAGTGAGCGATTGTTGCAAACATGGGTGGTAGCACCAGAGTCATACCACCAATCATCACTTGTAGTGATTCCACCATGTGCAACTCTTGGATCATTCCAATATGCATCTCGTAAAGCATGGCAATGATCTCATTAGTATTTTGCTCAACAACATTAGCAATCGCTTTCTCTTGATGTTCCTTTTCTGGTTTTGATTATGCTCCTTCTTAGGGTTCCCGCAGAAACGTTTGAAATGGCCTTTCTTTCCACAATTGTAACAAACGATTTCGTACATGTCCTTCTTAACCCTTTTATTCGGTTGGCAAAGCATTGGAGTAAATATTTGCCTTTCTCTTACCTCTTTAGATTCTTCTGAGTAACATAGTTCACTTTAGAACTAGAAGCATCATTCAAAACCTTCTCACGATTTCGAGTTTCCTCTTCAATTGTAAGTGTTTCAATCTGTTCTAAAGTGAACTCCTCATAAGTGTGCAACAACTTCTTCCTGTAATTATTCCAGGAAGGTGGCAATTTGGCAATAATTCCTCCAACAATTAACTTTTCCGGTATGGTTATGTCCAGGTCTTTAAACTTAGAAATCAATATCAGAAATTCATGCACTTGATCAAGTATAGAGGTGCCATCAACCATAGAAAATTCAAAGAACTTAAAAGTAACAAACTTATCTGCCCCTTGTTTTTCTGCATCATATTTGAATTCCAGGGCCTTCCACATCTCCTTTGCAGACTGAATTGGAGTGTAGAGATCATACAGACGATCAGAGAGGGAGTTCAGAATAAACCCTCTGCACAGCGTTTCATCTTCGACACGCTTCTTGCGTTCTGCTATCTTTTTCTTGATGTCATAAATGCATTGGTTCTCGCCAAAGCCCCAAAATTCGGATCTAGAATATAGAAGATCTTCAAAGCAGTGAGTAGGAACGACATCTTCTCCTTCCAACGTAGGAAATTGGTTCCATCAAAACGATCTAGTTTCACAGTATCATTACCAAACATCTTCATAGTGTTCTCCATAATATTATCCTAAGATTGTTAGAAAAAGAGATCTGTATGATAAGAAATGAATTGTAGAAACTAGATTAGGACGAGATGATTCTCTGTCCTTAGGATAGTATTAGCCCCACTATATTGTTGATGGGATTAACTTGCTAACTACCCCCAGGATTACCTAACGTTAAGAAGGAATTTTACCGCAACTTATTCGTTCTTCATGAACATGAATTGCTTGAAAGAAAGAAGGTTTTCTTGGTTGGAAGATATAGATTGCAAGATAATCTTTTAATCATGTGTCATTCCATATTTAAAGGAATCAAGTACCCTTTCATGAACAATTGTAATCTTTCATGAAACAATGTAATCTTTCATGAACAATTGTGACTTTTCATGAAATCAACATTTAAAAACAAAGAAAGATTAAATGATATTTAAGCTCGTGTTCGTGCACGCAAAGTGCTAAGTGTTAGTCTTTGATTAATAATATATTAGCATATTATTAATCCAATGATAAGCACATCCAAGCCCAATACATGTTTGGCCCAACTAAATGAACTCTTTTCAATTTAATATACCAAGTACAAAAATACTTATAAACACATCAAGCTTTTCTTATTCTTCCAATGTGGGACAAACTCCCATACACATCTTCCTAACAAACACAATTGAAGACTATATACAACAATCCCCCACTTAGTCTTCAATTTAACAAAAGTGCTTAGATGAAAGTATCTTGCGATTTGAACTTTCACTTAGTTACACTTCTTCAAAATCCTAACAAAATTAATGGCGGCTTAAAGCGTTTGAGCCAAAATTCCTTATGCTAGAATCGGAAGACTGAACACACAATTATTCTTTTCCATGTTCATATCGAGGTAGCACCATTATGGCCATGTGCTCCACCTGGTTTCATAGACATTTACAAAAGTTCGACCCAAAACTCTTGTTAGAAGCTGGCACCACTTCTTATGTCTATATAGGTGAAATTCTTCCATTACCTGAATTTCATTAAGAGTATATTACTCACCCTATAAAACATACACTAGAACAATAGTTACACTAGTGTGACCTAATCAGTTATCAACAATTTGTTATTACCACATTGAACCTTTTAACCATGGGTATTCATAGAAAAAGGTTGGGTTTCCATTGTTGCTGATTAATTCAAAGCTGGTCGCAAGCCCATTTCTTGACTTGTTCCATAAATCATTTCTCTTGGAAGTCCTTTAGTAAAAGGATCTGCCAAATTGTTACAAGACCTTACGTAAATCACGATTCTAATCCCGCCGGATATTAACTGCCTCACATACGCATGTCTCAAACCGATGTGTCTAGACTTACCATTATAAATCTTATTATAAGCTCTAGACAGAGTTGCCTCACTATCACAAAGTGCAAAGAAATGGTCGCATCGGTTGTGGCCACAACTTTATATCCAATAACATATTTCTCACCACTCGCTTTTCTTTGCTGCCCCAAAGCTAAAAATTCAGCTTCCATGGTAGAATGTGTGATACATGTCTGCTTTCTTTGAGGCCCAAGAAACAAGACCACCACCGAGCATAAAAATCCAACCACTTGTGGATTTATTATCTCCATCACTAGATATCCAACTAGCATCCAGATATCCCTCAAGTACAAGTGGAAAATTTCCATAATGCAAAGCATAACTTTTGGTTCTTTTCAAATAACCAAAAATTCTTCCAATTGCTCGCCAATGTTACAGACTGGATTACTAGTAAATCTAGAAAGTTTGCAAACTGCAAATGCAATATCAGGCCTAGTACAATGTGTAGCATACATCAAGCTACCTATTGCACTAGCATACTCTAGCTGAGCCACAGATCTTCCACTGTTCATACTAAGTTTGCATGATGTTTCATATGGAGTGTTAGCTTCCTTGAAGTTCAAATGTTCAAATTTCTTAAGCATCTTCTCAACATAATGAGACTGACTCAAGGAATAACCCCCACTATTTCTTCTAACTTTGATACCCAATATGGTATCAACCTCATTTAAGTCCTTCATTTTGAAACAGGAACTCAAATAGGTTTTGACTTCATTTATGCCATTTATGTTTGTTCCAAAGATTAACATATCATCTACATAAAGGCACAAGATTACACCATAATCTTTTGTAAACTTAGAATATATACACTGTCAACAGTAATTATGTATAAAACCATTAGATAAAACAAAGATAATCAAATTTCTCATGCCATTGCTTGAGCTTGTTTTAAACCATACAATGATTTAACTAACTTACAAACTTTATGTTCATAACTTGGGAAGGACAAAACCTTCAGGTTGTCTCATGTACACCTCTTCATCTAAATCACCATTTAGAAAAGCAGTTTTTACATCCATTTGATGAATATGCAAATCATACAGAGAGGCTAAAGCTATCAATATTCTTATAGATGCAATTCTAGCCACAGGAGCATAAGTATCAAAATAATCTACTCCTTCCCTTTGGCTAAATCCTTGTCCAACAAGCCTAGCTTTGAAAACTTTGATTCATTCATTATCCAGCCTCTTCTTTCCCCTGAAAACCCACTTACATCCTATAGCCTTTGAGCCAGGAGGCAAGTCTGTCAAAACCCAAGTCTTATTAGCCATTAAAGACTCCATCTCGTCATCTATTGCTTCTTTCCAAAAAGCTGAATTTCTAGATGCCATTGCTTCTTGAAATGTCTTTGGGTCATCACATTCATCTTCAACATTGAGAACGATTTGGATTTTATTGGTAACAACTTCTCTATTTCCTTCAACAAGAAAGGAAATTGCTTGGGAATTTATGAAATCAATCCAAATTCTTCTCCTTTCTAACTCTTACACTCCTTCTAAGTTCACTAGAAGCATTAGGATTTAACATATCATCAAGTAAGAGAAGCATTAGAACTTGTTTCGCTTGAGGTATTTGCAAGGACTCATTAACACGGTTGGAATCACTCCTAACTTATTCTCAAAGAACTCTACGTCTCGAGATTCCACAATTACATTTGAGTCTAAGTCTAGCAGCCTATATGCTTTTGAATTTTCTCGCATATCCTACAAATACACTTTTCAAAGCTCTTGGACCTAATTTAGTTTTCTTAGGATCTGGGACCTTATAATAGGCTAAGCACCCCCAAACTTTAAAATAACTAATATTAGGTTTTCTTCCTTTCCAAATTTCATATGGTGACAGCTTTATCTTCTTGGAAGGAATTCTATTATGTACATGACATGCGCTTAGTAAAGCTTCACCCCATAAGTTCATAGGTAAGTTTGAGTTAATAATCATGGCATTCACCATATCAACTAGAACTCCATTTTTTCTTTTCGCCACTCCATTTTGTTGAGGTCTATAGGGTGCACTAACTTGATGAACAATGCCATTATTTTCACAAAACGAAGTAAATTCAAGAGGGAAATATTCTCCACCCCTATCACTTCTCAAGATTTTCGCTTTCTTATCTTTTGTGTTTCTACCATAGATTTGTAAACTTGAAACATGTCAAAAGCTTGATCTTTGATTTTATTAAATAGACATAGGTAAATTTAGAACAATCATCAATGAAAGTAATAAAATACCTACATCCACCTCTAGTTAAAACACCATTTAACTCACAAATATCAGAATGTACAAGTTCTAAAATTTCAGATTGTCTATCAACCTTTGGAAAAGGTTTTCTTTTCATTTTCGCTTGAACACAAACTTCACATTTTTCTTTATGCTCATTGCTATAAGAAATAATTCCGTCTTTGCACATATATTTCATTGTTTGATAATTAACATGTCCCAAACGATTATGCCAAAGATTAAAAGTTGTACTTTCTATATTAAAACTTAAATCAAAAGATTGCACACAAGAATAATTGGAACTTTCATCTTTATTGATACTTAGTTTGAACATTCCATCGGATACATAACCCTTTCCCACAAAGGCACCAGCCTTAGACAGGATGATCTTATCTGACTCTATTACAACTTTGAGTCCTTTCTTACATAGCACAAAACCAGAAACCAGATTCTTCCTAATGGAAGGAACATGCAGTACATTAGTCAACACAACTTTCTTTCCAGAAGTGAACTGGAGTATCACACTTCCTGTTCCAAGAACCTTGCTAGTATGATGGTCTCCCAACAGAATTTCATGACCATCCACTGCCTCAGTGTAATCTTTGAAGAGTGAGCGATTGTTGCAAACATGGGTGGTAGCACCAGAGTCATACCACCAATCATCACTTGTAGTGATTCCAGCCATGTGCAACTCTTGGATCATTCCAATATGCATCTCAGAAAGCATGGCAATGATCTCATTAGTATTTTGCTCAACAACATTAGCAATCGCCTTCTCTTCAGTGTTCCTTTTCTGGTTTTGATTATGCTCCTTCTTAGGGTCCCTGCAGAAACGTTTGAAATGGCCTTTCTTTCCACAATTGTAACAAACGATTTCAGACATGTCCTTCTTAACCCTTTTATTCGGGTTGGCAGCATTGGAGTAAATATTTGCCTTTCTCTTACCCTTTAGATTCTTCTGAGTAACATAGTTCACTTTAGAACTAGAAGCATCATTCAAAACCTTCTCACGATTTCGAGTTTCCTCTTCAATTCGTAAGTGTTTCTGAATCTGTTCTAAAGTGAACTCCTCGTAAGGTAGAACAACTTCTTCCCCGTAATTATTCCGGGAAGGTGGCAATTTGGCAATAATTCCTCCAACAATTAACTTTTCCTAAGATGGTTATGTCCAAAGTCTTTAAACTTAGAAATCAATATCGAAATTCATGCACTTGATCAAGTATAGAGGTGCCATCAACCATAGAAAATTCAAAGAACTTAAAAGTAACAAACTTATCTCGCCTCCTTGTTTTTCTCGCATCATATTTGAATTCCAGGGCCTTCCACATCTCCTTTGCGCAGACTGAATTGGAGTGTAGAGATCATACAGAGCGATCGAGAGGGAGTTCAGAATAAACCCTCTGCACAATTTCATCTTCGACACGCTTCTGGCGTTACGCTATCTTTTCTTCAGTGTCATCGTCTGCTGGTTCTGCCAAAGCCCCTAAATTCGGATCTAGAATATAGAAGATCTTCAAAGCAGTGAGTAGGAACGACATCTTCTCCTTCCAACGTAGGAAATTGGTTCCATCAAAACGATCTAGTTTCACAGTATCATTACCAAACATCTTCATAGTGTTCTCCATAATATTATCCTAAGATTGTTAGAAAAAGAGATCTGTATGATAAGAAATGAATTGTAGAAACTAGATTAGGACGAGATGATTCTCTGTCCTTAGGATAATATTAGCCCCCACTATATTGCTGATGGGATTAACTTGCTAATTACCCCCAGGATTACCTAACCTTAAGAACGAATTTTACAGCAACTTATTCGTTCTTCATGAACATGAATTGCTTGAAAGAAAGAAGGTTTTCTTGGTTGGAAGATATAGATTGCAAGATAATCTTTTAATCATGTGTCAT
The DNA here is from genome assembly GCA_029783415.1 of Anisodus acutangulus. NCBI lineage: Eukaryota > Viridiplantae > Streptophyta > Magnoliopsida > Solanales > Solanaceae > Anisodus > Anisodus acutangulus. The sequence goes on along the minus strand of CM056500.1, from coordinate 47,130,232 downwards.
TCCATATTTAAAGGAATCAAGTACCCTTTCATGAACAATTGTAATCTTTCATGAAACAATGTAATCTTTCATGAACAATTGTGACTTTTCATGAAATCAACATTTAAAAACAGCAAAAGATTAAATGATATTTAAGCTCGTGTTCGTTACGCAGTGCAAAGTGCTAAGTGTTAGTCTTTGATTAATAATATATTAGCATATTATTAATCCAATGATAAGCACATCCAAGCCCAATACATGTTTGGCCCAACTAAATGAACTCTTTTCAATTTAATATACCAAGTACAAAAAAACTTATAAACACATCAAGCTTTTCTTATTCTTCCAATGTGGGACAAACTCCCATACACATCTTCCTAACAAACACAATTGAAGACTATATACAACAATCCCCCACTTAGTCTTCAATTTAACAAAAGTGCTTAGATGAAAGTATCTTGCGATTTGAACTTTCACTTAGTTACGCTTCTTCAAAATCCTAACAAAATTAATGGCGGCTTAAAGCGTTTGAGCCAAAATTCCTTATGCTAGAATCGGAAGACTGAACACACAATTATTCTTTCCATGTTCATATCGAGGTAGCACCATTATGGCCATGTGCTCCACCTGGTTTCATAGACATTTACAAAAGTTCGACCCAAAACTCTTGTTAGAAGCGGCACCACTTCTTATGTCTATATAGGTGAAATTCTTCCATTACCTCAATTTCATTAAGAGTATATTACTCACCCTATAAAACATACACTAGAACAATAGTTACACTAGTGTGACCTAATCGATTATCAACAATTTGTTATTACCACATTGAACCTTTTAACCATGGGTATTCATAGAAAAAGGTTGGGTTTCCATTGTTCTTTGATTAATTCAAACCGGTCGCAAGCCCATTTCTTGACTTGTTCCATAAATCATTTCTCTTGGAAGTCCTTTAGTAAAAGGATCTGCCAAATTGTTACAAGACCTTACGTGAAATCACAGTTACAATCCCGCTTGATATTAACTGTCTCACATACGCATGTCTCAAACTGATGTGTCTAGACTTACCATTATAAATCTTATTATAAGCTCTAGACAGAGTTGCCTCACTATCACAAAGTGCAAAGAAATGGTGGCATCGGTTGTGGCCACAACTTTATATCCAATAACATATTTCTCACCACTGCTTCTTTGCTTTGCCCCTCAAAGCTAAAAATTCAGCTTCCATGGTAGAATGTGTGATACATGTCTGCTTTTCGAGGCCCAAGAAACAAAGACCACCACCGAGCATAAAAATCCAACCACTTGTGGATTTATTATCTCCATCACTAGATATCCAACTAGCATCTGTATATCCCTCAAGTACAAATTGAAAATTTCCATAATGCAAAGCATAACTTTTGGTTCTTTTCAAATAACCAAAAATTCTTCCAATTGCTCGCCAATGTTCTCATACTGGATTACTAGTAAATCTAGAAAGTTTGCAAACTGCAAATGCAATATCGTGCCTAGTACAATGTGTAGCATACATCAAGCTACCTATTGCACTAGCATACTCTAGCCGAGCCACGCATCTTCCACTGCTCATACTAAGTTTGCATGATGTTTCATATGGAGTGTTAGCTTCCTTGAAGTTCAAATGTTCAAATTTCTTAAGCATCTTCTCAACATAATGAGACTGACTCAAGGAATAACCCCCACTATTTCTTCTAACTTTGATACCCAATATGGTATCAACCTCATTTAAGTCCTTCATTTTGAAACAGAACTCAAATAGGTTTTGATTACATTTATGCCATTTATGTTTGTTCCAAAGATTAACATATCATCTACATAAAGGCACAAGATTACACCATAATCTTTTGTAAACTTAGAATATATACACCTGTCAGCAGAATTATGTATAAAACCATTAGATAAAACAGCATAATCAAATTTCTCATGCCATTGCTTCGGAGCTTGTTTTAAACCATACAATGATTTAACTAACTTACAAACTTTATGTTCATAACCCTAAGGACAAAACCTTCCGGTTGTCTCATGTACACCTCTTCATCTAAATCACCATTTAGAAAAGCAGTTTTTACATCCATTTGATGAATATGCAAATCATACAGAGGCTAAAGCTATCAATATTCTTATAGATGCAATTCTAGCCACGAGAGCATAAGTATCAAAATAATCTACTCCTTCCCTTTGGCTAAATCCTTGTCCAACAAGCCTAGCTTTGAAAACTTTGATTGATTCATTATCCACACTCTTCTTTACCCTGAAAACCCACTTACATCCTATAGCCTTTGAGCCAGGAGGCAAGTCCACAAAACCCAAGTCTTATTAGCCATTAAAGACTCCATCTCGTCATCTATTGCTTCTTTCCAAAAGCTGAATTTCTAGATGCCATTGCTTCTTGAAATGTCTTTGGGTCATCACATTCATCTTCAACATTGAGAACGATTTGGATTTTATTGGTAACAACTTCTCTATTTCCTTCAACAAGAAAGGAAATTGCTTGGGAATTTATGAAATCTGAATCCAAATTCTTCTCCTTTCTAACTCTTACACTCCTTCTAAGTTCACTAGAAGCATTAGGATTTAACATATCACTGTTAAGAGAAGCATTAGAACTTGTTTCTGTTTGAGGTATTTGCAAGGACTCATTAACACGGTTGGAATCACTCCGGAACTTATTCTCAAAGAACTCTACGTCTCGAGATTCCACAATTACATTTGAGTCTAAGTCTAGCAGCCTATATGCTTTTGAATTTTCTGCATATCCTACAAATACACTTTTCAAAGCTCTTGGACCTAATTTAGTTTTCTTAGGATCTGGGACCTTATAATAGGCTAAGCACCCCCAAACTTTAAAATAACTAATATTAGGTTTTCTTCCTTTCCAAATTTCATATGGTGACAGTTTATCTTCTTGGAAGGAATTCTATTATGTACATGACATGCGCTAGTAAAGCTTCACCCCATAAGTTCATAGGTAAGTTTGAGTTAATAATCATGGCATTCACCATATCAACTAGAACTCCATTTTTTCTTTCTGCCACTCCATTTTGTTGAGGTCTATAGGGTGCACTAACTTGATGAACAATGCCATTATTTTCACAAAACGAAGTAAATTCAGTAGGGAAATATTCTCCACCCCTATCACTTCTCAAGATTTTCAGTTTCTTATCTTTTTGTGTTTCTACCATAGATTTGTAAACTTGAAACATGTCAAAAGCTTGATCTTTTGATTTTATTAAATAGACATAGGTAAATTTAGAACAATCATCAATGAAAGTAATAAAATACCTACATCCACCTCTAGTTAAAACACCATTTAACTCACAAATATCAGAATGTACAAGTTCTAAAATTTCAGATTGTCTATCAACCTTTGGAAAAGGTTTTCTTTTCATTTTCGCTTGAACACAACCTTCACATTTTTCTTTATGCTCATTGCTATAAGAAATAATTCCGTCTTTGCACATATATTTCATTGTTTGATAATTAACATGTCCCAAACGATTATGCCAAAGATTAAAAGTTGTACTTTCTATATTAAAACTTAAATCAAAAGATTGCACACAAGAATAATTGGAACTTTCATCTTTATTGATACTTAGTTTGAACATTCCATCGGATACATAACCCTTTCCCACAAAGGCACCAGCCTTAGACAGAATGATCTTATCAGACTCTATTACAACTTTGAGTTCTTTCTTACATAGCACAAAACCAGAAACCAGATTCTTCCTAATGGAAGGAACATGCAGTACATTAGTCAACACAACTTTCTTTCCGTAGTGAACCTGAGTATCACACTTCCTGCTCCAAGAACCTTGCTAGTATGATGGTCTCCCAACGTAATTTCATGACCATCCACCGCCTCAGTGTAATCTTTGAAGAGTGAGCGATTGTTGCAAACATGGGTGGTAGCACCAGAGTCATACCACCAATCATCACTTGTAGTGATTCGACCATGTGCAACTCTTGGATCATTCCAATATGCATCTCGAAAGCATGGCAATGATCTCATTAGTATTTTGCTCAACAACATTAGCAATCGCCTTCTCTTGATGTTCCTTTTCTGGTTTTGATTATGCTCCTTCTTAGGGTTCCTGAAACGTTTGAAATGGCCTTTCTTTCCACAATTGTAACAAACGATTTCAGACATGTCCTTCTTAACCCTTTTATTCGGGTTGGCGGCATTGGAGTAAATATTTGCCTTTCTCTTACCCTTTAGATTCTTGAGTAACATAGTTCACTTTAGAACTAGAAGCATCATTCAAAACCTTCTCACGATTTGAGTTTCCTCTTCAATTCGTAAGTGTTTGAATCTGTTCTAAAGTGAACTCCTCGAAAGTGTGCAACAACTTCTTCCTGTAATTATTCCGGGAAGGTGGCAATTTGGCAATAATTCCTCCAACAATTAACTTTTCCTAAGATGGTTATGTCCAGGTCTTTAAACTTAGAAATCAATATCGTAAATTCATGCACTTGATCAAGTATAGAGGTGCCATCAACCATAGAAAATTCAAAGAACTTAAAAGTAACAAACTTATCTCGCCCTTGTTTTTCTCGCATCATATTTGAATTCCGGGGCCTTCCACATCTCCTTTGCATCAATTGGAGTGTAGAGATCATCAGAGCGATCGAGAGGGAGTTCAGAATAAACCCTCTCAGACAAATAAGCCATCTTCGACACGCTTCTTGCGTTACGCTATCTTTTCTTCTGTCATCGTCATGCTGGTTCTCGCCAAAGCCCCTAAATTCGGATCTAGAATATAGAAGATCTTCAAAGCGGTGAGTAGGAACGACATCTTCTCCTTCCAACGTAGGAAATTGGTTCCATCAAAAGCGATCTAGTTTCACAAAGATCATTACCAAACATCTTCATAGTGTTCTCCATAATATTATCCTAAGATTGTTAGAAAAAGAGATCGTATGATAAGAAATGAATTGTAGAAACTAGATTAGGGCGAGATGATTCTCTGTCCTTAGGATAATATTAGCCCCCACTATATTCTTGATGGGATTAACTTGCTAATTACCCCAGGATTACCTAACCTTAAGAACGAATTTTACAAAGAACTTATTCGCTCTTCATGAACATGAATTGCTTGAAAGAAAGAAGGTTTTCTTGGTTGGAAGATATAGATTGCAAGATAATCTTTTAATCATGTGTCATTCCATATTTAAAGGAATCAAGTACCCTTTCATGAACAATTGTAATCTTTCATGAAACAATGTAATCTTTCATGAACAATTGTGACTTTTCATGAAATCAACATTTAAAAACAGCAAAAGATTAAATGATATTTAAGCTCGTGTTCGTGCACGTGCAAAGTGCTAAGTGCTAGTCTTTGATTAATAATATATTAGCATATTATTAATCCAATGATAAGCACATCCAAGCCCAATACATGTTTGGCCCAACTAAATGAACTCTTTTCAATTTAATATACCAAGTACAAAAATACTTATAAACACATCAAGCTTTTCTTATTCTTCCAATGTGGGACAAACTCCCATACACATCTTCCTAACAAACACAATTGAAGACTATATACAACATCATATTCAGCAGATTTTGGCTTCAAAAACAAAACTTATGGTTCTTCTGAACTTCAGAGAATAATCTACAATCTGCAACAAGATAAGTTATTTTTGTGAAGAAGAACTGAAGCTAGGGTTATTCTCTATAACTTGTCTTCTCACGCCTCACAAATAAGGTAAAAGAAAAATAGTCATTAAAAAAGTTTTGGCTTTTCCAATCCTGTAGTATTTTTGTTATTTCTCAATCTAAACATGTTCTTCACTCTTGAAAACACCAGATTTTGTGGGTTGAAGAATAAGAAATAATAGGAAAAATGTTGGCTCGAAGTTTAAGTGACCAATCATCCACACCCAACTACGGTATTGTCGATATTCAAGACCTTTAACCATTTGTTAATATCATAGACAACAAAAAATTTCATAAATTCATGCATGTTATTTTAGTACTAGTTATATTGAACTTATACTTCTTTCTTGGCTTTATATATTTCATAATTATATATAAGAAAGAGTGTTATATTTGTGATACTATGTGTGGATCCTATCTCTGAGGCATTTCTTTTCACATTTAAAGTACATCACGGCAGATCATTTGTGTGTGGTCCAACAAGAGGGTACGTAGGTGGAAAATTGAATATTTTGACTATGTAAATGGGACAAAGATAATTTATCAGATTTTTAAAAATATGGCCGAACAATGTGGTTATGACAAAAAATCTGTGGTGTTTTGGCACAAGTATGGTTTAAACCTTTATAAGGTTCGTTTAGTTAGTAGCAATAAAGGAATATGTTTCCTTGATTTTATTGATGAATGATTTACAATATATATAAGGTTATAAGAATATTTACTTTGATACAAACTGGGTAATTAATTAACATAATTACAAAAGGATTATAATTCTACCTAAAATAGGAGATATACAATTAATGAAAGAATATTGAAAAATATTCGCGTATATAAGTCAAATACATTAACCAATAAAAGCACTACAGGAACAAGAAAGAAAGAAAAAAGCTTGTGACCTTTTACCATGTCTTGTGTAGAAGAGTTGGAGCTAGGCGGAAAATTGTTTTTCAAATCTCTGCTTAGCTGAAGGTGGAAAAGTCGGGAAGGAGAAAATTTAAGGGGAAATCCATGTGCTTGGCACGTTCTTTTGTTGGGACCGTGATTTTTTTAACACAAGGATGGATATTGTCACTTTTTAAATAGGACAAGGATGTTTTTTGTTCACTAAGATAACAAAAAGATGTATATTAGGTTTGAGCCATAATAGAGGGATGATTTTAGCCCAAAACTCTTAGTCTTAGCCTAGTTTAAAAGTTATGGAGCACTATGCACTTGATTTTGTGGATCATATTATTTGTCGTTTTAACAAACTGAACTTATAGATGTTAAGAAATAATCGACACTTTAGAAAAGTAAGAAACATTCATTACTTCTCTTGTTTTTTTATAGTCGTTCTTACTCTCTAATTAATTGAGTAATAATTAAGTGTTTACGATATAGATAAAACGTAATTTTGGCAAGTTCTCTTAAAATTCAAACTAGTAAATGTGCTTTAAGTTAAAAACTTGTAAAAATCATAAAAGACAGATAATATAGATATATGAGATAATATTGAACTTGATATACATACATGGCTTTAAGTGCATAATTAGGTGAATGTACTTCATATATTTAAAGGCCATTGATTATAGTTTCTGCCAAAAATCTTTGGAAAATGGAGCAGTCAATACGAGATATATAGGATAGGAGTGACTATTGTACCTCTTCTTCAAGTTTATATTTTCTCCTTTAATACACCCTGAAATATTGTAAGAGAGTAGGTGCAATAAAAAAAAATCCTAGTAGGTGCAATAAATTGAATTATTGAAATGATAAAAATTTAGCTGGTAGGTTAGTTAACCACATATTGACCATATGTTAAAGGGGAAGTTTGATTAAATGCTTGAACTGTATAGCTATTGGAAGACAGCCACATTGAAGAGATATCAATGTACCTTAGTATTGTCTGTCCCTACATTTGGAAGCATTTTCCTGTTGTGCCTTTGCCATCAACATATTTCTTTTTGGTTTAACTCTACTTGGATTTGCCAGTTAGAAAGGGTACAAATTCAAGTATTTATTTACTCATTATGAGCTCTTTCACAAAGATAAAAATGATGTTGTTTTAATAAAAGAAGCCAATGGACCACCAAAAGATGTTGTGCAGTAGATATGTCCTTTTTCCTTAACCGAGAGGTCTCGAATTCAAGCCTTTAGTATGAAAAAATCCTTAGTAGAGAGTCATTCCCCCGAATGGGCCTTACATGGCGCAAATTCGAATTAATCGGGCTTCAATGCGGGTACCGAACATCGAATCGAATGAGAAACAAAAAAAAGCCGTTTGTCGTACCGTTGAATCTATCTATTCATAAAATTTTCTTTATTTCATTTTCGATTTTATATAGGCTCGCTCCGCCAGCCATTTCTTACGGTGAACATGCTATGGGGATCTGGATCTAGCCTTAACGCTACTTTTAGGTTATTCGTCATCAATTAAGATTGCACCCATGATGTAAATAGATGGCAAGTAGAAATTTTCAGAGGAAAAATTGAGTGAGACAAAGAAAGCCATATTGTAAAACAGCCTAATAAAGGAAAAAAGAAAAAGAAATTAATTGTCTAGCAATAATATGGTTTATGATTGTGTTAATCGAGTTTTTAACTACAACTACTGATAATATAGATAATTTTACACAATCAGAATAGTCCGACCAATTTATACTTTGAACTGTACACTAATCACTCTATATGTATTAAAAATGGCCCGTGCTAATAAATTTAGGCTATGAGATACGCTTTATATGCCCTCATTTTCTTGTAACTAAAACTTATATAATGTAGTTCCATTCTACAATAACAAAAATAATTATAAATATTAACGTGTACATATAATTATACCATAATTAAAATATATTTCATATATTATGTAATAAATAGTGATGAATAATTATGGTAGATTCAGGATTCTTATTATAATAGAGTTCCACATTGTACACTATATATATTTGTATTAATGAAAAAAACTCTCAAGAAAAATTATTATAATATATAAAATATAATCTAATTATGGTATAATTATATGTACACGTTAATAATAAACTTCATGTAATTTGTGAGGCTGGAATGAGAAAAGATGAATTCGAAGACACAACATAAGTAGTCTAGTCATGATAAATCTACACTATGGATGGGGGAAAAAAAAAGAATAGCGATTTCACTAGTGATTGGAATATTTTTTATATGATCATATAGAGGATAAGTCCAAACGTTGTGGAGATAAAGTCACCTTTAATTTATACTACTAACAAATACTTCAAAAAGCCCTTAGCAGCACTAGTACTATAGTATTATTTTAACATTAAGAGTTGTGACGGAATCAATAGAATTCGTCCATCATTAATTAAAGATCTCGTGTTCGAGCCTTGAATTCTATTAGCGAATGCTTTGATAAGTTTTACGCAACGTAAATCTTAACTAATCGGAATACGAATGTGAATACTAAACACCAAATGAAAAACTAAAAAAGTATAATATATAATATTTTATTCTACTGTCATTCCATTAAACTGTTTAACAACTTTTTTCTTATATAGAGTTCAAAATGTTAAATCATGTCGACGCTCCTCCAAAAGCTAAAAGGTCACTAGAATACTTCCAATATCACAAATATTAATCATATAACACTGTGCCATGTTCAAGGCGGGTCCTAGAGAACTGAGGGCACCTCCCCACATTAAGGCTGCTATAATCTTTTCTTTGTTACTTAAATTCCAAATATATTATATTCCAGATTGTTAAATAAACTAAAAATGATTGACAAGTACGAAGGTATTTTGTATAAATTTTTTTTCCTAGTACAGATTATGAATTTAAGTTATATGCACTTAAAAATTTATTTATATTATTAATGTAGTTTAACTTATTATTATTCTTAGAAAGCTATTTTCAATGGAAACTAGTATATAGTCCATCGATGGTTTGAATAAAGCTTTCTTCTTTAAGAGTTGTACATTTAGGGGTAGTTTAATATGAAGTATTAGAGAAAATAATGCATGTATTAGTTTTAGAATGAACGTGGATTATAGTAACAATGAATTATAATGAGCAAATAGTTCTTAATATGAATGAGAATATGATTAATTAATAATATATCAATTTTTTTTTAATCCAGAAAATTGTTCAAACCCATTCCATCAGTTGCACCTCGTAAGATTAAATAATTCTGTTTCTTAAAATAAAAAACAATTATTGGCTGGATTTTAGTTTGGATTCATTAGTCAAAATGATGATTTTTTTTATTAAAGTGAGATGACGATTTTGACTAGGTATAATATTGTAACGTTAATTAGTTAAGTGATCGGAAATATCACCTGATATAGTGAGTGGCTTTGTATGTAAAATTCAAAAATAAAGTAATTTTTCTGTTATAAAATAAAGAAAAATTTTTGTGTATGAAAATTATAAAAATAGAATTAGTTTTCTGTTACAAAATTAAAAAAAAGTGATTGTCTTCTACAATTTTTATTAGTTGAATGACCTTACGAGAAATAAACTCCAAAATAAAAGGAGAATATAGTTCAAAGGGAAAAGGGCCAAAATACCTCTGATCTTATTTGAAATAAGTCAATTTTATTCCTAGTTATATTTTTAGCTCAAAATATCCTCAGTCTAATGTTTTTGGCTCAAAAATATCCTTTAACTAGACAAAAAGCTTTAAAATACCTTCCCTATTAATGGTTGTTCCAAAATAAAAGGAAATGAGCCAATTTTCTCATTGAACTATTGAAAATGAGATAGTTTTAGCCTTGTTCTTCTTTTTTTTGGAGAGTGGGGAAGGATTTGAATGTGTGAAACATATAATAACAATAAGAAAATACTTTAAGTAGTATAAGCACTTCCTATTTTAACCAAATAAAAACGATGGCATAGTAAGATATTTTTTTCTAGTTCCTTAGCTATAAGTTAATATTTGTAAACAATATATTATCTACTTTTTTGACATAACTATTTAAAATTTTATTTTTTACATTTATAATAATGAATTTATTTTATTAACTCTAAAAATGATATGATAAAAGAAATACTTATTGTAAATTTAAGTTATCCCAAATTTCAATGGGCTTGTAAGATAGTTTTGAAAGAAAACAATTGATCAGAAAATATTTAGTTTAACATTAATTCTAGTAATTAAATTTTATATAAAAACATAAAATTGGCAATATAAATATTATGATTTAAAATCGTCAAAGTAATCTCATAATCTTTAATATAAGTTTTTGTTCAAGTCTTTATAATTAAGAGTACTTGTTCCAAACTTTAAATGAAGAGCAAAATTATTCCATCTCGAATAGTTCAAGGATAAAATTGATATTTTCACTTATATTAATTATCATTAGTGAGAAGAATATTTTTAATTAGTTCAAGAGCATTTTTTAACAAAACAAAAATATTGAAAGGTAAATTTTATTTCGGATAGTTCAAAAATATTTTTAGCCTTTTTCCCTATTTGAAAAACTCAAAAGTAGATCATGTTGGCCAATTTAACGTATTCAAACAAACTTGATTACCGCGTGTGATAAATTATTATAATATTGAGAATAATAATAATATTAAAGTAGTACTTAAGATCACATTTTGTTGGTATAGTTCCTAGCAGTGCCCCGCATGGAATATTAATAGCAAATATATCCTAAGTACACGTGCTCTGCCTATTTTCACAAAATCTCTTTTCATCCCAAATTCTTTTTTTTTTTTTATATTCAGCTTTCCGGCTTACGCCAGACTATTTCTTGAGATAGTAATCCCGGTCCCACAACACTATTATCAGTAAATAGCGGGATGTGTCTGAATGATCAGAATTTGAGAACAGAGCAACTGATATCACCTATAAGGTCCTACTCTAGAAGAGAGCAAATTGTTATCACTAGAGTTCGAACTCACGCTGCAGACCTCCAACTGGATTTTAAGCTCTCATCTTTTGTCATCCAGCTATGTCCGGAAGACTTTTTTTTTTGTCTCTTTTGCCAATGTGTGGTTGGTGTCAATTCGTAAATCATAAAAGTGATCATGAACAATCTGTAATCTGCTATTCATTCCACATAAAGTTAGCCTTTTCTTTTTATTTATAACGTATAATGAGTTTTGACACCAAAAGCATAGTGATGTAATTATTTCGCGGGAGGTTGTTATTTTCTTTCTTGTTTTTCACACGATATTTGGTATTTATTTTTGGGCCTAACTTTTTCAGATTTGGATAGAGAAATTTGACACCAAAAACATAGTGATGTAATTATTTCGCGGGAGGTTGTTGTTTTCTTTCTTGTTTTCCACAAGATATTTGGTATTTATTTTGGGGCCTAACTTTTTCAGATTTGGATAGAGAAATCCTAATTTGAGGAGAAAACATTCCTAATCAAAGGAGATTCAGCTCTAAAATTCAAAATCGAAACATCTAATTAAGAATGACATATTACTTATCATTCAATCACAACGTTGGATGATTGCGGAAGGTTGGTAACATTATGTAAAAGAAATTGACACTTGCATGTAATTGTTGAAATAATATTTTGGAAGGGAGTTTACAAGGGTAGACCTTACTCGCATTAGATGTTTACACTAAAAAACAAATATACTATATGTGTTTGAATATACACTTCAATCATTTACATAATTAGTTGATGCATATATTCCCTACTTTAAAATTTAATTGGGAAGTTGAGTTACTTTAGTTAAAGCACACAATACAGATAAATATTTACCGTCTACAAGTTCACTTAAGACTATCTAATTCAGGTTAAACAAGTAGCGTCAAATGCATTAGTGCAATCTTTGTTTACTAATCTTCAATTTACTAAAACAAATAGGTAAGCGTTTGTTTTGTTTTTTCTTCTTTTCTCTTCAGTAATTTTGGCCTTTTCCTTTGGCGGGAATAAACTAAAACTAAAGTTGACTCCATTAATCACTTCACCCAAAAATAGTTACCTTAGTAAAGTCACTCTCACACCGCGTTTCATCCAATTAAAATGTCGAACATGTTAGCCACATTGAAATAAAATCAGATCCACATATAAAAAGTACACTGTGAGATATCAACTTACTGTCGAAAAATATACTAAATCACACATTTAAGGAGTCGAATTAATTAGATTAGAGCAAGGATATATTTGAAACAAATAACTAGTCCTGTTTCGATTTCCTTAAATGACCCTTATTATGGGTTCGATATATATATATATATATATATATCGAACCCATATATTGAATTCGCCTCTTAATGCTAAGATGAAAGTGATTTCAAATATCAAATGTCTGAAATTCATGTTTTTGTTTCGGACATGATTAAAAACTTGCAAATCAAATGTGTTCATTCTATACATTTATAATCATGTCAGAAACAAAAACATGAATTTCAGACATTTGATATTTGAAATAGTAGGTAAAATGTATCAGAAATGTTAATCAAGAAGGAAAAGCTGAGTCGAGAGATAGCTCTCTTTCTTTAAGATAAAATTGTCCCGTATAGATGTTTTTACGGTATTGGACAATAGTCTTCCAAGATAAAACAACAATAACCAACAATACAAAGCTAGTAATGTTGATTCTGGCGAATAAAAAGAATATTTATAATTATTGGGGCGTAAGAAGAGAATGCACTCTTGTCAGAGCAAATGTGACGGGTTGCACCCGTGTCTATCCACCATTGCCTTGGATTCTCCACCAGATTTGCCTTCAGCACTACAACCGAAAAATCCACAATTATGTCGTCAAGGTTGGAAGGACCACTATCGTCTTGTACAACGCTAGCCTTGGCCTTGCCTTTGTTCTTGGCTTTTTCCTTCTGTTCTCGCTTCAGTTTACGGCACTCTTTGGTCACATGGTCAGGCTTTCCACAGTGATGGCAGTTTCCTTTGAACCTCTTCATCGGTTGGCTTTTACCGTCTTCCTGGAACTTGAGCTTTTTGTTAGTGTTTCCCTTCGAATCAACCAGATTCGCTTTTGCCTCCATTGACTGTTTTCCTTTAGATATAGCCCTTTTATTGTCCTCCTGTATTTGCAGTTTGATGATAAGGTCTTCAAACCCCATTTCTTTTGTCTTTAGTTTGAGATAACTCATGAACGTGTTTCATGAGGGAGGCAATGTCTCAATCAAATATGCAATCAGAAACTGCTCATTTGGCTTCATTCCTTCCAAATCGAGATGATGAAGAATCATTTAAAACTCCTGAATTCGGGACATCACTAATTTACCATCCACTATTTGAAATTTCAGAAACTTTCCAACGATGAATTTCTTAGTACCCGCATCCCGTGCGCTGTACTTTTTCTCGAGTTTTTCCCACAACTCCTTTGTCGTATTCACGGTGCAATACATAGTATAGAGTGTATTCGACAGACCATTCAGAATGCATTTTTGCACATGAAATCACTATGATTCCATGCATCCAGTGTTAACTTCAGGGCATTTGTGACCTGGATATCTTCGCTCACTTCAGTCGTTGTATTAGACTGAATGTCTATAACATCTCAACCAGAAGGAGGATCTTCTGTCAGAAAGTGTGACAAGTTCAACGTAGTAAGATAGAACAACATTTTTTGTTGTCATCTCTTGAAATTGGTACCCAGAAACTTTTTTGGGCGTTCGCTTTGAAAACTGGCAGGAGCAGAACCATTGGCAATGGTTGAAGAAGACATCTTTCGAACACTTAGAAATATATTTTGTCTTAAACTGTAGGTAAAAGTGTATTAGAAAGGTTAATCAAGAAGGAAAAGTTGAGTCGAGAGATGCCTATCTTTCTTTAAGATAAAATTGCCCCTTATAGATGCTTTTACGATATTGGACAATAGTTTTCCAAGATAAAACAACAACCAACAATACAAACTAGTAATGTTGATTCTGGCGAAGAAAAAGAATATTAAACAGATTGCAAAGAGATGAGAGGATTTTCTGGTTTTGTTTATTTTCTTTCGTGTGTTTGAACTGAACAGTAATGTTTAATTTATAGGTGAAGAAGAGGGCGGATTCTGACTGCTAAAGTCAGATCCGTTGCAACGTTTCCGAAATCTTTAAGGACCAAATTATAAATAAGAAACATTTTAGGGACCAAAAGAGAAATTCTGAAGAAAGCCCGTGACCCGAGACCCGTGAACGGACCGGGCTGGCAGCGGCGACGCACGCATAGGGCTTACCCCCGATCCAAGTACTCCTAGGTCCTCCCCCTTCTTAAAACTCGGGTCACCCCTGGGGCCCAAACCTTTACTCAAAAATATAGTTAATATAGTCATCAATCCTTCCATATTCAACTGATCTGGGAGTTCTATTATTTGGCCAAACAAATTCATCTATTTGTGTCTCAAACACCTTACTTTGTGCATCAATATCTCTTTCATTCCTCAACGAAATTTGACTATACTTGGTACTAATATTATCTACTCGTTTAGTATATTAGGCATGTGCGAAGAAACGATATTTTCGATATGCAGGGCTTCATATATTTAAGTCATTAAAAATGAAAAAAACTCAATTCCATATAGCATTAATAGGCGAATTCAATATATGGGTTCGAGTTTGAGAATTTTACCACCGTTCCTTTAATTTGCTGGATTCAACTTATTGTTATTTATACCTTTTTAGTATATATATATAACACATATATGCTCTGAGCTAAAAACTATTTGCTTCAAATGAACTCTGTAACTTTTACTAGTACATTATATCGGCTCTGGTCACGTTCATAATTTTTTGATCAAAAGTTATTTGTTTGATAAACGTGGCTAACAATAAATACAATTGTCAATACTCTTATTTTTAACTTCAATAGAAACAAAAATATGTATACTGTATGATGTGACCTTGATCAAATTGATAAACCAGTCATTGGCTAATGGCACATGAAAGTCTACTGTGCCGAGAATGCGGGTGGAGAATAGTAGGCAGGACTTGGGAGTAATAGAGATATTTGGTTTCTAAATTTTTTATTGTACATCCAATGTTACTCACGTGACACTTTAGCATCTGTCATCTGATAATGAACCACCCACATTTTTTTTTATTTCTTATCAGATGTCCGATAACTGAATTGGAATCGATTAATTTGAATTCGCACCGTGTATAGTCTATTCAGGAATCACTTCCTATCAAAAACTTTTTTATACCTGAAGCTCAAATCCAAAACCTCTGATTAAGAAAGAAGTAGCACATCCATTGTATTACATCCTTGGGTGATATCACCCACATATTACATCCAAGCAGGCTGCTACGGGGACGTTACCTTTTCCTCTCATTATTTCCTTTCTTTTAAATCTAAATTGGTTTTGTACGAAGTAAAATCTATTTTATTATTTATAGTTTAATATTTGGTAAACAAAAAAAAATATTATTTGATTAATATCTATATAATATAAACAAATATTATAAGACAAAGGTGGTGATGGTGAGGTGGGAAGAAGACAAACAACGAAAATATCGTTTAAATTTGTTTTCTTTTTCTTATTCAAAATATATTTTTATTTATTTTTAAGAAACTTATTTTCTTTAAAAAAATTAAAAATACTTTGACCAAAACAAACCTGAAAAAGATGTATTCTACGAACACATTATCTGATTAACTCTGAAAAACGATTAACAAACAAGATTGCTATCTATGTTATGACCTCTAGGGGTTATTAGATAATGAAAAGATCCGCCGAAAAAAATTGGTATCAGAGCTTGTAATTAGAACAACAAGTCATAAACAATGAGAAAACACCCATCGTTTAGAAAAGTTAGAATGTTGAATAGTATTTTATGGATGCATAAAAGAATAAAGAAATTATTAGTAGAAGATAGAAACCAAAATAGAATAATAATTGATTGTCAAAATAAATGGATATCAGAAAAGAGAGACTCTGATATAAATGTACCAGAAAAAGGATATAAAGGAAAACAACTTGAATTAATATTTCAAGTAATGGATGAAAATGATCAATCATATGAAAGATTAGTAGAATTAAATACACGAATAGTAGAACAAAATGAATATATATATATATATATATATATATATATATATATATAACTTAGAATCAGATCTAAGAATGGAAATAGAACATTATGGATGAAAATAGAATTATACAACTGCACGAAAAAAGATTACAGTTAGACAGAATATCTGAAAAACCACTTACATATAATAGAGATATAAATCAACATATTATAAGTTGTAGAATAGGAATAGAAATAATAGAGGAAAAGGATAAACAGTTGCAAGAAAATTATAATACAATTAGTAAACAAGAAGAAAAGATAACATTCTTGAGAAATTTATCAGCACTAAGAGAAGAAAGACTAAGGCAAAAAGAAGAAGAAATCGATAAAATAAAAGAACAGAAATTAGGAGAACAAATAAAAATGAAAATAAAATTAGAGATTTAAAAGAAATCATAAAAGAACAATACAAATACATCGATTTACTAAAATATGGATAAAGGAAAAAAAATAGCAACAGATTCAAAGGAAGTATATTACCAAATGAATACTTATGAAGGAGGAACAACTCAAACACTAAGTTTTAAACCCGATACTTATCAAAAGATTCAAGATGAAAAAGAAGAAGTATCTGTAAAAAAGATATTTAAAACAAAATGGTTTGAAAGAAATAATGAGATAAGATATATAGCACATAAACATGAAAATATAATAGATTCTACTAGTACGAATGGAAGAACAAAGATTAATTTGATAAGTGATGAAGTAATAAAAAGAGAATTGACTAAATTATCAACTAAAGAAGCGAAAAAATATAGAAATATTTAATTTGGAGGAGTAGAATTTACGATAAAAGAATATTTTCAAAAGAATATTGATACACCAATACAAATCTACGTATTAGATGACAGGATATTAGGAAATCTGCAAGATGCACTAATATCTGTAATAAAAGGAAATTTAATATACCAAAAACTGAAATTTACTGTACAACCAGACTTTAGCGTATCGTTAAAAGATAAACACAAAGATTTAGCTTTAACACTATATTATAAACTAGATGGAATAAACATGCCACCAGGAAGTAAAGTAATGAGCATAGAAACAAAAATGATATACGCTTTGACTGGAAATCACCATGTAAAGAAACAATATGAAATGAATATTATAGTACCAAAAATGTATAAAGAAACACTTGAACAGATATAGCATAAAGAAAACTCTAAGATAACAATACCAGAAGAAATATTCATGGATTTTAATACTAGAACATTAACACCTTCAAGAAGATTAATACCAAGAATAGAAGGATCTAGATTAAGTATAACTAGAGAATCACTAATCACACACCAGAATAGTTTACCAAGAATACAACCTAGAACTATAGACTTAATAAATATAGACAGTAGTAGATTAAAAATCAAAGTAATAATATTTAAAAATATGATAACTATAGATGGAATAGCAGAAATAAATACAGGAGCAATTAAAAGTTTTATACACATAAGTAAGATAAATGAAAATGAGTGTAATATAATAGAACCACAAACTTATAATTACCCTGAAAATGAAAGAGAAATAATAATTACTAAAAGTATAAATTTAAGATTCAAAATTCAAGATTTAGAATATAAGATAAATATAGGAGTAATAGAATATGATAGCTTAAATGAATTATTATTAGGAAGTGATTTTTTGACTATGATAAACTATAAGATAAACAATAATGGAATTGAAATAAATGATCAAGGAAAAACTAGATTCATAAATAAAATATGAACGTACAGCTAAAAATAATAAAGAAAAAACAAAAATTAAAGACAATAAAGACGACCTTATCAAGAGAAATATATTCTCAATTAAAATATTTAGAATACAGTGCAAAAGAAATGAAATTAGAAAATGATATAGAACGACTAGAAAAGCAATGCGATAATTTTAATAAAGTATGGATAGATATGGGTAACGGATGGAAAAAATGAATAAACAATCCTGACTAATCCCAACGATAAGATAGATGAGTTATGGAAGAAATAATATTAAAAGAAAAAATGAAAAGCGTCCTACTACAAATGGATGAAATAAAAGAAAACCAAACCAAGACACAACAAATGATAAGAGAAGAATTGACTAACCTATGGAATGTATCTGAAATATCAACGTTTAAATTAATATTAGAAAAACTAAATATGTTATTAGAAGAAAAAAGCAAAGGTAAGCAAATAGAAACTAATAATGAAGCTAGCACGAGTAAAGAGAATACAATAACTAAAACAAATACTAATAAACCAGAAATAGTACCAATAGATGCTTGGAGAAGAAGTAAAGTACCAGTAATGGTAGACATATCTAAAATAAAACCTAGATTATCAAAAGATGTAACATAAACTTTAGACAGACTAGTAATACTAAATAAAGAAGGAAAATTCTAATGGAGCCTAGTGTGATTACATTCTTAAGAACTCATGGAAAACAAATTATAGAAAAAGAAAGACATAAATATGAACCTATGAGACCTAAACCAATAAAAGAAGAAACGCCAAAAGAAGTAAAAATACCCTTAAAAGAAGTAGAAAAAACAACCTACGAATACCTAAATTTAAGACTAGATAGACAAGATCAAGAGATAAGTGAATTAAAAGCAGAGAACTTAAAAGTTAAAATTATATAATAATGGAGAATGGTATGACAAATATAAAAAATATAAGAGAAAACATAAAGATACGAAGAAACATTCTATAAATTCTACTACTTGTAATTCTTGGTTAGCTAATTTATCGTTGTTACTATCTTCTTCTGTATTGCTATCAGATTTTTCATTACTACTTGTAGTAGTCTCATCGCTTAATCTTATTTTCTTTATTCCTTTTAACCTTCTTAATTGTTCTGTTAAGATATGTATTTCTTCTCTAAGTTCTAATAGTTCTTGTTTTACCTCTTTTAGTTCTTCTTTAGTCTCTTTTAGTTCTACTTTAGTTTCTTTCAGTAGTTTCTTCGTATCTTTATGGTTTCTCTTATAATTTTTATATTTGTCATACCATTCTCCATTATTATATAATTTTAACTTTAAGTTCTCTGCTTTTAATTCACTTATCTCTTGATCTTGTCTATCTAGTCTTAAATTTAGGTATTCATATGTTGTTTTTTCTACTTCTTTTAAGGGTATTGGTTTAGGTCGCATAGGTTCATATTTATGTCTTTCTTTTTCTATAATCTGTTTTCCATGAGTTCTTAAGAATGTAATCGCACTAGGCTCCATTAGAATTTTCCTTCTTTATTTAGTATTACTAGTTTGTCTAAAGTTTATGTTACATCTTTTGATAATCTAGATTTTATTTTAGATATGTCTACCATTACTGGTACTTTACTTCTTCTCCAAACATCTATTGATACTATTTCTGGTTTATTAGTATTTGTTTTAGTTATTGTATTCTCTTTACTCGTGCTAGCTTCATTATTAGTTTCTATTTGCTTATCTTTGCTTTTTTCTTCTAATAACATATTTAGTTTTTCTAATATTAATTTAAACGTTGGTATTTCAGATACATTCCATAGGTTAGTCAATTCTTCTCTTATCATTTGTTGTGTCTTGGTTTGGTTTTCTTTTATTTCATCCATTTGTAGTAGGACGCTTTTCATTTTTTCTTTTAATATTATTTCTTCCCATAACTCATCTATCTTATCGTTGGGATTAGTCAGGATTGTTTATTCATTTTTTCCATCCGTTACTCATATCTATCCATACTTTATTAAACTTATCGCATTGCTTTTCTAGTCGTTCTATATCATTTTCTAATTTCATTTCTTTTGCACTGTATTCTAAATATTTTAATTGAGAATATATTTCTCTTGATAAGGCCGTCTTTATTGTCTTTAATTTTTGTTTTTTCTTTATTATTTTTAGCTGTACGTTCATATTTTATTTATGAATCTAGTTTTTCCTTGATCATTTATTTCAATTCCATTGTTGTTTATCTTATAGTTTATCATAGTCAAAAAATCACTTCCTAATAATAATTCATTTAAGCTATCATATTCTATTACTCCTATATTTATCTTATATTCTAAATCTTGAATTTTGAATCTTAAATTTATACTTTTAGTAATTATTATTTCACTTTCATTTTCAGGGTAATTATAAGTTTGTGGTTCTATTATATTACACTCGTTTTCATTTATCTTACTTATGTGTATAAAACTTTTAATTGCTCCTGTATTTATTTCTGCTATTCCATCTATAGTTCTCATATTTTTAAATATTATTACTTTGATTTTTAATCTACTACTGTCTATATTTATTAAGTCTATAGTTCTAGGTTGTATTCTTAGTAAACTATTCTGGTGTGTGATTAGTGATTCTCTAGTTATACTTAATCTAGATCCTTCTATTCTTGGTATTAATCTTCTTGAAGGTGTTAATGTTCTAGTATTAAAATCCATGAATATTTCTTCTGGTGTTGTTATCTTAGAGTTTTCTTTATGCTATATCTGTTCAAGTGTTTCTTTATACATTTTTGGTACTATAATATTCATTTCATATTGTTTCTTTACATGGTGATTTCCAGTCAAAGCGTATATCATTTTTGTTTATATGCTCATTACTTTACTTCCTGGTGGCATGTTTATTCCATCTAGTTTATAATATAGTGTTAAAGCTAAATCTTTGTGTTCATCTTTTAACGATACGCTAAAGTCTGGTTGTACAGTAAATTTCAGTTTTTGGTATATTAAATTTCCTTTTATTACAGATATTAGTGCATCTTGCAGATTTCCTAATATCCTGTCATCTAATACGTAGATTTGTATTGGTGTATCAATATTCTTTTGAAAATATTCTTTTATCGTAAATTCTACTCCTCCAAATTAAATATTTCTATATTTTTTCGCTTCTTTAGTTGATAATTTAGTCAATTCTCTTTTTATTACTTCATCACTTATCAAATTAATCTTTGTTCTTCCATTCGTATTGGTAGTATCTATTATATTTTCATGTTTATGTGCTATATATCTTATCTCCTTATTTCTTTCAAACCATTTTGTTTTAAATATCTTTTTTACAGATACTTCTTCTTTTTCATCTTGAATCTTTTGATATGTATCGGGTTTAAAACTTAGTGTTTGAGTCGTTCCTCCTTCATAAGTATTCATTTGGTAATATACTTCCTTTGAATCTGTTGCTATTTCTTTTCCTTTATCCATATTTTAGTAAATCGATGTATTTGTATTGTTCTTTTATGATTTCTTTTAAATCTCTAATTTCATTTTTATTTTTTATTTGTTCTCCTAATTTCTGTTCTTTTATTTTATCGATTTCTTCTTCTTTTTGCCTTAGTCTTTCTTCTCTTAATGCTGATAAATTTCTCAAGAATGTTATCTTTTCTTCTTGTTTACTAATTGTATTATAATTTTCTTGCAGCTGTTTATCTTTTTCCTCTATTATATGTAAGTGGTTTTTCAGATATTCTGTCTAACTGTAATCTTTTTTCGTGCAGTTGTATAATTCTATTTTCATCCATAATGTTCTATTTCCATTCTTAGATCTGATTCTAAGTTATATATATATATATTCATTTTGTTCTACTATTCGTGTATTTAATTCTACTAATCTTTCATATGATTGATCATTTTCATCCATTACTTGAAATATTAGTTCAAGTTGTTTTCCTTTATATCCTTTTTCTGGTACATTTATATCAGAGTCTCTCTTTTCTGATATCAATTTATTTTGACAATCAATTATTATTCTTTTTTGGTTTCTATCTTCTACTAATAATTTCTTTATTCTTTTATGCATCCATAAAATACTATTCAACATTCTAACTTTTCTAAACGATGGGTGTTTTCTCATTGCTTATGACTTGTTGTTCTAATTACAAGCTCTGATACCAAATTTTAAGGTGGATCTTTTCATCATCTAATAACCCATTAAAAATATTTTGACCAAAACAAACCTGAAAAAGATGTATTCTACGAACACACTCTAATATGTACCCTAAACTTGATTCCAAGTATGTAAACACACCCTAATATGTATACAAATATATGTCTAGTATAGAATTTGAGTCATTTAACCACATAATTTATAATTATAATAATATGCTAAAAGATTTTAAGTTCGAATCCTTCTAATTTATATTTTGAATTCACCTCTAATTTCAAAGGTTAATAAAGTAAAATGCTTGTGGTAGATTTGTACT
Organism: Anisodus acutangulus; assembly: GCA_029783415.1. Lineage (NCBI taxonomy): Eukaryota > Viridiplantae > Streptophyta > Magnoliopsida > Solanales > Solanaceae > Anisodus > Anisodus acutangulus. The sequence continues at coordinate 47,107,503 of CM056500.1, read as the reverse complement.
CCCTCCATCCAACACTACTTGTCCACTATCACTTTTTTAGAGTCAATTTGACTAATATCTGAAACTAATTATAATTTAGATATTTAAAAACTACACGAAAAGTACTGCAATTTGCAATTCTTCTCATATCAACATGATGAAAAAATATAACTCAAAATGTTGATCAAAGTTTTTATAATTTGACATTAAAAAAAGAAAAGTAGACAAGTAGTATGAGAGGGAGAGAGTAATAGATAGGTAACGAGAACCCTAATAATAGTTAAACAGTGGATCTTTTGAATACTCCCTCCATTCTATATTACTTATCCACATTACTAAAAGTATATTTTTTGAATTATTTATTAATTTGCAAACTTAAGATAGAATTAATTAAATCTTTCTCATCTTATCCTTAGTATGTAGTGTTTTGAATTTAATCAATATTGGTTAAAGTGCAATTTATGAAGAGAGATAATGGTAAGGTAGTAAAATATACCTTTTACTCCCTCCATCCTATATTAATTGTCCGCTTTCCCCTTTACATGCCTCTTAAGAAATCATAAATAAAAGTATATTTTTACTATATTACCCTTACATATTTTCAATAAATTGCACTGTAATCAATATTGATTAACTGTTATGAAACAATACAACTAGAAGAAGAATATTGCAGAGAAAGATAAAAAAAAAAGGAGAGTTCTTTATTTCTCTTGAGGGATGAAAATACCATGAAGGAAACATCTCTATTTATGATAGAAAACTGATTTAGTCTCAAAGTTACTAACCCTAACTTTTTTTTATAGAGATAGACATTCATAGTAATAAATATTATTTATAACACTCCCCCTTGAATGTCTATTTGGTAGATAGTGTGCCTTATTAAAACATTATTAGAAAAAATCCAATGAGAAAAATTCTAGTGAAAAAAAAATAGTACACATTTCTAATAATACACATTTTTGCTGCCTCATTGAAAACCTTGCAAGAAAAACCATGTGGGACAAAACGTTGTAAGGAAAAATGGTACAACACGTATTAACTCCCTCTGATGAGAACATCAATCTAAAACTTGAATCTTCGCAATCCAATCTTGTACACTATCTTTTAGAAAGTTGCAGTTGGCAATGACTTGGTGAGCAAATCAACCATATTATCACTTGAACGAATCTGATGCACGTTGATATCATCATTCTTTTAAAGATCGTGTGTGAAGAACAATGAAATATGTTTCGTTATATCCTTTTTTATGAATCCTCCATTTAGTTAGGCTATGTATGTTGTTGCATCTTCAGTCTTTGGATAGAGTTGCATCGACATATAATATTATTGAAATCACTCCAAGTGCATTCCTGACTTACTTTATAAACAGATCTTATCTTTATATAATTTCACTGTCATGTAGAACAACATTGTATGACTGTAATCCCTCATAGGCATAGCAAAATATATAAATGCATCAATTGCGTAAAGATATGGCACTTCATGACAAAAGAGTTCTGCAAGTTTCTCATTTCAACTTCCTTCAGCAGATAATCTATTGCCTTTAGAAACTCTTCAAGAGTTCAAATAATATTCAAGTAATCAATTTACACTCATAAAAACGTAAGGATAATAGAGTCATGTGTATCCTTAGTCAATGAATACTCATTATGATAAAATCACATTTACTTTGCTTGATTTAATTCATATAAAAATTATGAACAAATTTTTAGAACATGTATATGCTTCAGCCATTTATAATTCTCCAAGAATTTTCATATCAATTTTGCCATGTGACAATATCTATTAGAATATAAATGTGTGACATTATCTGATGTCTAGACTACATGCCCAATAAGCTTGAATCTCACCAAATGCGTCATTTCACTTGGTAATAATATCTACGTCGGCATGTTTAAAGACATACAATTCATATCCTCACAATCTTTTACAATATTGCGCTATATTGTACCAAATGTCGACGATATATCATTTATATCGGTTCGCAATGTAACATAACTTGCTGAGATCTCATCACTTTCATTTTAGGTACGTAACCTCTCATGAGGTTTCATGTAATGTTATGTTGTATGCTCTTCAAGAGCATATTGCCTCCTTATTATAACGATCTTGGTCATTTGTTCTTCTCCATTTTCAAGGATTATTTCATTTGGATCTGATTCATCTACCACACTTCATGCATGTTGGAGAATTTGTCCTTTAGGGACATTAAATTAATAGGAGCATGTTGCAACTGAAATTAAAAATTATTTTTGGATCAGCAAATGCTTCTAGCACCTGACTTGAATTATCTTTGAATGAGGATCATACCAATTATATTTCATAATATATTTCTTAGCTGCTTATTTTGCCCCCCTTATGTTAGAAAAACTAATACATATCACTTCTTCTTTGAGGGAATCCATCTTTGTGCAACATGGTAAATTAATTATTTATATACCACACATAAAAATTGCTAGATCAAAATATCTGATTCTTGATCCTGAATCAATTGTGAGGGAATAAATTATCATAATTTATTGGTTTGAAGCATATAAGTGTTGTTGCATGCAACTTATCATATTTCATATCAACACATGAATCTTTTTTCTCATTAGGAATGGTTTAGCTATTTATCGGATGCATTCAACGTTAAGCCAATTTGGATATAAATCAACATTAACAAGATGAATTATATTGATTACATAATCTGAAACTTGTGCTCTCAACTCAATTATTTTGACCAAGTGATTTTGCATATGTCAAACTGCGGGTTGACAGTAAATGCACATGTGATCGTCTTATCGATGCATCTATTTAAGACATCACATAACAGGTGAACGGGCCCATATTCATCTTTTATATTTTTCCAAAATTTAAGAAATTTAATCCCAACATTAGCCAGTATAATCAATTTATCATGAGAACAATCAACAAAAATAAATTCATGAAGAATCTTCTAGTTCTTCAATATATGTCAAATACTCAATTTGCACATCATATTTGAATCGGGATGACTAAATTGCTCATGCCTACTAACAAAACTATTTATACTAGTAAACTTCAAGTTTACCACACCATGTGCTCTTTATTTTAGTAAATCTCTGATTTACTATGACGTGATTTTTTTTTGTACCAATAAACTTCTGATTTATCGTGACAGTGATTTCATCATGCTTATATTGTGTAATATAATTTGAAGAATAAAGAGGGTACCATTTACATACATATTTTTTACCCACTATAATTTTGTAGATATTTAATCCTCCAATCATTTATAGCTTCAATATGATAGTAATTTACTTTAGTAAACTTCGGGTTTACTATAACTTGTGTTTTGATCATAGCAATATCGTGCATTACAATCCAGAATGAATGACATAATAGTATATAAGTTCTTCAGGAACCTTCAATCTATTTTCATTAATCGAATACTATTTGGATACTACTGGTGTCATGATCCTAGTTGACAAACAATTTGGCTCTTCTGGAGACCTTGATCACAAATTTTTACTATCAAATAATACTTAGACATGTACTGCTGGTATCATGAAGGAAAATTTAGTTAGATACTACTTTCAAAGTTCTACTACTTCCGGAGTAGAGTTCAAAGTTTTAGTACTTATGGAATAGAGTTCAAAAATTGATATTTCAGGCGCATATTTCTGAGTTTACGACTTCAGGAGTAAAGCATAAAATATTTAGAATATTTCTTTTGAATTGTTCTACCTTTTCTAGAGGTGAGTCATGATAACTTCACAACCAATAGCACATTTGTATTTCTAATCTTTACTATATATCATCACAATCAATTCAGGAAATGGATCTGTATTTGTAATATTCATTAAAAGTTCTCATTCTTCAATAATGGAACATAATCATTTAAATGTGCCTTAACCATATAAAATTATGATCACTTAGAATCTTTTTTAAGATATTGCTACTATAGAAGCAAATTGAGACATAAACATAAATAATCTTTTTCTCTAACATATCTTCCTTTATAATCACAATAAGCCTAAAAATACTACCACTTCCGGTGATTGACAAATTTAATTACAATAAAGCACGTGAAATATAATGACTTCCGGTGTCATATTATTCTTTCAAATTGAATTTTCAAAATTCAAGATATGAACCCACCAGGACCGCTGTCTCTTTCAATTAATGTTTAATCTAATTTCCATAACATGAGTGGGTTGAAACCTATTCAAAACAGTAAACACAATGTAGCACGGGCAAAAAGTTCGCCCAAAACAGTCAACAAACAACAATAACATACACAGTAAAATCTCACAATGTGGGTCTGGAGAGGGTAGAGTGTACGCAAACATTACCTCTACCTTGGTAGGTAAACCAACTATGTCCGAAAGACCCTCAGCTCAAGACAAATCATAAACACAAGCAATGCAAGAAAAGCAATGCAAGAGAAGCAATGCAAGAGAAACGGTCAAACCCGAAATTTAAAGCAGTATGGACATGATGATAATAAAAGCGAATAAGCCATGATAACTCGTTCTGAAAAAAGGAAGCAGTAATTAACGCAGGTAAATAAGATAAACAAAGTACACTAACGAACTCATAGCAGCAGAAATCAAGCGACAATGGACTATAAAGCAATACTACGCCTACTAGTATGATAGGCTAAGCAGACCTACAATAATAATACTACAACTACCAGTATATAAGCGTAGGTAAGACTACGCTCAACTACCTACTACCCTTCTACTCTAATTTGTGTCCTCCACAACCCCCTATCTAAGGTCATGTCCTCAGTAAGTTGCACCTGCGCCATATCCCATATAATCACCTCTCCTCAATACTTTTCCAGCCTACCTCTACCCCTCCTGAACACATCTATAGCCAACCTCTCACACCTCCGCACTGGGGCATTTATGTCTCTCCTCTGCACATGCTCGAACCATCTCAACCTCGCTTCCCGCATCTTATCCTCCACCGAGGCCACTCCCACTCTGTCCCGGATATCATCATTTCTAATCATATCCCTCCTTGTATGCCCACACATCCATCTCAACATCCTCATCTCCACAACTTTTATCTTTTGAATGTGTGAAGTCTTGATTGGCCAACACTCTGCCCCATATAATATTGTCTGTCTAACCACCACCTTATAGAACTTGCCTTTAAGTTTTGGTGAGATTTTTTTATCGCACAATACTATAGATGCGAGCCTTCATTTCATCCACATTGCCCAAATACGATGTGTGACATCGTCATCAATCTCTCAATTCTCTTGGATAATAGACCCGAGTTAGTTGAAACTTCCTTTATTTGGAATGACCTGAGTACCAAGCTCACCTCCACACCTGTCTCACGCTCGCTCCCATTACTAAACTCGCACTCCAAGTATTCTGTCTTGGTCCTACTCAGCCTGAACCCTTTAGACTCCAGTGTCTGTCTCCAAACCTCCAGTTTAGCGTTCACTTCGTTGCGAGTCTCATCATCTGCGAATAACATACACCATGACACCTCCCCTTATATTTGTCGTGTCATTCCATCGATCACCAAGGCAAATAAGAATTGGCTAAGAGTTGATCCCTGATGCAACCCCATCATCACTGGAAAGTGCTCCGAGTCTCCTCCCACTGTCTGTACCCTGGTCTTATCTTCATCATACATATCTTTGATAGCCCTAGTGTACGCCACATGTACACCTCTAACCTCCAAACATCTCCATAGAACCTCCGTAGGGACTTTGTCATAAGCCTTATCGAGGTCGATGAAAACCATATGTAAGTCTCTCTTTCTCTCTCTATACTACTCCACCAACCTCCTAATAAGATGAATGACTTCTATAGTCGAACGCCCAGGCATGAATCCAAATTGATTCTCGAAAATAGACACGTCCCTTCTCACCCTCGTCTCCGTGACTCTTTCCCACACTTTCATAGTGTGGCTTAGCAGCTTGATACCCCTATAGTTGTTGGAACTCTGGATGTCACCTTTGTTCTTGTACAAAGGAATTATTGTACTCCGGCTTCATTTTTCGGGCATTCTCGCTGTCTTAAAAAAGACATTAAACAACTCAGTCAGCCACTCCAAAACCTGTCATGTATGCGCTCTTCCAAAATTTCAACTGAAATTTCATCAGGCCTGGTCGCTCGTCCCCTGCGCATCCTGCGAACAACACCCTTAACCTCCTCAACCATAATGATTCTACAGTATCTAAAATCCCGATACCTTTTGGATTACTCCAGATCTCCCAGCACAAGAAAATATAATTATTAGAGCATTTTAATGATTAATTAGGAATTTGTAAATATAATCAAAAAGAAAATTAAATGAATAAAGAAAAGAAAAGGAATATAAATTTAAAATTTTGAAAATTTTCAAGGTGGGAATGATGTGACGCATTCCTTGTACAACTAGTTATATGTGTAAGAGGGTAATATTAAATTGACTTTTAAAATTATCGGAGGAGTAATAAATCACCTTAATTTTAGTATAATATTGATATTTAGGAGGCAATCTATGTCTTTGCAAAGACCCATTACAATGACAATTACTCACATTTTTAACAGAAAAATAAATGGAAGTATCTATAGTGACGTTGTTGATTTTTTAAAATAAAAAATAGTATAAAAGAGCAGAAAAGAAAAAGGAAACGAAATACTTCTAAAACTTAAATAAACTTCTAAACTAGTTTACATATTTCAAACTTTTTCTTTTCTTTTCTTTTCTTGTTTGTAAGTTTTTTGTTAATCCTAGAAACAAATTAAAACAAAATTACAAATTATAAATCATATTTTTCTTTATTTAAAAAAGATTTTTCTATTTTACTTATTAGTTTGTTTTAATATTTAAAAATAATTTATAATCACACAAATATATAACTCTTATTTTTTCCCACATATTTTATAATTTTTTCTTTATTTATTAAATTTAGTAACTTTTATGTTTTATCCGACGGAGGGCCTATATAACTATTTATACCCAGTGAATGAGATAGCCACAATCAAACACACGAAAAAAAACATAACACTTCCTGTATCTCTTCTTCAAGTCCACGTCGACATTCCGGCAATCTTCTCCGACCACTCTCCGTTTTCGACCATCATAAAAGATGATCAGAATAGAATGAGGATTTCCATCCGTGACCTATCATGTCAGTCTCGTACTCCGACTGCTTCTCCGACCTACTCTGCGGCGAGGACTCCGACACCGTTTTCTCAAACGGAGGAGGAGAAGATTTGCCGGAATGTTCCTCGTCGGATATCGAATCTCCGTTCTCCGATATCGATAAATCTATCGCCGGTCTTATCGAAGACGAGCGAAATTTCGTCCCCGGATTTGACTATATCGAGAGGTTTCAATCTCAATCTCTAAGCGCCGCCGCTAGAGAAGAATCCGTTGGATGGATTCTCAAGGTATTATTCAGTCAATCTTATTGATAGCACTGTAAACTCCGGCGAAAAACTGTAACGGCGCATGTTAGATTTTTGTTTCTTTAGTTTGCTAAACTGTACTTGTAGTTAACACTACACACTACCATAATAGTTACTTACTTCGTTTCCTCTCAATTTATGTGACATTTTTCTCTTTTCAAGAGTTAACTTGACTAAGTTTTAAAGTTAAATTAAATTAAATTAACTCAATGTTATAATATTAAAATTTATATATTTCATAATTATATGAAAAATATTATAAGTTGCCACTTTTCTTATATTAATTTGATAAAACAAACTGTATTAAAATGTCGATAAGTTCCATGTAGTTTAAATCTAGATAAACGAAAAGTGACACATAAATTAAGAAAAAAAGGGTATAAGTTTTGAATACTGAAAAAATCAAATTCAAATAATACAAAACTGAATCGAATAACTAAAGCAGTTTTTTTTGGTTTTCTTGCAGGTACAACGCCACTATGGTTTCCAGCCTTTAACGGCGTATCTCGCCGTTAATTATTTTGATCGTTTTCTCTACTCTAGAAGCTTGCCGGTAAATGAGTCATTTTCAAGTTTTATTTATAGTTCATTTTCTTCTCTTTTTCCCTTTTAGTAATAATGAGAGGTGGCTGGAAATAAGCGACGAAAATAAGTTGTCTTGAAAAAGAAGAAAGTTAACTATATTAATGGTATAAAAGGTATTTATTGATATTTAATGGGTCATTCTCGAATTAATGAAAGTATTTTTGTACTTCCTCCATCCAAAAATAAGTGTTATTTTAGTTCTTTTCACATCCATTAAGAAAAATAATAAATATAAAGTATCATTTACTAATTGTCCCTATTTATTTGAAATAGATGTTTTTTTTTAAATTGAGCACTATTAAGAAAATTCGTTTTTTAATATAAGGATATTATTGAAAACAATTACTAATTATTGTTTTGAATTCTTCTAATTGATAATTATTTTGGGACAATTTTTTTGAACTAAAATGACACTTATTTTGGAACAAAGGAATTAGTACTTGTTAGGATTATTTCTACAATGTCAGCATTGACTTTTGATCAAGTTGATTAAACTGTAAATTCATAAACAGGGTCTAAAAAACTTATTTATCCTTATTGTTGGCTTTGTTGGTCAGATCCAGTGGCATTCATCTAACAACGGCAAAGACAAATTCAACTAATTGGGTCCTCATTGTTTCTGTACTGTGTTGTATAATGACTAGCAGTATATTATATCGCAAGTAATAAAAGTACAAGATCTTTTTGTTTTATGGTCTTGCCAATAATAATGTGATGTAGAATTTATAGTGTCACCTAGAAACAATGGGTTGTAAAGGGTATTTCACTTAGTAAAATAGGCATAATCATCGTGTATATTTTAATGTTATATATCTAGGCATGCTAGCAATAATTTAGAAGGTCCGCCTGTCTCTTTAGCGAAATTAATTAAATATATGCGTACTATTGTATTTTCTTTATTAGTTGTTGTATTAAATAAATTGGAATATCATATATATAACGAATTTCCCTTTCAATGTAATTTCAGCAAACAAACGGTTGGCCACTGCAACTATTGTCAGTTGCTTGCTTATCTTTAGCAGCAAAAATGGAGGAACCTCTTGTTCCTTCTCTTTTGGATCTTCAGGTAATTTGTTTTATTTGATGTTTTTTTCTAAAACAGGAATTAAAAAAAGGACCCCACACGTGATTTAACAAGTTTTATTTTTTATTTAGGTTGAAGGTGCAAAGTATATATTTGAACCGAAAACCATCCAAAGAATGGAGTTTCTTGTGCTGCGAATATTAGACTGGAGGCTCCGTTCCATAACGCCGTTTAGCTTCCTCAGCTACTTTGCTTATAAACTTGATTCAGTAGGAACTTTCACTGCCTTCCTTATTTCAAGGGCTTCTCAGATTATCCTCTCAAATATTCAAGGTTGGTTTTCTTATTTATCCGATTAAAAAAGTCACATCTAACAAAAAAGAAAAGAAAAAGAAAAAGAGTAGCAAATATACGTACATTATCACACATGCATGCACGAGTCTTCATACGCAAATTTTAACTTATATATTATGATGGCATAAATAATTTTTATATTATGAATATAACCTCGAGTAGCAGGTAACTTTCCTTATTTTTCAAGTATATTTTTTTTACAAAGAGTTACTTGTATAGTTTTACCATTTTATTCTGTAATTACATCATTTAGGTGGCCTATAAGTGTAAAAAAAAATTACAGTGTGTGTTAGTGGCAGAGCTCGCTTTTTACTTTTTGAATTTTCTAAATGAAAATTTTGACTCCGTCACTCTACTTATATAGAAGATAAGTGCTCTATTAAGTTGTACATGTACATACGACTATTCAGCTGATAACTTCTTACTGGTGATATATACAGAAGCTAGCTTTCATGAGTATTGGCCATCATGCATAGCTGCAGCTACAATACTTTGTGCAGCTAATGACCTTCCAAATTTCTCTCTTGTGAATGCTGAACATGCTGAATCCTGGTGCGATGGACTCTGCAAAGTAAGAATTAATTACTAATTCTCTTTTCAATTCTGAACATGCTGAATCTTTAATTCTCATTTCTTGATTTTACAATAAAGTGAAAGTTACCCTTATTTTTTTGGCAGGATAAAATCGTGGGCTGCTACGAATTAGTGCAAAAGTACGCGATTGCATTAAGACCAAGGAGATTTCCAAGAGTTTTACCACAGGTACGAGTCATGACTCGGACTAGTACTGTAGCAACTAGTGACTCATCATCCTCGTCATCATCATCGTCATCCACATCTTATAAAAGGAGAAAATTAAGTAACAGCTGGTGGAGTACTACAGATGACGATAAAGCAAGTTCCGATTAATATAATTAGAGGTGGGAAATTAAGAATAAGGGGCTAAGGCAATAAAAAAAAAAAGTAAACGGTGATCCTAAAAGTGATCTAAGAATCCTCAGTAATTTTTTCATCTTTGAGGGTGTTTTGAGTTTAATTAAATTGACAGGAGTGATATATATTATATTTAGTAGATATAGTGTATGTATGATGAGAGTTTTGGACTTGGGGAGCATTAAATTAAACTTTTTTGTTATTTGGGGTGAGAAGAAGTGCCATTCATTAAATGGCTTTGCAGATTCCCAAGGGAAGGGGATTTGAACCATATTATTTTGGTGTGAGAAAAGTGAAAATAAAGATAAAGAAGAGATTGTTTAATTATAGTAGCAGTAAGTGGATTCATGGAGTAGTGTGAATGAAGTGGGGTTTGTGATTGAATTCAATGGGAGCATTGATTGGTGGGGCCTATAGCAAAGGATTGGAAATCAATATATATTGAAGTTTGGGCAAATCCATATATATTGATGAATAAGTCAAGAAGGCTCTTGATATATAGTATAAATATAGGGCCAACCATTATTGCCTCCAACTTCTACACTTGGCTCCAAGATCAACAATCCACTCAAGGGTCGTTCAACTTCAAGAATAACATTTGGCTCTGTATAATCAGGCTTTTGGTTTTAGGTGTGCTCTACAGTGTGTGTGTGTGTGTTTTTTTGGCGGGAAATTTTGCCTTTTTTTCTTTGTCCTAACCATATACCGGACTATCTTTGAAATTTTCTTGGAACGTGTAATGGTACACGTGCTTATTCTTTTAATTTTTTTTTGTAAAGGAGGAGGTAATATTAAAAAAAATACCTCCTCTGATTTTCCGGCCAAAATTTGGCCTAACCATACAAAGGGTCTTTGGGGCCTTTTCTCAAAGTGTGTTGTATTTGGATTCATGTGTCAAACATGATGTTTACATCTAGTATATATGAAATAATAAACTCTCTTGCTTTTGTTTTCTTTCTTTTACACTGTGTGCGATGCACGTGAATGACAATAAAGACTTTTGTAGCTTTGCCATTTGTTTTTATTACTTTCGAAAGAACTTTATAATGGGAAAAAAGGTGGAATTTTAGGGGAAACAAAACATAGCCATAAGCTAAATGCAGTGAAGTGAAGGAGACTTCAGAAAGAGGGTTGGTCCCTCTAGCAATAAAAGATGAATATGACAAGTACTTAACCAGTAGTGCAATATTAGACTGTGCAGTTACCTTCTAGTTATCTTATATGGTAGTACATGACATCTCACTTTTTCTTTAATCCCCCTTAGATTTCAGACAATTTGTCGTCCTTCAGGCATCTTTGTCCTTACCCTCTTCCCTATCCAACCTTGTGTGACCATAACCTTCACTTTTTAGGGAGAAGCACACCTTTAGTTATTCAATTATATCTTGTATGCGCGTAGTTAAATTTTTTTTTATGAGCGAAGCACATGAATTTTCTTGTGATAATGGGTGGTGGTATTACTCGAATTCAGGATTTTGTTTGCCCTGATACCATGCTGAAGTGTAAAATCAGTTCATCTAAAAGACTTGTTGAAGTGTGTGATCAACTTATCTAAAAGTTTAAATTGTTAGAAAAATCATACCTTTACTTAATTATATCTTGAATGCATCCACTCGTGTGCGGGCTTGATTCTTTTCTATGGGTCAAGCACGTTAATAATGGGTGGCGGTGAGATTGAAATTCTAGACATCTACTCTAATATACGTTCAAATGTGTCACCATCTTAAAATTTACGTATTTAAAAACTACATAAAAGGTAAAAGTCACAATAGTTAATAATTCAATTTTATTTAAAAATATATGAAAATTGATGGTCAACAACAATATCCTTAGACGCTCCAAAATAGTAGTAACTAGGACACAAAACTGGAACAGTGGGAGTATGCATGATATGTAGACTTTCGCTTCTTTCTCATGGGGCCGTGATAGACCCCTTCCTCAATAATATATGCATCTGTCCTGTGTATTGACATTCATTTTATTGTATGGATACAGTAACAACGGAATCCTACCGGCCTTTCTTGCATTCAGTGTGTACCAGCAGTAATTTGTTCATCTTAATCAGCTTTGACATCCCAATAAGAAGGTTAAATATAGTTAGTTTTTAGCTAGTTTTAACGCGTGATGGGTAAATATACTCTAAAATATAACTGTAGGGGTATATTTGTTAAAAGAGTATAACGGATGGCAAATATAACTTATTTTCGATAGTAGAGAGCCAAATATGACCCTTTTCCATATATACAAAATCTGAATAAAACCTACTTAATTCATGTGACCCGTCTGTTACAAGCTAGCTCCGCCTCTGTTAATATATTATATGGTTTCATAAGTTTACCACAGCTGGTAACTATTATCGGTTAAATATGGAACGTGATGTGACGACCTCAAATTGATTTGAAATTGAGTCGTAAAAAGTACTTGTTCTTGTGGATCCAATCTCTGATAAAGTCATCCAAAGCACTATTTTCTTATTTCGGAACTTACTAATGCGGGATACTTTGTATAACGACTGCCCAAACAGAACAACCTCCATTTTCTTTCATGATTGGCCAATCTGTTGGCAAAAGAACTGATGGGACACAAATTACGTGTGTGTATATATGCATAAGAAATTGTAAATGTATACAAATAAGTAATAAAATTACTCTCATTTTCAACCCAGCAACTCTATATCCTAAATTTGATTCCTATGATAATGATACACCATATATATGTGGTTTCAAGATTCCCACAAGAGGTCCTAATTAAAGCAGTTGTGAAAATGAGTTTATGGTAGTAGTTTCATTGATTATACTAGATTAGTCATAAGTAGTTCAGTTGTTAGGAGCTACGTAGTACCAAAGTGAATGTATCCTCAAATCACTTCTCAATTAAATTGTTAGGTTTATCACATAGGAGCAAATAAAGAAGAAAAACTGACGAGGTTGGGCATTAAATTTTTCAGGACTATTTATAACTATTTCTGTTTGGACTCACTTATAATCCAAGGGGTCCTGCTGCTTTTGCTCTTCTGTTTCATTAATGACCACTTGACTGAAGAAAAAAAAATCATCGAATAAAAATTAATGTAAAAAATAAAAGATTAATTCCAGGACAGTGATATAGACTTATCTTATTGAAAATTGTATCATTATAATGGAGTACCCCCTTCCTTTTGTCTTTCCAACACAGTGGTTCCCACAAAAACCAAATACAAGGAAATTGAAAATCCACTTGATATATAGAAAAAAATATTTTTTTGTATTGATTTTTGATATGCATGTGGCTTATTCTAATTAGGCTGGAATTAAAGACAGACGCTCCTCCCTTAATCAGACAAACAAATCATCTTCCCCACTAAAAAGGTTATATTTGAAAGAAACTTTGATCTTTGTTTGGTGATTAACAACCATGCATGTCCAATAATTGTTATTAAGTCTTCGCGGTCTCAAAATATGGATTTGAATTTTGAACAGACAAAAACGAACAAATTAAATGATGATGAAAGACAGACAATAGGACGAGCAGCCCCATGACTAAAAATATGTATACATGAGTCCCCCGGACATAGCTGGATGACAAAGGAGGGGAACTTAAAATTTAGCTGGAGGCCCGTAGCGTGAGTTCGAATCCTGGTGGGAGCAATTTGCTCTCTTCTGGGGTAGGACCTTGTAGGTGATATCAATTGTTCTATTCTCAAACCCTGGTCATTTAGGCACATCCCGCGATTTACTGGTAGTAGTGCTGAGGGACCAGGATTACTATCTCCAGAAATAGTCTGTCGTAAGCCGGGAAGCTGGATATAAAAAAAAAATATGTATACATTTTTGAAACAGCAGGTCACGTGCTTCTGGCAATATGTATGTAAGACTCAGCAATTTTTTGTTTATTCGAGGTCGCGATTATGATAAAGATTTATGTTTTACTTATTGAGTGAAAAATAATATTTACGCAGTTATATTAGTATAGTACGTTAAGAATGGTTAGGTAATATGTTTGAATCGATAAACTTAAATTAAGCATTAGTCGATAAAACTTAAATTCAATTACATATTAGTATAGTACGTTAAGAATGGTTAGGTAACATGTTTGAATCGATAAACTTAAATTAAGTATTAGTCGATAAAACTTAAATTCAGTTAAGGGGTTTAGGATATAATGAAACCAATCTCAGTATAAAATTCTGCTTAACTAATACAATGTATCATGTGTATAATACTCTACATCACTAGTGTAAGTATCAATAACTAATAAGTACTATAGCTCTGTAGGTTATTCCTACGTAGTAATCCATGCATGATCTTTTATTAATACTATAACAATATTCATCATTTCATAACAATTCCTATATTACTACTTATAATTCCTGCATAATTAGTCTGTGAACGGAACGGCCTTTAGAACTCACAATTTCAATGATCTCAAACAATTAATTAATGACAATTATCATATTTATAGTAATTATGTACTTTAGCCTAATACTCAGAGATAACAATCACATAGATAGCCTATTCTCTTTTTATCCCAAAAACTAACTAAAGAGAATCCTAAGTACAAAGCCTTTTTTTCTATCCCAATAAAAAGTAGGATTTGAGAGGTTGTAGGGAGAAAATTAAACTCTTTACTAACCTTTTTAAAGAGAGAACTTTCAACTTTTTGTGGTCATGACAAATATAGAGGACCCTTAAAGGTATCGAATCTATTTTACTTTTTTTTTTCCGGATTTTTGGACAGTAAAGAGAATGCTCGTGGGCTTTTCTGAAAAAAGGAGAATATATATAGGGCATTGGGAATAAAGGATTCAAAAGTTGTAATGATATTTTTCATTTTGAGTGAACATATCATGAGTGTTGGGAAGAAACGATCAATAATTAAATTACACGATAAGGTAAATGCGGAAGGATAACCAAATCAAAAAACTTTCCATACTATTTGAACAAGAGGGGCAAACTAATTTCAAGCACAAACGGATATATGGACAACAACTATACCAATAATAAAATACCAAAGCAAGCAAAAATAAATCGAATGCAAGAGACACCAAATTTACGTGGAAACCCCCCTTCATTGTGAAGAGGAAACAACTACGGGACCTCCGCCCACAAAAGCTCCACTAAAATCAATAAGAGTTACAACAATGTACTCCAAATGGCTACAACATCAACGCCAAAGACAGAGCAACAATACATAAAAGATAGCACTAAAACTAGTGAAGAAAGGAGAGAAATGACCCTAAAAAATGAGCTATTGTTCGTGCTAAAAAACCAGAGCTACAGATCATAAAATCCAATCTCCACCGTTGAAATCGAAGATCCAGATGTTGAGAACTCCCAGTTCAAATTTGATCACGTTCCAACGGTTAACGAAACAGAAAACGTTGTTTGAAGCGGACTACTATCGCAGATTTTCAATGTGCGAAAATCAGCTGTTCTCTCTCAAGTTTTCTCTTTATATGGTTGCTATGAATTCACTCTTGTGTATATGAAATAAGACGTAAATTGATCCTATATATAGTGAGTTTTAGGAGAAAAGTGGGCTGATCCAAATTGAATTGTGTTTTATTAATCCAATTTCACATAAAAAGGAAAAATCTAAAAACCCAACAATTCTCCCCCTCCCGACTATGTGGAAGAAACGGCCATCCCGGCGATCAAGCAACAATCCTCAAACTTTCCTCTGGTAAAATTTTTGTCAACATATCCGGACTATTATCATCAGTGTGAATCTTCTCAAGTTCAAGCAACTTAGAATCCAACACATCTCTAATTCAATAGTATCTCACATTAATATGTTTCGACCTATCATGAAAAGTAGAGTTCTTGACAAGATGAACAACACTCTGACTATCACAATAAAGCACATACATCTCTTGAGCAAAGCCAAATTCCTCCATAAATCTCTTCATCCAGAGCAACTCTTCACAAGCTTCAACGACAACAAAAAGATCTGCTTCTGTAGTAGATAGAACAATACATTTTTGCAATCTAGATTGTCAAGACACAGCCCCCCCAACAAAAGTAATCAAGTAGTCTAAGCAGATTTATGATTATCAACATCACCGACCATATCTGAATCATTGTAACCACAAAGAATAGGCTTCCCTGTCCCAAAATACAAACTCAGACTAGAAGTGCGACAAAGATATCTCATAATCTACTTCACAGTATTCCATTGCTTTCTTCCTAGATTAGAAAGAAAACGGCTAACAATGCCAACATTATGAGCAATATCTGATCTCGTACAAATCACCGCATACATCAGACTGCAAACAGCTGAAGCATAAGGAACTTTCTTCATATCTTCCTTCTCATCATCACTGGAAGGACACTGCTTCGTGCTCAATTTGAAGTGCATAGCTAAAGATGTACGTACAACCTTAGCTTTATCTATGTTGAACCTGCGAAGTACTTTCTGAATGTACTTCTCTTGTGATAACCACAACTTCTTAGCCTCTATGTCACGGACCATCTGCATGCCAAAAATCTGCCTTGCTTATTCCAAGTCTTTCATGGTAAAAGACTTATTCAACTCTTGCTTCAACTTCTGAATTCTGCAAGCATTATGACCAATGACAAACATGGCGTAAACATAAAGCAATAAAATGATTAAGTCACCATCAGAGAATTTTTGCATAAAAACGCAATGATCTGAAGAAGTCTTCTTGAAGCCCTGTTAACTCATAAAAAATCCAAATTTCTTGTACCACTGCCTGGAAGCTTGTTTCAAACCATACAAGTTTTTCTTCAATTTGCAAACATAATTTTCTTTTTCATTGACTTCAAAACCTTCTGGCTGCTCCATATAAATTTCTTCATCTAAGTCACCATGGAGAAAAATAGTTTTAACATTTATTTGCTCAACTTCTAAATCTAGACTTGCAGCTAAGCCCAGAACCACCCGAATGGATGACATCTTCACAACTGGAGAAAAGATTTCATCAAAATCAATTTCCCTTTTTTGATTAAAGCCCTTTACAACCAATCTAGCCTTGTATCGTGGAATTGGGTTACCATTTTCATGTTTCGCACTGAAAACATATTTTTCAAAGTTTTTTTTGTCTTTAGAAAGCTTAACCAGATCAAATGTATGATTATCATGTAAAGATTTAATCTCATCTTGCATAACATCAAACCACATTTCTTTTTCTTCACTATCCATGACCTCATCAAAACTTTCAGGTTCTCCCCTGCCAGTCAAGAGTACTAACTCATTGGGAGAATAACGAGATAAAGGTGCTTTCTCTGTAGTAGATCTTCTGAGAGAACTCTCTGGAGCATCAATAGAAACTAGTTGTTGGACAACCACATCATCTTACACTGGAGCATAAACGACATCATGCTGGTCATTCTGAACATGATCACCATCTTCATTATCAATTGATCTTCATTATTTTGAAGATTTTCTTCAGGTGCAATAGTCACAGGAACTGGATCAACATTAACTAAGCTCTCACTGCTCTGAGAATCAACCTCTCAGCTTTGTCAAAATCTTTAATTGTCTGGTCTTCAAAGAACACAACATCACGACTTCTAATAATTTTCTTCTCAACTGGATCATAGAAACGATAGTCGAATTCGTCTTGACCATAACCAATGAAGATACACTGCCTAGTTTTAACTTTCAACTTTGACCTCTTATTCTTAGGAACATGCACAAATGTCTTACACCCTAAAACTCTCAAATGAGCATAAGAGACATCATTACCAAACCAAACTCTATCAACGACATTACCATTCAAAGCAACAGTAAGAGATAATTTGATAACATAGGCATCAGTATTAAGTGCTTCTGCCCAAAATGAATCTGGCAACTTGGCATCTGAAAGCAAATATCTAACCCTCTCAACTAGAGTTCTGTTCATCCTCTCTTCTAAACCATTTAACCGAGGAGTCTTGGAAGGAGTTTTCTGATGCTGAATACCCTTCTCTTTGTAATAATTATCAAAAGGACCAATATATTCACTATCATTGTCTGAGTGAATACATATTAGTTTCTTCCCTATCTATCTCTCAATCAGGGCTTAAAAAATCTTGAACACACCAAGTACTTGATCCCTGGACTTCGAAGGATATACCAAGAGTTTGCGAGAATGATCATAAATAAAAGTCACAAAGTAAAGTGCACCACCAAGAAACCTTAGTTTAAAAGGACCACTCAAATCTGAATGTACCAACTCTAGCAAATCAAGATTTCGTGAAGGCGAATGACTCTGAAAAGAAACTCTTTTATGTTTTCCGGCTAAGCAATGAACACATCTCTTTAACTGTTCTTGTTTCACTTCAGAAAGCAGATTCTTCTTAGCCAAACTATTAATCCCCTTCTCGCTCATGTGACTCAGCCATTTATGCCATAACTCTGTTGAAGATAACTCTCCACCAAATTTACTGAGTCTCTACAAATGGAGTCTTGAAATAATTACAAGTCAGATATCTTGACACCTCGAATCACAATCATTGAACCTCTAAGAAGCTTTCACTGGCCACCACCAAGGGTTTGATCATGACCCTCATCATCAAGCTTTCTTACATAAATTAAATTCAGACGAACATCTGGAGAATGCTCGACATTGTTAAGAACCAACATCGAACCATTCTTACTTTTCAAGCATACTGTACCAATGCTCAATACCTCAACCTCACTGTCATTATCCATTTATAACATTCCAAAATTACCCGAAGTATAAGAAGAAAATAATTCCTTATTTGACGTGACATAAGAAGTGTCAACTGAATTCACAAATCAGGTAGACTCATCACAAATAAGATTGATTTTATTTTTACCTCAAACAACACGAAGATCATTTTCAGCAATAATAGCAATACGATTTTCATTATCGTCATCCTTCTTTTGTTGTTTCTGGTTTCTCTTAAACATGTAGCAATGTTTCTGGATATGCCATGCATTATGACAAATAGTGGCATGTAACATTCTTGTACATGTATCTTGACTTGTTTCTAGTTTTGCCTCTAGCATTCTGACCTCTAAAGTTACTTCTCCCCTATCTTCAGTAACCAAAACATCAAAGTGTGAAGATGAAGAAGATGAGACTTGAGAGCTTCTTTGCATCTCTTCATTTAAGACACCACTCTTGACATATTCTATAGTTACAAAACCACTAGGAGCAAAATTAATCAAAGAAACCCGAAGAGTTTCCCAAGAGTCTAACAAAGTATTAAGAAGACAAAGTCTTTGTACTTTATCATCAAACTTGACACCCATTCCAGATAGCTGGTCAAGGACACCCTGGAAATTATTATTGATCAGAAATAGGATTTCCCTATTTGAATCTGATATTCATCAATTGTTTCAGTAGGAACAACTTGTTATTGTCAGTCTTCAAAGCATAAAGTGTCTCGAGTTTATCCCATAAATTTCTAGCATATATCTCATTCACAATATGATTACACCCATTATCTTCAACCTATTGTCTGATATAACCACAAACTTGTAGGTGCTCAAATTCCCAATCTTCATCATTCATAGACTCGGGCTTGTTAGAAGCAAACACAAGTAAATGCATTTTCTTGACAAATAGAACTTTCATCTTGTCTTTCCAACTATGGTAATTATTGTCATTTAAATAAACCATCTTGTTCATATTTGCCTCCATCATTCAAATAGACAATCAACACAATTTAATACAATCACAAGCTCTGATACCAATTTATTGGAAAGTAACGAGCAATAACTAAATTGCACGACAAGGTAAATGCGGAAGGATTTCCAAGTCAAAAAACTTCCCACACTATTTGAACAAGAGGAGCAAACTGATTTCAAGCACAAATGAATATATGGACAAGAACTATATCAATAATAAAATACCAAATCAAGAAAAAATAAATCGAATGCAAGAGACACGAAATTTACGTGGAAAACCCCTTCAATGTGAAGAGGAAACAACCACGTGACCTCCGCCCACAAAAGCTCCACTAAAATCAATAAGAGTTACAACAATGTTCTTCAAATGTATACAACATCAACGCCAAAGACAGTGCAACAATACATAAAAGATAACATCAAAACTAGTGAAGAAAGGAGAGAAATCACCCCCAAAAATGAGCTAATGTTCGTGCTCGAAATAAGGAGCTACAAAACACAAAATCCAATCTGCACCGTTGAAATTGAATAACCAGATGTTGAGAACCACCAGTTCAAATTTGAGAATGATCCTAATGTTAACGAAACGGTAAACGCTGTTTGAAGCAGACTACTGTAGCAGATTTTCAATATGCGAAAATCAGCTTTTCTCTCTCAAGTTTTCTCTCTCTATGACTGCTATGAATTCACTCTGTGTATATGAAATAATACCTATGTTGATCTTATATATAATGAGTTTTAGGGCAAAAGTGGGCTGATACAAATTGGATTGAGTTTTATTAATCCAATTCCACATAGGAAGAGACAACCCAAAAACCCAACAATAAGATCTTACACTGAATGCAAGACAACACGTCAATATTCTGCAAAAAAAGAGTAAAGAAAAATAAATTCTCTTTTTGTACCAACTAAACTCCTAGAAGTATATTTAGTTTGTCTTTCTATGACTATAAGCCATTTTATTGGCTTGTTAATGTACAATACTACAAGTACATAGCCAAAAAGATAAGCAATAAAGGGAAATAGTTTTTTTCTTGCTTTTAGTTGTATTTGTGAGATCAAAAGTACACCTTTTTCCTTTCAATTCTTGCTTATGTTAAACGTACTTCTTTTATACTGCAAACTAAAGTGTCGTAACATGAAGAACTCTATAAATTATATTCAAAACTTATTGGTAGTAAGAAGATAATATAATCCTAGCTAAGTAGCAAAACATTAATTTCCTTAAGTCTATAGGGTAAGTGTTGCATGCCTAAGTACATCTAGTATTAATTAACATGGCGATTTACTTTTTAAAGTTCATAAAAAATAATGTGCTTGACTTGTGCTATATTTTTATTTGTCGGTCATTGGAAGCAATCTTCACGAGCACAAAAATCTCCTCACTAGGATAGAAAATTCCATAACTGGAGGTAATTAAGAACTAAATATCGGCCTAGCGTCGAATTATGGGTTATTAATTAATTGAAAATAGTATATGTAATATGACCAAAAAATGAAAAAAAGGGCAGTCTGGAGCACGAAACATCTACCGCTCACGCATGATTCGAGAAGGGCCGCATCTTTGGATTGTTTTGTAGCATGTAGGTATAGCCTACCTTGAAGTAAGTGTCAATATTAATTTTACGATTCGGACCCGTGACTTATAGATCACACTGAAACAACTTTATGATTGCTTTGAAGCTCCCCTTGAAAAAAGATGTGGTTGCAATAAGATGCCGTGAAAAAAGATCTTTACCCAAATGAAGGACCCTCAAAAGTTGGCTTTCCAACTCAGAAATGTTATCTTTGGATACCAAGATGTCTCATGAATGAATAAAGAAGGTGAAAGTAAAGATTATATATATATACACACACGATAAGGAGAGAAACTAAAAGGAGCTATCTCGAGGGAGCGTCTTGCGCATATTGTGCATTTTCTTTGCACTTTGGTCATAGAGATAGTGCTTTGTTGGACCTCCATTTCCCTGTTTTTTCTAAAGAGTGGAGACAAAAGTAGTCCCCTCTTCAATCATACAAATTCCACAATTTCCCTTCATATAACCTTAGCCATTTATTCTTTTCATCTTCTCCCTTTCTTGAATTACCCCACCTAGGAAAGAACATCTCATATAATAGCTCTAGAAAATGAGACATGTACAACGCACGTTTTTTTTATGTATATATAACTGATAATGATGAAGAACATAAATAGATCCAGGATTTTATGTGGTCAGTATGAATTATCGTTATAACTAATTTATAACATGTACCGCCCTAGTATACATGTGTGTAGATATATAAATTCAAGTCGAAGACAATGAGTGCAATTGTGCCTTTTATATTACTTGTACTATATCGGCTCATGATGTTGGATGAAGTTTACATAAAACTGTGAAAGAAAAAAGAAAGGAGGCTTTAGCTTTTAAGCAAACCTATATGGATATTACAAGGTATTTTTGATGTGAAAGGCTAAAGTTTAAAGTCAATAGTTGAAAAAAGATGGATGTTTAGCCGAAAGCATGTTCTACTGAGGGCCAAAAGAAAAATAGTGCTATTGATTAGGAAATTTCGATGTGTCAAAGGGAATTAAAATGTATGAAGATTTTCAAAATGTTGACTAATTGTGAGTTACCTATTGAAGTTTATCATATTGATTAGCTGTTTGTTTTTTCTTCATAGTTTTCCTTTTTGACTAATCACCTCATAAATTAACCACACATAAGGTAAAAGAAATAACCATTACATTTATTTCTGAAAGAAATAATCCCTTATTATTGTCATTAATGAAAGAGTATATATACAATTTACAATTCTCCATAATAGAAAACTTGTTCCTATTCTAAACCCAAAACCATATTCTAGTAGTACAAGACTCCTATAATTATGGTAAGTATACAATATTAATTATGGTAATATTTACACTAGAATATTTGACAAAACCGTTACTAACTATTATGTACAAAACCGTGATATACATTAAGTGTATATCACAAAATATCTTCTATATTTAACACATCCCTGCAGTCATAACGGACGGTCTTCGAATGCTGAGACTGTCCCTAACTATTATTGTTTTTTTCCCTCCAATTTTGTTTCATTAATGAGAACAAATACAGTATAAAATATTAATTGTCCATTAGAGGATGTCCAAAGTGGATAATAAGTACCCAAAAACTTAGTCTATATGCTAGCCACATCAAGATTCCACCTTAAGATATTTTTCCTGAAGTTACAAGCTATTCAATCCTCATCAGAAATGCATGCAAACAAAAAATAAAGGTTTATTTAATCATGAACGTGTTTAATTTATTAGTATATCACATGTTCTTAAAGTAGACAGTAGAAAAATAGCAAAAAAAAAGAAGCAAATTTATCTGATTAGAAGACGACGACATACTTTTGAAATTAGTATAAATTAAGTACTCCTCAAATGAATATATTTGACATATAGTTAATTACTTGGAAACTTCTAAGAGCAAACCCTTCGATCACTACTTTTTGGGATGACACAAGCTAGCAACTGTTATCTTTGCTTGTTACTTTGCATAGTGATTATTGGTTCACATTAACTTTTTTCGTTATCGTTTGGTAGTGTTTGGCTGCTTATAATTAGAGCACATACAACTTTAGTGAGATTGCACATTTATGCACTTCCACTAGTAATTAAGTACTTCTAGCATCCAAGTTATGTATGATATTACCAAATTTCGACAAAGAAAGTTAGCTTTCCGTTTCTTTGGAATCATTGTCTAAATGTAATTATAACCTTAACGAGAAAATCACATGAAGTTTCAATCATTGAAATGAGAATATTTAACAAAATGATCAATTACATTTAGTACTCCCTAAGTTATTAATTAGATAGTTGGATTAAACTGTTTTATTGTGTCAGTCACGTAAATCATTTAATTATTTGATTTAACATTTTTAGAGTAGGAATAGCCCAATTGAGTACTCCTTCTGTCCCATATTAGTTGTCACGTTTCGCTTTTTCAGAGTCAAATTGACTAATTTTCGGAGTGAAATTAGATTAAATCAATTCAATATTTTAAAATTATAATTTAGATATAAAAAATTACACAAAAAGTACTGCAAATTGTAATTCTTTTCATATCAATATGGTGAAAAATATATCTCAAAATGTTGGTCAAAATTTATATAGTTTGATTTATAAAAAAATAAAATTGACAAGTAATATGAGACAAAAGAAAGTTTTACCAGTATATTACTAATATACAAAAAAGTGTATAAGAGAGGGGACCTTATGCCCAACCTCTCCATCCAAGGAGAGGAATGAACAAACTATTTCATTTCAATCATGGTATATCATTTATGGTACCTTAAATTAATTTATTCATTTTTAATCCATAATTGCTTTAACCACTGATGGTATCTCAATACTTTAAACACACATTTTTATTTATGTGAGATTTTGGACTCACTTCTTCAAAGTATTATACAATTGTTATAAATTCGAAAAACACTATTACGTGTTGTCATCTAATATTTACCAAAATTGCATACAGGTTAAATTTTTTTAAAACATTGAATACAGCTTAAATCAGCGATCAAATAAGGCACTGCATGAAATTTTTACTACTAGAATTTGCCATTATTGTGCCCCAGGGGCACAGGCGAGTTGATAACTGGCAAAGTGATTGGGGTACAATCACTCCGACGTCGCGGGTTCGAATCCGTGTGGTGACAGTCTTTGTTGAAATATTGCAAGAGTTGTTGCTGAGTTCGTGTCCCGTTGGTCCTCTCCCTTGCAGGGCTGCCACTCACGCATATCCCTCGATTTACATTTCACCTGGCCAAGGGGCCTCTGATACAGATGGGGTTTCGCTTTCAGGACTTTCCCCTTCACAAAGAATTGCCATTATTGCAGTTAAAACTACACTAATTACCCGCTCAATTCAAACTATTTACGAGAACCTAACCCCTCCCAAACTCACTTTACCTGTATGTGCACCCTGTTTGAATTGAGCAAAGCAACTCATGGATGACGTCATAACAAAGCAGCATATAGATGGCGTCGACCAAAGCAGTGGTAAGCTAAAATTCCTTTCTTTTCATTTTTTGTCTTTTCTAGTTTTTTTCTTTTTGTTGTTTAGTGTTTTGCTTTTTTAATTATAAATATATTGTAGTAGTTAATTATTTGTAGGTCAATAAAAATATAGAAAACATATATATTTAAATTACAAGAAGTGATTAAGAAAAATGTTAAGTAAAAATTTAAATAAAAATGTAAAAAATAACTTGATATATACCATGTATGTATAGTAGAGGATAGAATTATATTTTTCTTGAAAGAATGGACTATTTTCCTAGATGACTTGTCAATAAATAGTACTATATAATATATATCATCTCATTATATTTTATACCATGATGGTATCACAGAGAATTGTTGAAGAGTGTTTCAGGACTGCAGCAATCCTGCATGATACCATCCCAATATATTTTTATATCATGATGGTATCATGGATGATTGTTGAAGAGTGTTTCATTGAAGGACTGCATCAATCTTGCATGATACCATCTCAGGATATTTTTATACCATGATGGTATCATGCAGGACTGTTGAAAAGTGTTTCATTGAAGGACTGTAGCAGTCCTGCATAATACCATCGCATTATATTTTTATACCATGATGATATCATGAAGGACTGTGGACTTTTATTCAAGGACTTTAGCAATCCTTCATGATATCATCATGGTGTATACCATCTTAGTATATTTTTATATCATGATAGTATTATGAAGGACTGTTGAAGAGTGTTTCATCGAAGGACTGCAACAGTCTTGCATGATACCATCGTTGTATACTTTTATACCATGACGGTATCATGGAGGCGTGAGGATTGTTTCATTAAAGAACTTCAGAAGTCCTTCATGATACCATCATGGTATAAAATTAAATAAAGAAATAAAAAAATGAAAAGAAAGAAGGTAAAATTAAATATGGAATCAAATTATGGTGAAAAAGAAAATAAAATATACTCTCTCCATCTCAATTTATATGATGTAGTTTGACTCGACACGAAGTTTAAGAAATAAAGGAAAACTTTTGAATGTTGTCATCTAAAACAAGTCAAAGATATTTGTGTGGTTATAGATCATCTCGTTTTGCGTAAAAAGTTAAAGTTTAAAGTTAAATTGTTGTCAAATAAAAAAAAATGTCATTCTTTTTTGGATTGATAAAAAAAAAGTGTGTCATATAAATTGAGACAGAGGGAGTAGTATGGGAAAAATAAATGAACAAAAAAAGAGAAAAAAGTAAAGAATAAAAGAAGATAAAACGAAATTAGAAAAGGAGAAAAAAATAAATGAAAATCACCAGAAAAAAAAAAAGAAAAAAAAAAAAAAATAGCAAAAAGGTGAATGAAATTAGATTATGGAGAAAAAAAAGAAAATAAAAAGAAATAAATGAGATTAAAAAAGGAACAAGTAATAAAGAAATAGAAAAAAAAATTAAAAAAAAAAGAAAGAAGTTAAAATTAAATATGAAATCAAATTATGGTGAAAAATAAAAGAAAATATAATATGAAAAAATAAATGAATAAAAAAAATAAAAGAAGATAAAAAACAGAGAAATAAAAAAGAAGAAGGAGGCAATTACTTTTTGTTCATAGGTTTGGGGAGGTATGGGCATAATTAATTTTTGGGGGTGCAAGAATGGAGGGGCAAACCTATAGCCCAAGAGCCAGTTGGTTCAGCAGCAAGATGTATAGAAAGAAAAGAACACCAAGTCCTGAGTTGAACTTGGCCAACTTTCCATCGAGTAGTGGAGTGATTGAAACAGGAGATAGAAGAGGAAATCAAGCAAAACCACCTGCTAAGCCATGAGAACCCACAATATCCAAATGCCATGGTTGATCAATAAAAGATACAACCAGTGAGAGTTTGCAAACTAAAAAATAGACTTAGTGAGTTTATTGGAAACAAGAGTTAAAAGGGCATACAAGTGATAAAGTAGCTAAAAGTCATTACGCCAAGCTGGGAATTACACACTAATTATCAATATGCTGCAAACGAGAGGTGATAGTTTTCAATGTCTAATCACAATTATTTATGACTTTAATATTATTGAACAAAGATAGTCTAGCCACACTGTCAACCAATTCGACCATTCCTTGGTTGATTGGTGAAGATTTTAATGCAATGTTAAACCTCATTGACAGAATGAGTGATAATCCAGTGAACTATGGGGAAATAAAAGACTTCTCTAGCTGTGTGAACATGCTGCATTTGAATGAACTACAATGGAAGAGAGAATTCTTTACATGGACCAAAAAACATGGGAACGATAGGGTATGTAGTAAACTTGACCGGGCATTTGGCAATTTGATTGGATGATGACCTGGGGCATATCCCTATTGAGTATGACTTACCTGTATAGTTTTGTTGGGTTCAAAACATATAAGTAGACACAATGGAAGTTTAAAATTTTATTCTACTTACCCCAATAATTTCTTCTGGTATGGTTATATGACAATCAAAACCTATAACATAAAACTAAAACACTTACATGTTGTATTATCTGGAGTCTTTACTTAGGGAGTACACGCGACTATCCTTTCGACTGCAAGCACTATGCTACGGTGTATTTCTCTGTCAAGAAAGCTAGAAAATCTTGACAGAGGTTTGAGAGAGTTTTATCCTAGACTCTAAGTCTAGAATTGTTTATGAGAATTAGTGTGTTCTTAGTGTGTTAATAACTAGAGATTAGTGTTGTATATATAGTGATTTTTAGGTCACAAATCAGATTAGGGTTGGGCTCTAAGCCTGGCCCAAAAATTGAGGTGCAAAGTGGGCCAAGTCCGCCCAAATGAGGGCAGCCAGGCTGGCCTAACTCGCCCATCAGACGAAGGTTACGCCACAAGCACCAGCAGACGCCGCGCACCCACGCAAAAATTCCCTGCTTTCCCGCCATTTAATATATATATTCAGCACGTTAAATCCAAAATCTAATTTTGATTTTATTAAATAATTTTCATCTAATAGAAATTATCCCATAGTTATTATTAATTTAAATATCTCGATTCCAAATCGAATATTTAATATTCTCTCAATACACTCTTAGACTGAAAAGACAATCGACATAGTGTGACCCTATAGACCTTCACATATCGACACTAATCCAATTAAGGTCCATACTTTAACTCCTAGATCAAGCGCCATATGACAAACTCAATATGTGAGGTAATGCTATATGAATCCAAAGAAACATAACCTTTATGTGAGATGATAAATTCCTTTCATTCGTGACACACTCGATCAAGCTTAGGATTTGCCATGTGTCTATCCAAATGACTTGATCACTTTATCTCATCCATATTAGTCGACAACTAAACCATATTCTAAATATGTCTCTTGCATTGGCCAATGACTTGGTCGACCTAATATCACTGAGAAGTTGAGTGTTCTCTCGAATATCCAATCGAGGAATGAATCATATTCTTGGCTCAACTACCACCTTAATTTACATTATAATACACCCAACACAAGCCGTATCTTATCCTATAAGCAGTTTAAGCTTAGGACAGGGTCAAAGTACATTACTCTGTAAACAATGTGCGTATTGACCTCAAGTCAAAGGACATTCATCTCCCACACGCTGATAACACTTTAGACATGTATAACAAATAGTTTATCAACAGGATATACCAATACTTTCCAAAAGTATCCATGTGTCCATCACTAGTAACCATTACTAGTAGCAGGTGAGACATACTACATTCTCTAAGAATGTGACGCAGACCACATGTCGACTTATAACATATCATCGATATCCATTCTCGATGATCATTAGTCGAGGCTATTTTAGAGTTACGCACTATCATGAATATCTCACCCTATTAATGACAACGTAAGCTCAAGGGATGCACATTAATGAATAATTACAAATAATCAAATAATAATTCAATAATTGCAACTACCATAAATATTAATCTTATTAATAATACGAATGTGTTCAAGTACATTTGTCCCTAATAATGATTGTCTCTAGGACATACATACTTTCAATCTTCCACTTGGCCTAGAGCCAATCTCCGATGTATCTAATACTCATAGCCAAAATGACCATTATGCTTAACTGCTTAATGGTTTAGTAAACTGGTCAGCCTAGATTATCATCCGGGAAACATAGTCTCAATCTTTATTTCTTCCGCCCCACCATCTCCATGAGTATGTGGTATTTCCTCGGTACATACTTATTTCTGTTTGTTGATCTTGGTTCCTTAGATTGCGCAATCGCACCAGTGTTGTCACAATAAATCGTTATTGGACAAGTGACATTTGTAACAACCCCTAATTCATTCAGGAACTCAGATATCGCGACAACTTCTTTACTAGCTTTCGATCCAGCAATGTACTCAGCTTCAGTTGTCGAATCAGTAGTTATAGCTTGCTTGAAACTTTTCCAACTCATTATTCCGCCATTGAAAATGAAGGCATATCTGGATTGAGATTTAAAGTCATCAAGATCTGTCTGGAAGCTAGCATCAGTGTACCCAGTACACACTAGCTTCTCTTGTCCACCATAGACTAAGAAATATTCTTTAGTTCGCCTAAGATACTTAAGAATACTCTTGACTGCTTTCCGATCTTCTTTCTCAGGATTCTGCTGGAATTTACAAGTCATACTAAGTGCATAGGCCACATCTGACCTCGTACAGGTCATGGCATACATGATAGATCCTATAGCTGAAGCATATGAGATTCTTTTCATGCGTTAAAGTTCTGCAACAGTAGAAGGACTATCCTTCTTTGATAACTTGATGCCTTGACCTATAGAAAGACTTCCCTTCTTGGAGTTTTCCTTAAAGAATCGTCATAGCACTTTGTCTATGTATATGGACCGTGACATCCCTAATAATCTATTAGGTCTATCTCTATAGATCCTAATTCCAAGAATGTAGCAGGCTTCACCCAAGTCCTTCATCATGAAGGTGCTGGATAACCATTCCTTGACTGATTGCATGAGAGTCTTATTATCTCCCATTATCAATATGTCATCTACATATATAACAATGAAGACAATACTCTATTCCTTGCGCTTACTATAAACGCAGGGATCTTCTTTGCTTCTAACAAAGTCAAACGATTTGACTGCTTTGTCAAAGAAAACATTCCAACTCCTTGAGGCTTGCTTAAGCATAAATGGACTTATGTAGCTTGCACACTGCTTTGGGCTTAGTCTTGGATGTAAAACCCTCAGGTTGTATCATATGCACCTCTTCAATTAGGTTAACATTGAGGAAAGCAGTTTTAACATCCATTTGCCAAATGTCATAATCATAGTATGCGGCTATTGCAAGCAAAATCCGAATGGACTTAATTTTCGCAACAGGTGAAAAAGTTTCATCATAATTGACCCCAGGCCGTTGATTATAACCTTTAGCCATCAATCTTCCCTTATAAGTCTGTACCTTGCCATGTGCATCAATTTTCTTCTTGAAGACCCATTTGCATCATATGGGTCTAACCCTTGTTGGCAAATCAACCAAGTTTCAAACTTGATTTATGTACATCGAGTCCATCTCAGATTTCATGGCTTCTTGCCATCTCTGCAAATCAATGTCTAACATGGCTTCATTGTAGGTTGTAGGTTCATCGTCATCAGAAATATCTATCTCATTATGTGTTTCAATAAGAAGATTAAGTCTTTCAGGCGGACGATGAGTCCTAGTGGTCCTACGGAGTTGATTATTCTGCGTTTCAGTGTTTGTTGCATTTTCATTGTGAGAAGGTCTTTGTGTGTTAGACAATCCATGACCTTGAGAGCTTTCAGGAATGTCATTTTCATGTATTTTTCCTGAATGGAATGATGTACAACCATTGTATCATCTTCCATTGGTTGTGTATGAGAGCCTTGCTTTTCTGCACTATCTCTCACAACACTCACCACTGGCTGAAGGGCGTACTATAAGTACCCAATCTTCACCAAATACTCCTACTGAATCCTTGTCTAGGTCTTTTGACAAGGGTTCAACTTCTATGTTATCTTGTTGTTCTTGAATTTCTTCAAGTTCTATCTTATTGCAGCTCCGTTTCTTGTAGACATAGTCTTCTTCAAGGAAAGTTGCATTTCTGGAAACAATGACCTTATGTTCTCTAGGAAGATAGAAATAATATCCCTTAGTTTCCTTTGGATACCCCACAAAATAATATTTCTCACTTTTAGATTCCAACTTGTCAGTAAGCATCTTCTTTACATATGCAGGGCACCCCCAGGGTTGCATATGTTTAAGTGTTGGCTTCTTGCCATTCCATATCTCATATGGAGTTTTCTCTACTGACTTTGAAGGAACCCTGTTCAGAATATAAATTGAGCTTTACAATGCATAGCCCCAAAGGTATGTTGGCAGAGCTGAGAAACTCATCATGGATCTAACCATATCTAATAGGGTTCGATTTCTCCTTTCAGCAACACCATTCATCTGTGGCGTTCCACGAGGTGTCCATTGTGATTGGACTCCATAAAGCTTCAAGTAATCCAGAAATTCTTTATTTAAGTATTCACCTCCTCGATCTGATCGAAGGGTCTTGATACTTGTTGCAAATTGCTTCTCTACTTCTGACTTGTACTCTTTGAATTTCTCAAAGGCTTCGGACTTGTGTTTCATAAGATACACATGCCCAAACCTTGTGAAATCGTCTGTAAAAGTGATGAAGTAAGGGAAGCCTCCATTAGCTTGAGTTGAAATTGGCCCACACACATCAATATGTACCAACTCAAGTAACTCTTTGGCTCGCACCCCTTTCCCAGAAAGTGGCTTGTTGGTCATCTTTCCTCTCAAGCAAGATTCACAGTTACCATAGGACTCCAAGTCATATAGTTCCAGGTAGTCTAACTTTCTTAATCTTGCTATCCTTGATTCATTGATGTGACCAGGTCTACAGTGCAATAAGTAGGTGGGGTTTCTTGGATTACTTATCTTAGCTCATTTATTTTGCATATTGAAAATTTCACGACAACCGTTTAGAACATACAAACCATCCACAAGCGGAGCATTTCCACAAACAAAACCATTAAAAGACAGTACATAACTGTCATTGACAATAAATGAGGAAAACCCCTCAATGTCTAACACTGGGATATAAATAATATTCCTCGTAAATGAGGGAACAAAATAATAATTATTTAGTTCTAAACAAAAGCCTGAAGGTAAATCTAGTCTATAAGTTCTCACGCGTTCAACATCCACTCGTGCTCTATTTCCAACGCGCATGTCTACCTCCCAAGGTCCAACCTTTCTGTTGTCAATCAGACCCTGCACATTATTACAAATGTGTGAGCCACAAGCGGTATCTAATACCCAACATTGAGAGTTACTTATAGACATGTTTATTTCAATAACAAACATACCTTGTCAAGTAGAGTCAGGAGCACCTAGTGCTTCACCTCCTCTTAGAGCTGTGCAGTCCTTCTTCCAGTGTCCCCTTCTTCTTGCAGTTGAGGCACACATCCGAAGATACCTTTGCTTTCTTCTGAACACATCATCTAGGTTTCATAACTGTAGGTGCATCAACTGTCTTACCCTTCTTCTTCTGCATGTTCTTACCCTTGGGTTTGAATTTGCTAGAAGAGTCCACCACGAGCACAACTCTACCTTCAGAGATAGATAATTCAAAGGTTTTCAACATGTTGTGAAGCTCTGGAAGACTTGCCTTGGTCCCATTCATATTGAAGTTCACAATGAAATTCTCAAATGAACCAGGGAGTGAATTCAGGATTAGGTTGACAGAGACATTTATAGGCAGCTAATCGAAGCCAACCTTTCTATTAACCCAATCATCTTCAGAACATGTGCTGACACTTGACCCCCATCGTTCAGCTTACACGTGAAAAGGTCTCTCAACAGTTCATACTCCATTGTCTGAGATTGTAAGTCATAGAGACTCTTCAAGTGTTCTAGCATTTCGTTGGGGCCTATGTTTTTTATGTTGCCTCTGTAACTCCAAGGTCATGGAGGACAACATTACACATTGTGCCGAGGTAGCATCGTCTAGATGTTTTTGATAAGCCACCTTGTCAAACATGGCATACTCAACAGAATCTTCAGCAGGGACGGTGGGGAACATTGTGTCTAACACATACTCAATTCTTTCTTGTCTTAACACCAATCGCAGATTTTTTAACCAGTCAGGGTAATTTGATCCAGTCAACTTGTTTGTCTCGACCAACATTTTCAGTGATAGATTCGACTTTTTATACGACTGAAGAAATAAAAAGACTTGAAATTAAACTCTAATATAATTTCTATTGAACACATTCGTTAACTAATTAACATGACCTTTAGTTTAATTAGCTCCCACTATTTTAACACTCTTCGACCCTATGGAAGAATACAGACTCATATCAAATATGGTCATAATGGGCCATGATCCAGGTTCATGCTATCTCCGCGTTTGTTGTGGCTGATAACTTCAACAGCACAACCTGGTAGGTCTCTAAACCAATTACAAACAATTTGTAACTCATGTTTGATCGAATGTTCTAAACAATCAATCTGCGTTCCTAGGCTTTTCCGACACTGTGGTGCCAAGACAGCCTAGCAAGTCAACCCTGTTATGCGACTGCAATTATGTATCTAAGTGAGTTTTGCCTTATAGAGCAAACACTGTGGTGTAAATACTCATGAAGATTTATCACCCACTTCTACATTTAACATGCATCTATGAAAGAGTCTGAGTCCTTGTAGACTTAGAGCAAATGCTGTGGCATAAATACTCATCTCGCCGAAAAGGATTTTGCAATCAATTATAACGGACGGCGCGTTCATTTTAAATGAGACTTGTATTAAAATTTTAGGGAACATTTTAATTCACGATTTTAACCAAGATCAACTCTTTTATGCCATATCCAATATGACATCTTATCATGCAAAGCTAATGACACATATAGTTTGGGAACCGTCAATCCAATATGCATGATATAAGATGGTTTAATCAAACACTGGGCGCTGCCTGCCCAGACAGTTATAGCGGACACTATTCTAAAAATGTAAATGACAAACATTTTGACATTTAGCACATTTACAGTATACTTATCAAATAATATACCGTATAATAATAATCTTGGGTTAGAAAATAATGTTTTTTCTTTTTCTGGACAGGTGGCGCCGCGAATCATTAGCGCCGCGGCGCCACTGAGGCAGTAGCCTTTCGGTTTCTGAAAAATGCATTAGCGCCGCTGGATGGGTGCTTGAATGTGTAACAACTGTCAACTACACCATTTTGGTCAATGAAGAGCCAACTGAGCCTTTCAATGCTGCTAAAGGGCTAAGACAGGGAGATCCCACATCTCCCTTCTTATTTGCAATATCAATGGAGTACTTAAGCAGGACGTTGAATGCATTAAAGGAGAAAAAGGGATTTAAGTATATCCCAAGATGTTCCAGGCTTGGTGTTACACCCTATAATTTGTTGATGACTTGCTTCTGTTTGCTAGAGGAGACTTTGATTCTGTCAATTTCCTTGTTACTTGCTTTAAAGAGTTCTCCGCAGCTTCTGAACTTCATGTCAACAATGGAAAAAGTTCTATATATTTTGGAGGTGTTAATCAGGCTATCCATAACCAAATTTTGCAGCACCTAGGCTTCCCAAAAGGGGACCTCCCTTCAAGTACCTAGGAATTTCACTTTCAACTAAAAAATTCTCCCTCTCTCAATGGCAACCACTGACCACAAAAATGGTTGCAAGGATCTCATCTTTAACTGCAAAAAAGCTCTCATATGGGGGAATTGCACAACATGTACAAACAATATTGTTTGGTAGGCAAGTTTATTGGTCACAACTCTTCATACTCCCGTCCAAAGTGCTAAAAACCATTGATACTTATTGAAGAAGTTATCTATTGTCAGGGATTAATGTTATAACCAAGAAAGCTCTCATCTCTTGGGACAAAGTCTGTACTCCAAAATCAATAGGTGGCTTGGGACTGATCAACTTAAAACTATGGAACAGAGCAGCTATCATAAAAGCTTGCTGGGACATTTATCACAAGACTGGTAAATTGTGGAACAGATAGATTTGTTGGAAATTTGCCTTTGGCGGGAGTTGCGACCGACCAACTTTAACGGCTTAAACACTAGTGTTACGTATGTTGGAGAATCCGGTTCTTCACACATGCATGATCTACTAAGTATCGAGAATAACCGTAGGGCCAAGAATCATCAAATTTCATTGAGAAATGAAAGAGATATTGGTCCACGAAGTAAGGTGTTTGAAGCATGGAAAGTGTGGTATTGTGTTCAATTCTCCCTCATCGGTAGAGGAAGAAAGAATTGTTGTGTATATAAGACTCGAAATTGGTTTGGGGTTTGGGACCCCAAGGGGTATCCCATGTGTTTAAAGGAGGGAGGACCTAGATGTGCTTCGATTCAAGGAAAGACCACACGCGCGCCGCCGCCGCCCGCCCGTCCGGTTCCGAGTTCCGGGTTCACGGGCCCACGGGCCTTCTGATATTATCTTTTTGGGCCAGAGAACTTTTCCAGATGTACAGTTCGGAGAATTCTTTCAGATGTACAGTTTGGTCCCTGAAGTTTCAAGAACGTCAGAATTTGGACAGTCAAAGCTGAAACGCCAAGCTCTCAATTCAGCCATTTATTTTGGCTGAATTACTCCTCCTATAATGGCCAAATCCGTTGGTCTTTCACCATTTATGTTGGTGACTTTACTACCTCTATAATGGCCATTATTTGGCTATTATGAAGGCAGTTTTTCAGCCCCTCCATCACCTATATAAACACCCCCTTACACCATTGTTGAGTACTAAGACACATATAATATACACGAAATTCAGTAGCTTACACAAGCAGAAAGTTTTCTTCTTCCTACAACTTCCAAGGCATCATTTCGTTACTCAATATTGTTCACGGTAGCTCTTGAGTTTCCTTTGCTCAAGTGTTCCATTCTTTGCTTTATCTTGGGAGACAAATTGTCCAGACGTATAAAGGATACATACGGGCAATATTGTCTTAAGGACAGAGTGCCACACTCGACTCAAAGAAACCAGCTTCCATTTTTCCGCCTTCAACAAAATTGTAATTTCGCTTTGTGGTTATATTGTAATTTTCAGATTACTAGTTGAATTATTGAATCTTTGTTTATCCTTTCAATACTTGTAATAGTTATATACTTCCCGATCGCTTTATAAAGTACCATAGAGCAAAAATACCCAACAACTTAAGACAATATTTGTATAGTATTACTATTAGTGTTCGAAAGATGTCGGTCAAAAGTTGTGTGACCAAATCGGGATATGGAAATGGTTTTCTGGTAGAAGAGAGTGATGATGATGAACGTATTCATAGTGTCACCGCTTACCAAGATCTGGTGGGAACAAAGCGCTCTCGAGAGCCTGAGGATGTCAATCGGGACAAGAAGAGAAGATCAAGATGTACTTCTATCTTTGCAGCAGAAGGCCTCAGATCTATCCCTGCATAAAAGATCCGAATAATGGTAAGAAGGAACCGGACACTCACCGATGAAGTGGTAGTGAGCGAGAATCCGAAATTGGGATAAGTATTTTTCTTACTTGTCAAGAATAAAGATTAGATGATGAATATTTTTCTTACTTGTCAAGAATAAAGATTAAATGATGTCTGATTAAAAATGGATTAAAGTAAGGAGGAATATGAAAATAATTTATATTCCTTACGCTTTAACAAATCAGAAGTTTAATCTCATCTTCTTTTCCGTTTAAAGATTGGAGTTTGTAAACGACTTAAAAAGATCCGTTCTTTTAAGTGTAAATTATTAAAAGCGTGTAAAATATATTCGCACATACGATGGAGAAAGATCCACTAACTGTGCGAAAACTGTTACCACTCTTAAGTAAGCGCCAAGAATTATCTGGGCACCAATCTTAACGGAAGGAGTCTAAAAGTTAAAGGCGTAGAACCTGTCATACTATTTGGCAGAAGATCCTTCATAGGATGATATTTGACACTCAGTCATACAAAGCCTCCGGGCGACTGGAGTGGGCCAAAATTCCTTTGATATGATGATATTGGACACTCAGTCATACAAAGCCTCCGGGTGACTGGAGTAGGGCCTGAATTCATTTCATAGGAGAAGTAATGGACACCTAGTGTGGTGGGCCAGAGTTTCCAGGTCTTAATGATCTGAAGGCCTAAAGAAAGGCAGTAAAGAAATTGGACACTCAGTCTGCCAAAACAACTGAAGTGGGCTAGAGTATCGAGATCACATATGATCCGGTTACGCCCTAACCACGGGCAAGAGGTTGTTCATGTGAAGCAACGCCACCTCTAAAATCAAAGGGGCTGGAGAGGTTGTCCTCAATAGGACTTCAGGGAATGAGATCACTCTAAAAGATGTGATACATGTTCCTAACTTGGTTTAAGGGACGTTGTTGGTCAAGTTGGTTTGAGACTAGTCCAACAGGTCTGTAATAACTAAGAATGGTACAATATGTCTATAGCCCAATGAATGATATATTTGTAATCCGTGCATCTATGCCATCATAGATTAAGACACGTTAAATAGTAAGTCATTCAAAAGCTAACGATGTTGAGATTGTTGCCTCCTTTCGACATAAACCCTCAAAATGAATGTGAGGTAGGCGAAGAGGCAAAATCACCTTTCCAAATTCCGTCAAGGGAATAGCGAAGGAAGCACCGCTCCTCTAGAACTTAGTCACACCTACTTGGGTGACTTGAAGTTTATACAAAATAGAGGGGGGAGACAAGTACGTTGTGATCTTCATTGATGATGGTACAACGTATGGAATCCTTTGTTTGATAAAAAGCAAAGATGAAGTTGTTGAAGCGGATAAAGCGCTACAAAGCGAGATTAAAAATCAACTAAGCCTATGGATTGCGAAATTCATAGCGATAGAGGAGAATGTGAAGCGGCGTTCATTAAACGACTGCTCATTACTCACCTCAGCCTAACTGTTAGCCAAGCGCAAACCCGTGCGCCTAAATTATATGGGGCAAGGCGATCCTTACGCTTAATGCGATCCTCAACTAACTCCGCATAAGGATAAGGATAACTCTCCGTGTGAGACATGAAAAGGATCTCACATACAAAAGTTGTGATGTGGGGTGGCTTGGTAGAAGTTGGACTACCGAAACAGTCAAGTTCGACCTAAGATCAGATTGCATATCCACCGGATCTGTAAATAAGAGAGTACTTATCGCCTCTTGGCGTCAAAGAATGTTGAATTCTTATAAGATAACTTTCCTTGAAAAGGAAAAAGCAGTAATTGCTCAAGGTTAACAAGAACCCGCGAGGGCTTTGATGTCAGGAACTAGACGCGTTAAAGTATCTCTACAGGACTTCGAAAGTTCTTGTATCCCAGAACTTAATATTCCGGATCTACAGAACTCGGTGGATTCTAGATGTTGAACCAAGACGGAGCAAAGAGGGGACAAGGACTTGTTCCAGTCCTTCTAGCTTGTATGGTTAAGAACGAACCATGGACAATTAACAAATAATTGTTATCTCCAAAAGCGCTGATTTGGAAAGAAGCTAAAGAGAGAAATATATTCCATCATATAGAACCATACTTGCGTAATAGTTGATCTTCCTCCGGGAAAAGAACCTTTGGGTTGTGAAAAATGATACTCAAAAGTGAGTACAAAGTAGATGAATCTACTGACGAGTTCAAAGCCTCGGCTACTTGTACATGTGCTCCCCTGGGAGTAGCTTAACATCATGGGCCATTGCAGTCTTGCATGGCATGAATAAAGAAACACCTTCCAACCTGAGAGTTGGAAGAAGAGAATCGTAGTAGGTTTTCTGGATCGTTGGGCTTCTTCCCTAACTTTCATCTTGGTCCTCAAATGTTTACATTTTGGTTCGAAAGTTTCGTGATAAAACAGAAATAATGAATCTGAGCACGTAAACATTGACTGGTTAGAAAGCCAACAATTGGAGAATCAACAATCACGAAAGTAAAAGTCATATTGAAACAAAGTCTCGATATGAAAGATATGGATATCACAGATGACATCTTAGGAATTGATTTCTAAAGACATCTAACGGATCGTCGATAGTTGACAGCCTCGTTGAAGCCATCAATGGATATGAATCATAGAACTGATTGGAATCATGATGCACCCATAGACAAGGAAGCGATACGCGCAGACACGTGTAGTTCAATGTATTGTACACACTACAACCGACTGGTATCGCCCTACAAATGCATCAGTTGAACTAAGTTTCACCGATGATCTTAATACATGATCAATAGAAAATGTTAAGTCGGATATGACGATATCCGAATTATTCGCTTATCTTTGGATTATAGTATTACGGATGTCCAGCCGGTTACGAGAGAACACAAAGATGCAACCGACATCGATCTGAAGAACACCAAAGCCACAAGTAAATGTGTATGGTGGTTCTTGGAAAATCCTCTAAGCAAACTTGCATCGGCCGATTCATGATGGAATCGGAGTTTATCGCTTTATACAAAGCATGAAAGAAGTTGAGTAACTTCACGACTCCTTAGAGGACGTCCCTTATTGGGAGAAACCCGTGCCTTCAGCAGTTATACACTGTGGCTAGCCGGTCGGTTTTAGGAAGGACACGGATGACGGTGTCTGGACATATCTGTCAGGATTTGTCAGGAGACATAAGACCGTATGGCAGTTGATCATCACGGGTGTCACTTCCTTGTTTACTAACTAAGGTACTATCCGGAGATCAAGTGTTCTGTCTGTCTAGGGGAATGGGCTTAAAACCCAAAATATACGGACCAATACAGTGGTAACCCAACCTTACTAACTGGAGATCCCAGTAATTTGGTTCAATGGGAAAACTAAGCTGTAAAGGTTCAGTTGATCGCTTCAGTGGAAGCATGAGCACTTTGGATAGTGATTTCTGAAAAGAAATACCAAATTCAAAGCCGTTCCCGCGATAGACTTTAAGTGCTATCTGCAGTGTGGGTAAAGGTTAAGTTTTCAAAACCTGTAATGCTCCTCAACAGTTGAGGTTAGGTTTTTTGGGAAACTTTTAATGGTTCCTAACACTTGTGAAGTGGGGTATAGCAGGATACCTTGTAGGAGACCACCTATTTAAGTGCGAGGACGGGCCGCCTCAAAATGAA
This sequence comes from Anisodus acutangulus, assembly GCA_029783415.1. Taxonomy (NCBI): domain Eukaryota; kingdom Viridiplantae; phylum Streptophyta; class Magnoliopsida; order Solanales; family Solanaceae; genus Anisodus; species Anisodus acutangulus. The sequence goes on along the minus strand of CM056500.1, from coordinate 47,067,593 downwards.
CACACTTAAGAATCCAAGACGTTGTCCATGGCCAAAACGGACAAAACATTACGAAGAAGAGAGTAAGAGAATTTGTTGTGTTGGTATCATTGTCTTGGCTTACACTAAACACTGACGGTTCAAGACATCACGCTTACTGTGCAGCAAGTAAGTCCGATGGTATTCAACTATGGAAGGTTCAAAGTCGAGGCTACCTCTCCTTATGCAACATCGGTCCATTGAAATATTGCCGAAATGAAAAAGACACCATGTGAGTGCGCCAAAATCTCTTTCAAGAGGGATTGTTGGAAATTTGCCTTTGGCGGGAGTTGCGGCCCGACCAACTTTAACGGCTTAAACACTAGTGTTACGTATGTTGGAGAATTCGGTTCTTCATACATGCATGATCTACTAAATCGTAGATAACCGTAGGGCCAAGAATCGCCAAATTTCATTGAGAAATGAAAGAGATATTGGTCCACGAAGTAAGATGTTTGAAGCATGGAAAGTGTGGTATTGTGTTCAATTCTCCCTCGGTAGAGGAAGAAAGAATTGTTGTGTATATAAGACTCAAATTGGTTTGGGGTTTGGGACCCCAAGGGTATCCCATGTGTTTAAAGGAGGGAGGACCTAGATGTGCTTGGTTCAAGGAAAGACCACACGAAGCGCCGCCGCCCGCCCGCCCGTCCGGTCAGGTTCGAAGTTCCGGTTCACGGGTCCACGGGTCGTGGCTGTGGTCAATGGTCGGGCCTTCGATATTATCTTTTGGGCCGATAATTTTTCCGTAAGTATAGTTTGATCCCGAAGTTCCAGATGTACAGTTCGACGAGAATTCTTTCGGATGTACAGTTTGGTCCCTGAAGTTTCAAGATGTACAGCTTTGGTCCTGAAGTTTCCGAATGTCGAATTTGGACAACAAAGCTGAAACGCCAAGCTCTCAATTCACCATTTATTTTGGCTGAATTACTCCTCCTATAATGGCCAAATTCGTTGGTCTTTCACCATTTATGTTGGTGACTTTACTACCTCCATAATGGCCATTATTTGGCTATTATGGAGGCAGTTTTCAGCCCCTCCATCACCTATATAAACACCCCTTACACCATTGTTGAGTACTAAGACACATATAATATACACGAAATTCAAGAGCTTACACAAGCGTAAAGTTTTCTTCTTCCTACAACTTCCAAGGCATCATTTCGTTACTCAATATTCTTCACGGTAGCTCTTGAGTTTCCTTTGCTCAAGTGTTCCATTGTCGCTTTATCTTGGGAGACAAATTGTCCAGATGTATAAAGGATACATACGGGGCAATATTGTCTTAAGGACAGAGTGCCACACTGACTCAAAGAAACCAGTTTCCATTTTTCCGTCTTCAACAAAATTGTAATTTCAGTTTTGTGGTTATATTGTAATTTTCAGATTACTAGTTGAATTATTGAATCTTTGTTTATCCTTTCGAATACTTGTAATAGTTATATACTTCCCGTACTGCTTTATAAAGTACCATAGAGCAAAAATACCCAACAAGATTCACAGTTACTACATCAAGAACCAACAGTTTAACCAAGTAAAGACTCCTCAACAAGCCTCATGGATGGTCAGAAAACTCTTTGAGGCAAGATAATTAATGTTTCAAGGACAATCAAGGGCTGGCACTGATAACAGAATACAATATTTTTATTTGTAGCTAGTTGGTGAGCATGCCACATTGCACTGGAAATGTTTAATGTATGCTAATGATGCAAGACCTAAAGCAATCTTTACTATGTGGCTGGCCATGCATGGTAGACTGCTTACTTTGGACAGAATGCATAGATGGGGAATGATTGTGGATACCAAATGTACTTTGTGTCAAGTCCATGATGAGACAAGGAATCACCTACTGTTAGAATGCAACTTTTCCAAGTCTGTCTGGCAAAGCATTCTCATGTGGATGAAAGAAGGAGATCAAATGGCAACTAGTTGGGATCAATTCACAGAAATGATCATCAAGAAAACTAAGGGCAAGTCCAAGAAAGCTCCAATCTTCAAATTGGTGGTCACTGAGTTTATTTATGCCATATGGATTGAGAGGAACACGAGTTTATATGAACAACAGAGTAAAGATCAGAAACATATAGTAAGGGAAATTGCCTACATTTCCAGTGTACGAGCATCCTCTAGAATACAAGCTATAGTTCATAATTTTCTTCTGTAATCCTAGAGTTTAACACATGGTTGTAAGAGTGTGGTTGTTTGAGATAGCTAGCTGTGTTTCAAGCTGAGCTATGAACCTCATTGTACTGATACTTTGGTGATTAATATAATCGGTTAGTTAACAATACAAAGTAAGAGGAGTAGAGGCGCGTTATTACTTTGTTTTAAGGGGTATAAGTGATGTTTTCCCTTTAAATTATAACCCATTGGATATTGGATTGCACCTTAGGTATCCCGGTTTTTGTTATGAAAACATATGAAAAACCCAAGTGATCAATTTGGCAAGGACAGAGCTACGTTATTGGGCCAAAGCTCAACTGGTAGACTGGTAGTTCATACTTCATAACACAAGATGAAATTGTAGCATTTTGACCTGAGACTAAAAGAGATACTAATAACTAACTCAGTTTAATTTCTAGATTCCTAAATAAAAACTTTCAATATCACAAGTTAGCAATTGGCCAGATTCTGTTGTCCCTTCTTAGAATAGCTATTTAGTAGATGACTTTCTTTTTATTTCTCATAGTTTAAAGGTCCTTTTTGAGTAAATTAAAATTCTTATGAGAAAATGTCAGACTACAATCCAAGATTAAGTAGATGATTAATGTCAGTCTAATGTTTAATTAGTTCTAAATGAATATATTTACACAACTTTTAAAAATAAGGTAAAAACAAGATATTTGGGGAAAAAAGATCTTCTTGGGCCAGTTAACATTTTTGAGGTCGTTAGTAAGTGATCCAGAATGAATCATTAGCCCATTTCAAAATGTTACAATTTCAACCGGTGTTATGTAGGAAGAAATTGGGGTCATTTGCACTTTTATCTCTATTTTGTACTCGTCTTTAATTTTCCCCCTCAAATGGAACTTATTCCTTACGAGGAATAAATGCGTTAAAGGATCCGATACAATTTATGCCAAATCCCTAAAAGAGCTTATGCCCAGCAAGGCATGAGTTACATTTGAAGGGTAATTGAAGTTCATCCCATTTGAAGGGAAAACCGTGCAAAAAAACACAAGAAATTGCACTTCCCTTCAAATGGGCTGGTCTTTCTTTTTGCCCTTTAAAATCAAACTTATACCTAGAGGGGCATAAATTCTTTGAGGAATGAGACATAATTTGTGAGATATTATGGTGCAAAAATATAAAATATGCCCGCAAAAAAGTTATTTGCCTAGGAGTAAGAATTACAAACCAACAGAAAATAAAAGTGCACATGACCCGCGTATAAAAGTTTCTAGAACAAATCATTAGCCCATTTCAATACGTGGGCCTATATTTGCTTCAATGTTGTAGTTCCAATACCAATATCCTCAAAAATGGCGGTTTACATACCAACCATCACCATTGCAGCAGTTCCAATTCCCTCCAAATTTCCAATCCAACCCAAACCTTCTCTTCGGCTTCAGTTCAAGAAAGCACTTCTCAGTCCTCCCAGCGGAATACAGCCTCAGAAATACGTCTATCCTGACCCAATCCGTGCATTTGCTGTAACTCATTCCTTCATCATTTTTTTCTATAACTGAATTTAACCCTTTAACTAGAATAATTATAAGTACTCACTGTTGTAATCTAATTTTCTATTATGTTTGATTTAATCGCGAACCCCTAATTTGATTGCCAGTATTGGAATGAAATGAGCCCGAATAGAGCAGAGTGAATGTAAAAGATTCATATTCTGGACCCTAATTAGTTTGGCATTGTGTGTATAATTTATTGAAGGAAAAATAAATAAGCCCAAATAGAGTAACTAGCTTGAAATTGAGTTTTTTTTTTTTTATTGATATTGAGTAATTGATAGAATTGTGAACTCCTGTTTTCCTTTTAAAGATTAGTTCTTTATCAGTACTGCAATGAATTAAATATTCATAAATCTGAGATAACATCTTACCCTCCTAGAATCCACTTGTGGGATTACACTGGATCTTGTTGTTGTTGTTATTGTATATTTGCGATTGTGACATTGTTTATTGTCAAATATTTATTTATTTATTTATTTATTTGTGAAATGCAGGAGACTGATAGGTTCAGGGCCGAGCTGTTGAAGAAACTATCAAAGGAAAAGGAGACTTTTGGAGACTAGCTTTGATGATGTTGTTAGTGTTTGTGCTGAGGTACGGCTTTAGAGTGGCAGTTCTGTGTGTTATTTTGGGAAGAACCCTTTTTCCTATATGGTGGTAACAGAATGGGAATTGGACACCTTATGATTTGTTCGATCAAATGTCTAAGTGAATATATAGTCAAACTAATAGACAGAGAATTTGAGGAAATTTGGATAGGAATGCATATAAAAGATTTAATCGTTGATTAATTGGTAACTATTGCTCACAGGGGAGAAGAATTATGGGGTTGTTATAGCTCAGAGCGGATTTTCGTTTTAATTGTGATTTTGGGGTTTCTACTGAACATATTTGCTTATGTTCCAAGATATCTGCTTCATCCCTTTGCTTCTTGATAGTTTCATGTAGCATGAAGAGAAGAGCATAAGAAACTGATGGAAAAGGAACCGATTTCATTAAACATGGCTAAATTAAAAATTCATTAATAATAAGATGTTGCAATTAGAAAAATGTTGAAGGATGGTGATACGCAGAGCTTATGAAGTAGTACTTATTAGTTGGGAAAAGTTAGTTAAGAAGTCTGTTTATTTACTCTTTAGTCCTAGTCTACTTTTCTGTATTTATATTTCAGTCCTTGTTATATATCCATAAATGGCACTAGATGCCAATGCAAAGTTGTTAGGAATAGTACAGTAGCTGGCATAGATGCTCTACTATAATTGTAAGGATTTTGTTCTCATTTGGGATTATGAATGAAAATATTCAGTTTAACCTAGCTAGCTTCTTCTCTTATTTTGTAGCCGTAAGTAGTTGTTCTTCTTCTTTAAGCAATTTTGTATTGTTCCATTGATTTCTCTGAGTTTTCGAATCCATTTTGCATCATTTGGTATCAGAGCACTTTTCTGATTATTGTGGGATTTCACCATGTCATCTGAACTGAGAGAAATCAAAGAAATGTTTGATAGAGTGACACTAGAGATGACCAACTTCTCCTTAAAGACAGAATCAGATTGAAGAGTCACATGAGAAGGCCATTAATGGTCTCAAAGAGTCCCTCGAAGCTGTGCAAAGAGGTGACAAAGGAAAAGGGGGAGCTGGGTCTGAAGGAATGGGGGAGATTTACACTCCATCTGGTGCTCCATTAACCTGGGCCACCGTAGTTGCTACTAGCCCTTTTCAAAATCGGCAATCACCTCTAGGATATCAGTATGGAGGTGCACAATATCCTCAATATCAAGCTTTTGCAGGAGGTGTTTTATCCTCAAGCACCAGGACTTTCAGGAGGTGGTCAAGCCTATACTATACATTCATGTCAAATTCCCACAACTGGCCAAGGAGGGCATAACGGGCAAGGAAGTTACCAGTACAACAATGGTCAAGGAGGGTATCAACAAACCACACAAACACCTACAGCTAGTCAACATGCCTCTGGATCTATGACCATGTTGACTGTGGTGGAATTTCCTAGATTTGATGGCAACAACTTAAGAACATGGATGTATAGGGTTGAACAATTCTTTTGTTCTGATGATACTCCTTTCAATCAAAGGGTAAAGGTAGCTGCTCTTCACTTTGATGAAATGTCCATTGAATGTCATTTATCTTATCTCAAGAGTAGGTCTCAGGTATATCCTCCTACTTGGGATGAATATATTTATGCTTTAGTTGATAGATTTGGAGGGGATTATGAGGATCCCATGGTTGAATTTAAGTTAGTGCACCAGAAGGGTAATGTCAAAGAGTACCAAGAGGAATTTGATAGGATTATGACCAGATTAGTTATTCTTCCTGAGCAAGCTATTAGTGGTTTCATAACTTGTTTAAAGCCAGAAATTGGGTTTTCTATTAAAAACCATAGACCTTATACATTGCCACAAGCCTACCAATTGGCTAGGAACACTGAGTCACAGCTCCAACCTCAGATGAAATCCACTAGAGTATCTACTCCCAGTAGTGGAACTTCTTATTCAAAACCAAATTCCTATAGTACTAATAATATATCACAAGGGGTGCAAATTTCAATAGGAACAGGAGTACGACATTGACTCCATCTGAAATGGACGCAAAAAAGTTGAAGGGGTTTTGTTTCTTTTGTGATGAGAAGTTTGTACCAGGGCACATATGTTCATCTAAGGCTCAATTACATCTAATTGAGGTGGATGAAGAGCCTGAAGCAGGAACAACAAAAGTAATGGTGGATGTGGACCCAGTAGCAGAAGAAGGTGAGAATGAGGTATGTCAAATCTCTTTACATGTTGTCCATGGTGTAACTGGTTTCCATACTCTAAGAGTAGCTGGTTGTTGTGGTCAAGGGCCTTTAAATATCCTCATAGATCCTGGAAGTACCCATAACTTCATGGAAGAGGATTTGGCCAAGAGAATGGGGTTAGAAGCTCAAACTGTAAGCCCACAACTGGTGAATGTAGCTGATGGGAGAAGCAGGCAAACTGCTGAGGCTTGCAGAGATTTCACTTGGTTATTGGGAGGTGCAACATTCACTGATAACATTCTGTTGATACCACTAGGATCTTGTGACATAATTTTGGGGGTCCAGTGGTTGAAACCATTAGGGGATCTTTACTTCAATTTCCAAAAGCCGACTATGAAGTTCCAGTATCAAGGGAAGGAGTGTATACTACAAGGGCAAGTGGAGGATATGTGAATTGTGGAGTCCAAAAAGTTGGACGAATTGGTGAATACTGGCAATCAGTTGTTTATGATTGGGGTGCTGCCAATGCAACCAGAACTAACAGATGGGGTATGGAGAACCATTCTAATATTGTAGCACTCACCAAGGAGTTTGAGCAGCTATTTGCAGAACCTAAGGGATTGCTTCCTACCAGAGGATCCTTTTATCACAGAATTCCATTGCAAGTGAACAACAATCCAGTGAACATCAGACCTTACAGGTACTCTTCTACTCAGAAAGATGTCATTGATACCTTCGTACAGGAACTACTTGATCAAGGAATAATATAACCTAGTCATAGCACTTATGCATAACCTGTAGTTTTGGTTGGGAAAAAAGATGGATCATGGAGGCTTTGTGTTGACTACAGAGCTCTTAATAAAGTCACTATCAAAGACAAATTCACCAATCATTGAAGAGTTACTAGATGAACTGGGAGGGTCCAAGATATACTTTAAGATTGATCTAAGGTCTGGATATCACCAAATTAGAATGGCTCAAGGGAACATACAGAAAACTGCTTTCAGAACTCATGTAAGCCACTATGAATACTTGGTGATGCCATTTGGCCTCACTAATGCACCATCAAGTTTTCAAAGCCTGATGAATCATGTGTCAAAGATTACCTTAGAAAGTTCATCCTAGTATTCTTTGATGACATTTTATCATTCAACAGCAGTCTGGAAGATCATATGAAACATTTGAGAACCACCTTTAAGTTGCTAGTCAAACATGACTAAGTAGCAAGAAAGGGGAACTACACTTTTGGGGCCAGTAAGGTAGAATACTTGGGACATTTCATATCTGCTGAGGGTGTATCCACTGACCCAAAGAAGATATTAGCGGTCCAGAATTGGCCAATTCCCAGGACTATCAAAAAGTTGAGGTTTTTTTTGGGTTTGACTGGATATTACAGAAGATTCATTAAGAGTTATGGGATCATAAGCAAGCCCTTAACAGATCTGTTGAAGAAGGAAGGGTTCAAGTGGGATGACAAGGCAACAAGATCATTTGATCAACTGAAAGATGCCTTAACAACTACTTTAGTACTGGCTTTGCTTGTTAGTCTATTCAGACTTGTGGTTGAGACAAATGCATGTGATGCTGCGATTGGAGCAGTGTTGATGCAAGAGGGCCATCCAATAGCTTATATAAGCAAAGGGCTATCAGGTAAGCATGTAATCTATCAGTTTATGACAAGGAGTTGTTAGCCTTGGTCATGGCTGTTACCAAGGGGTCTCAATATCTAATGGGGAGATAGTTTGTAGGCAAGACAGATCAGAAAGCACTTAAATACTTGTTGGATCAAAAGTTGCACACTGGGTTTCAAATGAAATGGGTAGCAAAATTGATGCAATTTGACTTTATTATTGAGTATAAAAAGGGGAGAGAAAACAAAGCAGCTGGTGCATTGTCAAGAGCTATAAGACAACTATTAAAAAAATGTTTGTCTTATTCCTATTCCCACTATTTATATTATTGGTTCTGTATTAAATCCGACTATTAAAATAGACGGTACTAAATCACTAATTGAAACTATTTACGATTGTATAGACGTACTACCATCTCCAAGTCCCAAAAATCTAAATCACCCACCACCTATTGAACAAAGTCAAACTAAAGAAGAAGTGTTGTCTAGCGTAGAACACCAATGCAAAAAAATATATAGATTTTATCAACAAGAAAATGCTAGTAACTTACCGGCTTACATACCATCTTCTTCATCTTCAACACAACCTCACAAAAGACATCTTTGTTTCTGTGCCTAGTATTGAAAGCCTCGTAAATAGAATGTGCGGCCGCACTCTACTACTAACCAAATTAGCTAGTTGGATATTTTTATTTTGCGTGGGTTACATCAGATCAAGAAGTTATCAATGAAGATAGACATGAAGACTTCTTTGAAATCTTTGGAGGGAGAATGAAAAGACCTTTCGACACTTTCATTGATGGCCCGAGATGTTTTGAACATTCAAGCGTCATCAATCAAGGTCAAAGCGCTTTTTCACTGCGCAGATATCAAATAGGAGACCACAAACACTCATTAGCCGGAGACACTTGGAAATTGCAGTATTATTCAGAGATTGGATACGAGCGGAGCGGAGAAGGTGCGGTCAACCGGAGATCAACGAAGAAGAAGATGAAAACTACAACGAAATCTTAACCGAAGGTAGTGGAAGCGACGTGGATCAATTTGACCAACAAATACCAATTCCAACCGAAGAACCACATGAAATCATCAAGCAATTAGAACAGGGTTTTTTGAGAATGTAATTTTTTTAATTGCAATTTTATTATGTAATTTGCAACTTTTGGACAACACCACAAAGTTGCAATTTAGATTTTAGACAATTGTATTTGTATTACAAAAAAATCATATGTCTATTAAATAATATAAGAGGCACAAAAACAGTCTTGAGATGTTTTTATTACACTATCTTGTTTTGTTTATTGAGTTTTTTTTATACATATGTTATTTTAAAAAAAAAAAAAAAGAAAACCCGCTGGATCCCGCCCCGACCCGATACCGACGGGATCGGGACGGGACTGGAGCAAGTTCCGCCAGATCTGACCCCGCCAGACCCCGCCAGACCCGAGCCCGGCCCACTGGCCACCCTACTTTTTTGTGATAGTTTGGCTTGGAAACAGTAGATTGATATGCTAACAACCTCTCAATATTGAATGCTCTACTTAAAATGTGTTGACTTTGATTAGATCTGCAGAAAACCACAACCGAAGTACCGAAACCGATCATAGTCAGCACATTTTCTGCACTTAGGGTATGGTATTTGTTGTGCATTAAAAGATTTCGTATTCGATGTTTATAGAAAAAATATTGAAATACTGAATACTGCACCAAAATACTTAGTTACATAAATTGATATACATCGATATATATCATATTATTATCTTATAGATAATAATAATTCAATTAATCTAAATATAAATTAATAAAAGGCCTAAAATCCTTTAGACCAAAAGTACCACAACAACAATAACAAGGTGGGGTCTGGGGAGGATAAGATAGGAGGTACACAGACTTTACATCTACCGTTGTGAGGTAGAGAGACTTTTTCTGGACCTTTAGACTAAAAATATCTTGCCTTTACTACTAAGTATAAACTAAATACTTAATTACATATAGTCATAAACAATAAAGATTACTCAAACATTAGTGTTATTTCTAACCAACACTAAACAATTTTTATTTATTTTAAGCATGAAAGAGTTTAGTTTAGATTGAGTTCATTGCTTCCCTCAGTTTTCAGAAATGGTCTTAAACTATCATAAACATTTGCTTGTCATTTTCCAACTTCGGTTTAACAACTTGTTACCACATAAAATACTACCACCCATTATGATCTTTTCTGGTGATAGAATTGTACTGACATATTTAGCTAGAACACGATTACCCAGGTCTTGAGGCGACTTGTGCCTCCCTATCGCTAGCACCTGCACAAGTATTGATATTAGACTCCTGGGGATGATGGGACCGGTCCTTCAGCACCCCACCACCAGGTAAATCGCGGGATGTGCACCCCGTGGTCAGTGTCTGTTTGCGTCTAACGGATCAATGCTACAAGGTTGACCCCCTCTTTCGGCTTGGCGGGGATCTAGAACACGATTCTTGATTCAATGGTCATTTACTATACTACAGATTTTGTTTAGTACTTATATAATACTATCATGTTTATTTATACCGACAATCTGACTTATATCTGACCTGGAAATAGTACAATGATTGACATTTGAAAGAAATATCAGGTACTACTACTTGTTATACAATAGAAACATATCAGCTCTGGATGAACAGTTTATATCAAGCTGTACTTGGCTTTTTGTGCCACCAACGCTGGCATTTTTTTTATAATAAACACTTATTATATGATGTTCTTTTACTTTTATGAGTATTAAAAAAGATACAGTTGGCTTGCTATTCACATCTTTAATTAAAGTACCTTCTTTTGTTATATCAGATTTTTAATGAATTCTTGCACAAAGAATATGGAGGACCCGGGACACACTACTAGTGGAGCCCTTTACTGCGATGATGGTAGCTCTCAAAGAGAGGAAACTTCCCGGAGCGGCATCGGCTGCACGAGCATCACTATTATGGGCTCAAAATTATATTGATCAATATTGGGAGACTTGGAAGTCAAAACTAGGGCTGGCCAGTGGGCCGGGACGGCCCGACCCCGAGCAAAAAAAAAAAACGGTAGCGGGACTCGAACTCGGGACGGGACAATGTCTTGTCCCGCCAGACCCGAGCCCGCCACCGATCCCACCCGAGAGCCCCCCTTTGCAAATATAACCGTTGCACCAACGACCGTTTTAGATTTTGGCCGTTGGGCAACGACCATTTTTGGCTCCCCCTACCCCTTAATATTTATTTTTAACCCATAAGTTATTATATTTATACTTTAACCCAATTTTTCAACTATAAATAACTCATTTACTCTTCATCTTTCTCACAAATCTTCCTACAATCTCTCTAATCTCTATAAGTCTACATTGTTTACTAAATATTCAATTTTATTTATTCATTTGGGAATTGGGAGTGAAGTTGGCAACTAGCTTGAGGATCTTCCATCGAGCAAAGTTTCAATTTTCAACCTCTCGATTACACGTCGACGTTACGCTTGCTTGGTACATTCGTTCCTTCATTAAATTATTATTGTCTGTTTATTTTGTTTAGCGCACTTAATTTTATTATCTTTAATTATTTATTATCATAATTAAAATGAAAGGATTAAGAGGTATGTTTAAGGGTAAGAGTGCTTCTTCTAGTAGGGGCAACTAGGGAAAGGGTACTTCTTCTAGTCATCTTATTCCTACATAGGATGATTTTGTTGATACTCAACATTTTTCTACAATACCATTAGATTTAGACGAGGAGTTATTTTCTGGAACTCAAGAAGACTTTAATTTAGACGATGATCTAGATGATACATCCACTAACGTTGATGACAATACACCCACTAATGTCGATGACAACACACCTACTAGTGCACCTTCAACTGAAATACCTCATATTCCCCCTAGTATGAGACGAGGTCCAGCAAAACGACCATTAAAATCAGATGCATGGACATTTTTTGATAGGGACGTAAAGAATCAAGTAGCTATATGTAAAATTTGTAAAAATATTTTAAAATTTAAAACTGAAAAAGGTCATGGTGGGACGGGGGGGTTTAATTAGACACGTAGTAAGTGCTCATCCAGCTAGGTATGCCCAATACCAGACTTCAAAATCGGGTGCGCAAACGCTCGCTCCATCGGGACAAGGTTCACATCACTGTCTTGTCTTTGACCAAGTGCTGGTCAAATTAACCCTATGATGGGGGGAATAGTAGGCCCTAAATACAATAAACATAGAGATAGGGAAGCAATATCAAAATTAGTTGATGTGGAGGGTTTGCCTTTTTTATTTCCTTCATCTCCCGGTTTTATTCATTACATTAGAGATATATATATAATCATACTTTTAACGATTTTCCTAGATCAACTGTTAAGAGAGATGTATTTAAATCCGCGCATGCATATCAACAATATTTACGTTATTCATTAGATCATTTTAATGGCAAAGTATCTATCACGTCTGATATAGGTCGTAGTACTAACGGCCATGATTATTTAACTGTAACTTGTCATTGGATAGATTATAAATGGTCTATGCAAAAACGTATCTTAGCGTATAGATATATAGATGATAGGCACACTGATACTTTTATTGCAGATAATATTTATCTGTGCCATTATTACGGAATAACCGATAAAATTATGACTATTACATTAGATAACGCTTATTACAATTTTAAAAAATAGTTTAACTGCATCTTTTCCAGATCATTTTCATACAAAATGCGCGTGTCATATATATAACTTAATTGTAAAGGATGGTCTATCACTTTTTGAAGACATTCTTAGTAAAATACAATTTGCTATAAACTTTATTTTTAAAAGTAATAAAGTACAACGAAGAAAAGAATATAAAAAAACTTGTCACGATTGTGGACTATCTTATAGAAAAATTCCACAAGAAGTATCCACTAGGTGGAATTCTTTATACGAGCAACTACTTGTTGCTTATGACTATAGAAAATCTATAACTTTATTTTTTAACTCTCATAATCAAAATCCAACTGATATGATTGTAGATAGTGATTGGGTAAAAATTTCCGAACTTATTGTATTTTTAGAGAAATTTTTTCAAGCAACAAAAGAATTTTTCGATATATATTATCCTACTATTTCAACTATGTTATTTTATATAACTCTAATATTTTTATTACTTAGTGAATATATGGAAAAACAAGCTTATATGGCAGCTATTAAAAAAATGTTTGTCAAAATAAAAAAATATTTTATTCTTATTCCCACTATTTATATTATTGGTTCTGTATTAAATCCGACTATTAAAATAGACGGTACTAAATCACTAATTGAACCTATTTACGATTGTATAGAAGTACTACCACCTCCAAGTCCCAAAAATCTAAATCAACCACCACCTATTGAACAAACTAAAGAAGAAGTGTTGTCTAGCGTAGAACACCAATGCAAAAAAATATATAGGTTTTATCAACAAGAAAATGCTAGTAACTTACCGGCTTCCATACCATCTTCTTCATCTTCAACACAACCTCACAAAAGATATGTTGTTTCTGCGGCTAGTATTGAAAGCCTCAGAAATAGAATGTGCGGCCGTACCTCTACTACTAACCAAATTAGCTAGTTGGATATTTTTGTTTTGCAAAGTTCTGTACCGTACCAAGAAGTTATCAATGAAGATGGACATGAAGACTTGCTTAAATACTGGAGGGGGAATGAGAAGACCTTTCCGACACTTTCATTGATGGCCCGAGATGTTTTGAACATTCAAGCGTCATCAACTGCGTCTGAAAGCGCTTTTTCTGCCGACAGATATCAAATAGGAGACCACAGACACTCATTAGCCGGAGACAGCTTGGAAATTGCAGTATTATTCAGAGATTGGATACGAGCGGAGCGGAGAAGGTGCGGTCAACAGGAGATCAACGAAGAAGAAGACGAAAACTACAACGAAATCTTATCCGAAGGTGGTGAAAGCGACGTGGATCAATTTGACCAACAAATACCAATTACAACCGAAGAACCACAGGAAATTATCAAGCAATTAGAACATGTTTTTTTTAGAATGTAATTTAGATTTTAGACAATTGCAACTTTTGGACATAATTTGCAACTTTTGGACAACACTACAAAGTTGCAATTTAGATTTTAGACAATTGTATTTGTATTACAAAAAAATCATATGTCTATTAAATAATATAAGATACACAAAAACAACCTTGGGATGTTTTTATTACATTATCTTGTCTTGTTTATTGAGTTTTTTTTTTATACATATGTTATTTAAAAAAAAAAAAGGAAAACCCGCCGGAACCCGCCCCGCCCCGACCCCGCCCCGCCCTGATTCCGACGGGATCGGGACGGGACGGGAGCAAGTCTCTCCATACCCGACCCCGCCAGACCCGACCCCGACCCCGCCAGACCCGAGCCCGGCCCACTGGCCACCTCTAGTCAAAACAACTAAGACAATGAGAAGGGTTCAAAGTTATCTCGTACCTGTATTGGTTAAACCGTTAAAGAGGTATTATGTGGAATAGTCGAGATGCGCATGCTCAACTATCGTTACAAAGAATAAAAGATAGTAATAGTTATGGCTAATGTTGAACAATGGTAGAATTCTGGAGAATATGTATTTCCATTATAGGATGTTCTTTCTATCAAGTGGAGTTAGTTCCATTTCTATTCTATACAAAAGCATTATTGCTCAACATCCCTCATGAACTAGATTTGTGAATTACAATGGATGAACAAGATATCAGAACCACCAACTTCTGTGAGTTCCTTGTGCACAAGTCCCCATTGCCGGTGATCGAGTTGCAACCACTATTAGCTATTGGACTCAGAGATACTCTGTAAAGTCGGACGCCATGATTTGGACCTTGCAGCGTCAGCTAAGTTTGTTGTTCCAGGCCTTTGCCTGTGTCCTTCGTGTCTCATAGCCTGAAAATGATCAAATTTATGTAATTAGTTAACTTGAATATCATCTTATATTAGTCGATTTGATGGTCTCAGCCCTGCTATGGGTTATTGAATTCTTCAAATATTTTTTCGTCTAGTTTTTTATCCCATCCTTAAGTTTCTTTAAATGAATAGAGAATTATCTTGAAAGACAATTATCTATAGAGAAGTGCTAATTTGTCATGCATTTGACTTTTTCTCTTTGTTGATTTCCCTCTACTTTAATGTTTTAGAGAATCTTTAATTTGGTAAAAAGTGTTGGATATTGTAAAGCAGTACGGGAAGTAAATAAATATTACAAGTGTTCGAAAGGATAAATAAATAGTCAATATTCAGAACTGCTGCAAGCTTGTTGAATCTTGATAACCTGAAAGCAAGAAACACTAAATCTGAATTGTTACAACTGTGGCTAAGTCGAGAGATGGCTCTCTGTCTTTAAGATAAGATTGCTCCGTATATATGCTTTTACGTTAACGGGCAATAGTCTCCCAAGATAAAACAATAACTAATCAACACTACAAAGCAAATAGGTTGATTCTGACGAAGAAAACAAACACGAAACGACTTGCTGAAGAATGAAAAATGAAGGAAGAGTTTTTTATTTTGCCCACTGTTTCTGCTCAAGTTTTTGGACATAATCTGTGTTGTTTCTCTCTTCTGTTTGTCTCTGTGTGTATATAGTGTGTCTCATTTTTTCTGTCACACACAATTGAGCCAAAAGGCATCAATATATAGCATAAGGGGAGACTTCTCAACTGCCAAGAAAATGGATGTTTATGGCCATTGAATGAAGGAGTTAATCAGCCAAGTAATGATTGTTTATGGCCATTGAATGAGGGAGTTAATCAGCCAAGTAATGACTGTTTATGGAGGGAGTTAATCAGCCAAGTAATGGCTGGTTAATGTGCAATAACGCTCCAAAAAATAACCCAAACGGTAGGCAGAAACTTTCTGCCTTCCGTCGTTTCCAATTTCAGCTTTTCAGAAACTGCAGGGACCAAACTATAAATATTAAACAATTTGGGGGTCTATCAGAAGAAGCCCAAGGCCCCGGACCAGACCGGACGGGCGGGCGGACGGCGGCGCGTGTGGGCTTAACCTCGAACCCAAGCACATCTATGTCATCCTTCCTTCAAACACATGGGTTACCCCTTGGGGTCCCAAACCCTTCGCCAATTTTGAGACTTATAAAGAGAGCAATTCTTCATTTTCCCACCGATGTGGTAGATTTGTCCCACACCATATTTCCATGCCTCAAACACCTTACTTCGTGGATCAATATCTCTTTCATTTCTCAATGAAATTTGACGATTTTTGGCCCTACGGTCATCTACTCACTTAGTAGATTATGCACGTGTGAAGAGACAAAGCTTCCAACATGCGAAACCCTAGTATTTAATTCATTAAATATGGGTGGACGCACCTTCCCACCAAAGGCAAATTTCCAACAATCCCCCCTTGAAAGAGATTTTGGTGCACACACATGGTGCCTACTTTTAGCAATCTTTCAGCGAAAAGATATTACATCAGGAGAGGTAGCTTCTTCTTTGAACCTTCCCTAGTTGAATACCACCGGACTTACTTACTGCGCGGTGAACGTGACGTCTTGAACCGTCAGTGTTTAGTGTAAGCCCAGACAATGATACCAACACAATAACTCTCCTTATTCGTTTTCATTCTTATTGTTTTGTCCGTTGTGGCCATGGACACACTTGGATTCTTAAGTGCGTTCATTTGAGGCGGCCTGTCCTCGCACTTAAATAGGTGATCTCCTACAAGGTATCCTGCTAATACCCCACTTCACAAGTGTTAGGAATCATTAAAAGTTTTCCCAACCTTAACCTCAACCGTTTGAGGATCGTTAAAGGTTTGGAAGCTTAACCTTTACCCACCATGCAGGTAGCACTTTAATGTCTATCGCGGGAACAACTTTGGATTCATGTTTCCCTACAGAAATCATTATCCGAAGTGCTCTTGCTTTCACCGAATCGCTCAACTGAACCTTTTACAGCTTAGTTTTCCTATTTAACCAAATTCTTGGGATTTCCCGTCAGTATGGTTGGGTTACCACCACAAAGGTTCGTATTGTTTGGGTTTTAATCTCATTCCCCTAGACATGCAGAACACTTGATCTCCGAGTAGTCCCTTAGTTAAAAGGGTTTGCTATATCCTTTGATTAGTAATCAAGGAAGTGACACCCGTGATGATCAACTGTCATACGGTCTTATGTCTTTGACAGATCCTGACAGATATGTCCAGACGCCATCATCTGTGTCCTTCCTGAAGCCGACCGGCTAGCCACATTGTATAACTGCTGAAGGCACGGATTTTTCCCAATAAGGGACGTCCTCTAAGGAGTCATGAAGTTACTCAACTTCTTTCATGTTTTGTATAAAGCGATAAACTCTAATTCCATCATGAATCGGCCGATGCAAGTTTGCTTAGAGGATTTTCCAAGACCCACCATACACATTTACTTGTGGCATTGGTGTTCTTCATATCTGATGTCCAGTTTGCATCACTGTGTTCTCCCAGAACCGTTGGACATCCAGAATACCATAATCTGTAGATAAGCGAATATTTCAGATATCGTCATATCCGACTTAACGCCTTCTATCGATTATTTCTAGAATCACGAGTGTTCCTTAGTTCAACTGAAGAAGCCCAATTGTAAGTGTTAAATAATTTGGGGGTCTATCAGAAGAATCCCAAAGCCCAAGACCCATGACCCATGACCCGTGACCCGACGGGCGACGGCTGCGGCGCGCATGTGGGCTTAGTCTCGAACTCAAGCACACTTAGGTCCTCCCTCCTTCAAACACATGGGTTACCCTTGGGGTCCCAAACCCTTAGCCAATTTTGAGACTTATAAAGAGAGCAATTCTTTCTTTTCCCACCGATGTGGTAGATTTGTCCCACCCCATATTTTCATGCCTCAAACACCTTACTTCGTGGACCAATATTTCTTTCATTTCTCAACGAAATTTGACGATTTTTGGCCCTACGGTCATCTACTCACTTAGTAAATTATGCACGTGTGAAGAGACAAAGCCTCCAACATGCAGAACCCTAATGTTTAATTCATTAAATATGGGTGGACGCACCTCCCCACCAAAGGCAAATTTCCAACAAAAAGTACATCACTGAGCATTTGAAGCATAGTTTTGTTCTGTTTTTACTAGATGGTTGTAAGAAAAAGACAAAGCAAAAAACAAATTTACTAGTGATTGGTTCAAAAGTATTACCTCGTTCTTATCTGATTCAGAGTTTCCAGCTTCAAGTTCACAGCTTTTTGACCTTTGATTTTCTTGCAACTCTGGCTGATTCTTCTTCATCTTTGCATGTTTCTTAGCTCTCAATACCTTCATCACCTCTGTGACCAGGAAAAAAGAATTAGTAGCAGTACAGAAGTTGTGAACTTGAACAGAGAATCATATACACATACCTTGAGTTGTAACAAGTCTATAAGCTCTGCCAAGAACTAAAGTATCCGTTGGCCGGAGAAGCTTAACACGGGTGAATCGAACAGTTTTATTGTCAGAGTTGTCATCGGAAGAGGAGATAGGTAGAGGAATGATGAGAGAAACATAGTGACCAGGGTTCATTTTCATAACTTCACTAGCAGTCATAGGCCAATACATCCTATCTATCTTTCCACTAGGATGTTGTATTACTAGTGCAGCTGCATCTACAGCCTGACAATTCCCCATTATTCTTATTCACTTTCTCAATGATCTTTGATTCTTCAGAAGAAGATGGATAAGAAGGAAGGAGGAAGGAAGGAAATGAGGATATGTAGGAGACAAGAGTCTCTTTCCAAACAGTGCCCACTCCCTTTGTTTGTATGGTAAAAGAGGTCTCACTCAAGCTAGCACAGCAGTCCCCTCCCAACAAACTTCTATAGTTATATATGCCACCCAAAATATAATATTAAAAAAAGTCTGTTATATACGCATACATTAATCAAGCAGCCAATAATGCTTGCATAAAATAGATTATAGGTTGTCTACATCACACACTTTGAGATGCGGTCTTTCCCCGTACCCTGCTAATACGGAATGTTTTGTGCACCGAGCTGCCCTTTTATATCATAATTAATGTACTCAATAAACAGAAGTTGGGTATTGACCTTAATTACCATCAAGTTTAGTGGGATAGATTAGATATCTCATGTAAGAGTGTTTTTCTTTTAATGGATCATACATAACATGAATCCGATTAGTGGAGCCAATGGATTTCAAGGTGATCGACAATAATGACCTTAGTGATTGATGATCTTGAACTTTTAACCCAGCTGTCTTTATGGATAAATTTTCAAGTTTAACAAATTTTGTTAACTTTTAACCCTTTCTCATGAAGTCAGTGGGGGTCAAAAATTCAAGATTACCCATTTTCAAGGTTATTAGGTGTAATTTCATGTGGAAATGTATATCGAATTTTAAAATCAAAAGAGAAGTAACCTTAATAAATCAATTAACTATTTCTCAACTTAAATTTAGCTGGAGTTAGTTATATTAATCCTCTAGTATTCACTATTCAGAAGAATTATCATGACTTATTTTACGCTAGTCGTCAATTTACAGAAATTATGCTCCTTTATCCGGGCTTTAGAGTAATTCTGCTTTTTACGAAATTTATATAGATAGAGTCGACCATCAGGGCTGTTTTTGGGCCTGTGCGAGCTGTGCTACCGCACAGGGCCCCCGAAAAATAAAAAATTTTAGGGGCCCATTTTTTTCATTTTTTATTAAGTAGTATTAGCCAGAAATTACTGTAAAGGCCCATAATTCGCAGGTCTTAGCCCAATCTAATTATTGAAATCGTATATTTACTTATATTAAGAGCCCACTTTTACGAATTAGAACAGGGCCCCAAAATGTTTGAGACGGCCCTGTCGATCATAAGATAACCTAACCACATATATTTATTTATATTATCGATATAATAAGTTACTCCCTTCGTCAATTATTTGTTTTTTTTATTTTAGACGCTCCTTAAAAAATAATAATTAGGAAGACGTATCTGACCTACTTTATCCTTATTTATGTTTAAGTTATAATTTTTATCCATTAAGTGTTTACTCTATTTATATGTCATGACAAAATTTTACTAACGGTAAAATGAAGAAAAAACAATTAATTATGTCTTAAACTTTTAAAATAATAATAAATAATTTAAAATAACTACTACAAATATTTGAGACGGAGGGAGTATATATACTATACTTTTCTTATTTACATGTCACATTCATTTTAAGCACGGTCTACCAATTGCTATCAGTCCACCTCAAACTTTTGCTAGGTGATCAGTTTATATAGTAGTACCTTATAAAAACTCAAATTGCATTATATTAAACCTCAAAAAAACAAATATATTTGACTAGATTTATCAACGTGACGTCATCAATAGTAGTGTTGCCGGCAGAGTCCTAGAATGCAGGTGGGTTAGCCACGTGGTTCAACGCCGGTGGGCCGGGATCTTAGACGGCCATGCTCGGCAGTGTCGACGGGTCAAAGTTTGAGTTTTAATAAGGGACAAATTTTCCATTATCAACCAAAAAAAACAAAGATAAATAAATAAACAAATAGTAGATAGACAGCAGGGAAAATGTCAAATATATCCCTCTCCGTAATTTTACTAATTTTACCATTCGTTAGTGATAGTGAACAAAAATACCTCTGTTACCAAAGTTTACGAGTATACTAGGAAATTTCCAAATCAAACTCAATTTTTAATTTCACTTAAGAAAACAAGAAACATAAACGTATTGTTAGATTTAAATAGTTTGGATAATAAGTTGGCTGAGTTCATGTGCTTTGTTTATACGGGGTTTTATTATTAGAAGTATACAGGATAGTTAGTTGTCCGCACATATTAGCAACACAAAGTCGTCAAGTTAAGTTTAATTACAAATGGAAGATCCTAATTAATTTATATGAGGTTTCTATTTAGAGATTGACCAAGTGAATACCACTGCATTTCTTAACTCTTAGATCGGAAGTTACTTCTCTTGCAAGGAAGCTTTCAATTGCAACAGAATGTTTTTTTGCAATTAACAACTTATGTAATGAAGAAGTTTCCATTTAATCCGTGTAAGTTCAATTTTATATCATTGCTTCAGCCAAATTAAACACGAGATACGTAGTTGAAACAGCTAAGGCTCAGTGAAAATTATTTAGAAAACAGGGTTGACAGATATAAACACACCCTAAAATTATCCTAAAACTCAAGTATTTAATGAAAGGGATTAAAGCGGACACAATCGTTTGAAAAATGTAACTCTAGTTTGAAAAATTGAATAGCCGCGAAGAAGCTTTATTTTGAGTGAATATAATTGCAAGCAATCAGAAACGTTTTGAAAAGTTTATATTTGAAATTTAGTTTAATTTGGTGAAGGATTCGGAGTTTTTTTGTTAACTTTCAACTGCAAATTCGTTGTTGTTGAAGAACATGATTGTTGAAGTAGATGAGTATATTTCGGGGTGGCGTGGGAGTGGGGGATGTGCTTAATTGGTGGGTCGGGATGGATCAACAGGTAATTTTAAGTGAAATTAGAAATTTGATTTAATTTGAGAATTTTCATCCAATTAGGGATATAAGTGTAAACTTTGATAATGACAGATGTTTTTTTATTTGCTATCCCTCACGGATGATAAAATAACTAATAAAAGAAAATACAGATATAATGCTTAGATATTTACGGGTCAATGCCTAGATATCAATGAAAATAATTGAGAAAAACAAATCAAGGCGTGTACCTGAGATTCTATTGTCGCCCCATGTAACGTGTACTACTTGCGCTATTATTTGGACTATATATATATATATTTTCCAGTAAAATTATCTTTAATAATGATTTTACTTGTCAGAGAAAATTACAGCTTTAAAATGCCAATATCGATTTAAACTATACAGTCGATTGGTTCATGGAATAAGATGAAAATTGCAATATTTCAGAATTAAATTTGATGTTAAATTAATATTTTATTTAGCTGAACGTATAAATTTATCATTCCATCAAATAAATTATAAATTTAATCTAAATTTAATCCTGAATATCTCACCTTATCCCATTAAAATTGATGTTATTTTATCCCACTTTCCAAGTGGAAAAATTAGTCCAAAATTATAATTCTGAAATAACTCAATCCGCGAACTAAATCACCCTTATTATAGTGTCACATTCTTTCATATTTGTCCAATTTCAAAAGATTTTTAAACAATTGTCGTCAGTGATTAAGTAAGATAGGAACTGACTCAAATTTTGGAGGCAGATCACAAGTGGGAATTATTATTTTCAATTCATGCACTCAAAATATTATTTTCTCATGACGCCGAAAATATATTTTTTCTAATCCTCTCGTAATGTTTTTCTCTTGATCTAATAAATCTTTTTAAAAGAAAAATATCTATTATGGAGTGAATGTCTTCTATCCATGCCTTCTACATTTGCTGGAAGAACTTAAGAATAATTATTTATTTGTATTAAAAGCTAGACTAGTCAAAGATGAATTTTCTTCTTCCTACACATGAAGAAATTAATTGCAAAAGAGACACGAGAGAAAGTAAAATAAAGAGGCTCATAGAATTGAGAAAATCCTGATAGAATTCATGAAAGTCTTTTATTCATAACATGAATTCTTACAAAGCAATAACAAGTTAATAAAATAATATTATTCTTGAGAGCTAAAAGTGCAAGTAAAAGAAAAGCAAGTAAAACCCTTTATATAGGGTCTATTACATGGGATACAAATATGTTTTTCCAATGTGGGACAAAAGAAGCAAATGTTAATATCTCCTCTCAAACTCGCGATGGTGTAGACAGGCTTATCGAGTTTGCTACAAGAAAGAACAAGTAGCTTTAAGGTATGCCTTTGTGAAGAAATCGCAAGTTGCATCGAAGATGAGACAAATGGCAAGGATAGAGTCATGACTCTTTGAAGATGATATCGAATAATATGACAATCAATCTCAATATGCTTGGTACGTTCATGAAAGAGCATGTTGTCTTGCGCAATCAATAGAACTCTTATTATCACAATACATCGTGTTGGTGAAGAAAGACAGACACCCATATCAACCAATAACCGACGAACCATACAATCTCACACGAGTAGGCTAAGCCATAGCGATACTCTGCCTCAGTTGAAGGCGAAAACCACATCTTGTTTCTTACTTTTTCATGAGATGAGTGAATCTCCTAAAATACACAATAACGGTAGTTGATTTCCGATCGCTTAGGTCACATTGTCTGCATCGGGAAAATGCACGGTTCCAAGGATGAGGTCGATGGAAACAAGAGACTCTGATAAATCGTTCTCGAAGATAGCGGAATCACGCATAACATGTTTCAATGTACGATGTAGGAGAGTAAACAAACTGACAATGTGAACAAGATATGCAATGTCGTCATGGCGAGTAATGGTGAGGTGCACACTGCAGACTCTACAATCAACGATATAAAGTGGGATCGGGGAAGAGGATCCCGTCAGAGGTGTATATCGAACATTAACCTCAAGAGGAGAGTCAACTATACGAGTATCCGTGAGACGGCCCGCTCAAGAATATCTCGGCGGTGTACTTAGATTGAGAGAGAAGATATCCGTTCTCAGAATAAGCTACCACAATGCCAAAAAAGTAACGTAGATGACCTAAATCTTTCATCTCAAAACGGCGAGATAAAGTAGATTTTAGGTTTGCAATACCATCAATATCATCACTTGTAATGATCATGTCATCAACATACAACAAAAGCAAAAATACAACCTGCAGGGATGATTTAACAAATAACGCCCGAATCATGAAAAGTCGAAATAAACCCAAGAGATGATACTACAAGTTGGAGAACTTGTCGAACCAAGCTCTTGGAGCTTGTTCGAGACCATACGTAGCTTTCTTAAGCCTCGCACACTTGTCTCCGACTATGTGAAACACCAGGTGGAGGGACCATGTAGATTTCTTCTGAAGATCCCCATTTAAAAGCATTTTTAACATCCATTTGTGAAATATGCCAATGACGACAGAGGCCACTGCACAAGAACTCCTGACAAATGTCATCTTTGCAACGGCAAAAGTGTCTTCATAATCCATACCATATTCTTGAGCAAACCCTTTGCAATCAAAGCGAGATTTATATCGCCAATAGAACCATCGACTTTGTCTTAATCTTGTACACCCATCGAGAACCAATAGTTTTCTTACCATCAGTAGAGAAACCAAATCCCAAGTACCAGTTTTGTTCAAAGCAACTGGCCTCATTCATAGCCTCTTGCCAAAGAGGATCACGAGCCGCTTCAGTAGGATGTAGGCTCACAGAGAGAATTAATAGAAACTAGAAATGAAGCGAATGATGGAGCATAGCAAGAATAATCAAAATCGGATACCTGGTAGATCGCAGAGTGCGTTTAGGATAGCGAGGTGGATCTGGATCTGCAACCACAAAGAGGTTCTGAAATAGGCGTAGGAGGTAGTATCAATATCATGGGACACTGAGGCGAGAAGGAACAGTGATGATATAGATGTAGAATCGATGGACAATCGATCAAAGGGATCAATATCAATAAGGTCGATTTTGTCATACCATGCCTTGAGGTAGGTGGGATGGAAAAGAAAGGAACATGCTCAATAAAGGAAATATTACGAGACACATACAATTTTCCGTAAACTGATCATGACAACGATAACCTTTCTGTCCAACCCTATATCCAAGAAAAACACAAATGGCGACACGAGAAGATAACTTAGTACGCCTGCATGTGGACGTAGAACAAAACATGTAGAACCAAAAACTCTCAAATGGGAATATAGTGAGTGTGACCAAATAGTCTAAAGCATAATGGAGAAATACCAGAATTATGAGAGGTAGGGATCCTATTAATAAGATAACAGGATGTAAGGACAACTTCTCCCCAAAATTCACTAGGTACACTAGCGACAAAAGCATGGATCTAGCTGCCTCAACAATATGCCTATGTTTTCTCTCGGCTACCCCATTTTGTTGTGGTATCGATTACAAGAAGAGCGATGTATTGTACCATCGACTTTGAAAATACCCGTAAAGATCCCCTACTAGTATATTCACCTCCTAAATCAAACTAGAAAACATTTAATAATGGCGAATGTTGAGTTTTCACATAGGCTTGAAACTCAACATAAGTATGAACAAAATCGAGCGTCTTTTTCAACAAATAAACCCAACAATGACGAGTATAATCATCAATAAAGAAAACATAATATCCGGAGCCACCCTTAGTAGGGATAGGTGTTGGCCCCCAAACATCCGAATGAACTAGATCAAATAGTGCAGAAAAGCTAGAAGTACTAAGATTAAAAGGCAAGCGAGAAAATTTTCCAAGTTTACATCCACTACAATCGTAAATATCATCGGATTGTAAATCACCAAGAACACCAAGATTACACATAAACGCAGTGAGAACCGATACATGACCAAGTCTAGTGCCACAACTAAAACTTCAAGAGGAATGTGTTAAATGAAAAGAAGACAGATTAATGCATAGTTGCTGCATTTAGTAGGAAGATCTGACCCATCCAAAACATATAGACCTCTCCCTTTCTACGCTCCTCCCAATCACTCTCTTGGATTTTAGATCCTGCCATTACAATAAGAATTAGGGAAGAGTCCAATAAAACATCCAGAGTCACATATTTGACCAAAGAAGCAAGATTTATATGTAATTTTGGAATGCAATAAACATCGTGTAATGATATAGTGGATGTATTTGAATGGTGTCAATGTCAATGGCATGGTGTGCCATCATCGTCACAACAGTGGAAGGGGAGTCGGAAGACATAGATACAAAGGCGGGAAGAATCATGAGACATATGATTTCCACTCAGAGTCCAAGATCCAAGAAGAAGTAAATGATACAGACAATAGATGGTGATGAGCCTAAGGAACAGAAGAGCATAAGACTGAGAATTTTGTTGAAACTGTTGGAAGGCGAGGAACTTGAGTGGTCGCTTGCAAAGAATCATCACCTCCACCATTATGAATTGTAAATGAAAATCCCAAATAACAAGCAAGAATCCCAAATAACAAAGCGCAATCCCAAGCAACAAAATAAAATAAAAAAGGGCGATCTCACCAATCGGATGCGAAGCCAAAAGACGAAACAGATGTGGAAGCCAAGATCGTAACGAGCACGAGCAGCCAAAACGAGCACGAGCTTCCAAAACAAGCCAAAAAAATTTAATCGATACCAGGCGTGGTCGAACCCCCAACTAACTCACCGCGAAGTTGAATCCGCGATCGAGCTAAAAATATTAACTTGTGCTCTTGGCTTTGATACCATGATAGAATTCATGAAAGTCTTTTATTCATAACATGAATTCTTACAAAGCAATAACAAGATAATAAAATAATATTATTCTTGAGAGCTAAAAGTGCAAGTAAAAGAAAAGCAAGTAAAGCCCTTTATATAGGGTCTATTACATGAGATACAAATATGTTTTTCCAATGTGGGACAAAAGAAGCAAATGCTAATAAATCCTTGACTAGAAAGGCATTTTTCTTACCTACTTAAGAAGCGAAATAGAAATTCAAATTTGTGATATTATGATTTTATTTGATTTGTACTCCTTCCATTCACATTTACTTGTGTGATCTTAAATATATTATAACCTTTGTGTGGTTATAAAAATTTCTCATTAAAATTAGAAGTGTAAAGTTTATTATTTTTAAATTAAAAATATGTTATTCATTTTAAAACCGACGTAAAAAAATACGGAAAAGTACCTTTTAACACTTTGAATAAAGAAGCTACATATACATTTTTGTATTGAAAGTAAAGTTCTATTATTATTCCTGTTTTTAACAATGAATCTAGGCAAGTGTATGTAATCACTTTATTTCGATTCAAACTTTTCTATTTCTACCGGCTTTCCATTAATTTCGTTATCATGATACTCTCTATAATGGTGTTTCTATTAATGTGATTATTATCTGCAAAAATTAAAATGGAATACTAATGTGTCAATTAATCAATAATTGAAACATTATCATCAGACATAGACAAATTAATGTTTGGTGAAGTGGGCATGTATATTCGTGTGATTGATGTTTAATTTTCGTGATCTCTTAAACTCAATGAACTTCAAGGTTGTGGTCCTTATACATTTTATTTATTATTTTTTAAGAGATGTGCAAAGTCATAAGTGGAGAAGTAAAAGTAAAGTTCGAAAAGAATATGTAGTTAAGTTGTGGGTGCTTTACTGCTTTTATTAAAGTACAAACCACCATCGACCTAGGTTTTAAAACATATTTAAAGCATAACCTTTAAAAAAAATTAAAAGCTACTACAATCTGATTCCCTGATGAACTCAAAAGTGGCTTCCACCACCATAAAGGAGATAAAAGAGGTTTTAATATTTGGTGAAGATGCTCTAATTAAGTACTCATAAAGCAGTATTAAGAAGTTTATTAAAGTCAATAACAGGGATTGTGGTGTAGTGATAAGTATTCATTCATCTCTATTCAGATATCTAAGGTTCTAGCTCTTTTTTAAATAGTGGTTTACCCCGGAGCAAATCTGGAACATCGGATTAAAAAAAAGTTAATTAAAGTCATTCTGGAGTATGTAGGAAGTGATTAGATAATTTTATTCGAAAATACCTGATTAAAATAGTTTAATCAATGCACAAAAAAATATGGGGAAATTTCTTAAGGAGGTGACCTGTGCTAACCATGTCCCCATTTTGCAAGTTCCCAAAACTAGCATATTTTAAGACAAAAATGTCAAACTTAACCTGGATCTTAGAGATCATAGAAAAATACTTAGAAGAAAAGTAACTTGAGTCATTAACAACTTGTCCACCATCACTATCTATTCTCAACGTTTGATCATAAATTAAAGGATTTAAATTACATGCAGAAACAGTGTAAAGATTTTTTTTGCGCCGTTAGTCAGGGTGGAGCTACAGTATTACCTAAAAAATTCAATAACTTTGGTTCATATCTTATATTTCTATTTAAAAATCCATTAGTAGGTATAAATAATATATTCAATTCGGAAGCGATTTTTTTAGAATTCAGAACTCATAAACTCAAAATATTAACTTTGCCTTTGCGGTATCATTATAGCTTCACTTAATTATGATTCCAAGTTAGTTATCATTTTATCAAATCGCTTACTAATTATGTTAATTATAGAGATTTACATGTAATTACTTTTTGAAAAAACACTTATAAGCCATATAGACACTACCAATCTATTTATAATTACCTTATATATTAATGCCCTGATTCATACACAGATTTTGGAAATTGTCAATTCACAAGTCCAAACCCTCAATGAAAATGTAAAAAGAATAAAACAAAGGAGGACCTTAATTAAACTTCTATACTGAAGATCTTTGACTCAAGTATCAGATTCACCCCTTTAAATTAATCCAACTAGCTAGAAATTAGAAAACAATTGCTGGGAAAATATTGAACAATGTTTCACATGGTGTTAAAAAAAAAATGCTCTAGGTGATTAATTGTCAGTCTATGTAAGCCATGTGAGATGTTGGGGGGATCTTGGTTTCCAACATTTAATGCAGACTGGACTATTTCATGTTCAAACATGACCTGTGTAGAGGACTACAAACCTGCTAATTTTATTAAATTGAAGTGCTCTTTTAACTTGTTATGTACAGCCATCAATTTTTCTTTTATATCCAGATTCCCGCCTTACGCCAGACTATTCCTGGAGATAGTAGTTTCGGTCCCTCAGCACTACTACTAGTAAATCGCGGGATGTGCCTGAATGACCAGAGTTTGAGAACAGAGCAAATGATATCACCTATAAGGTCCTATCCCAGAAGATAGCAAATTGCTCCCATCAGGAATCGAACTCACGCTGCAGACCTCCAGCTGAATTTTAAGTTCCCCTCCTTTGACATTCAGCTATGCTCGGGGGACTGTACATCCATTAATATTTATTGGTTTAAATGATGTGTCTTACCTAGTGTATAATTTTTTATATTATAATTAAGTTATTTTATTGAAGATTGCAATTATTTGATGGAAGCCAATTATTAACTATATTTAGAAAGAAAAGCGAATTAATGTGCAAATTTTCTAGACGGATGAAGATCACAAATACCAAGAATATTTGATAATCTGGGAGAATATGCTAAAGAAAGTTGAGCTTTTCTCCTGTCAGATCGATTTGAGTCGCGTGGCTTATGAAAGATTTAATTAGTAAATTTCCAATGTACCAAAAAAATGATATGGTAAACTAGAAAATAGAATAAAACCTTGCTATTTCTGTCAAATTGAACTAATAGTATTAAAATTTGTTTACAATGTTAGGGTATATAACTTAAATTCAAACATTTAATGTGTTGAGAATGTTATTTTTCTACTATTTGGGACAACTTTAAATGCATTCAACTGGTGGGAATTCAAATTAAAGAAGAAAATGAAAACCTTTTTCTTTGTTCTTAGATTGGACTCATGTGGGGTAACACTGTTAGGTCATGGTTATGTCTGTACCTGGGTTATTATTAAAACATTCTAATTTTCTTGCCATAAAATAATATCTGAGCCTAACAATTAAACTTCAGTTTATTGTAAATGGGGTTCTTTTCTTAGTTGTTTTGTGGAAGATAATTAGTGTTTCTAAAATTTGCTTTCTCCATTATTCTTTAATTTTCCTCCACTATTACAACAGATCATTTGAACTTCAATTTAATTTGATGCGGTGTATCTTAGAGAATATCCAAAAGAAAAAAGGTTAATTAGTTTTTGGATGTTTAAGATTATTAAGACAATAATGAGATAGGAGAAGAAACATGTCGAGTTTACTTCTTTTATGTGTTTCATTGACAAGGTTGAAGATGTTGAACTTTTTGAGAATGTTTGTCAAGTGTGGCAGTAAATGTTTTGAAGGTGTGAAGTGTTCGTCCATTCAATATTAAAAAGTAGATCAAGTAGTGAAGAACCTTTGAACAAGATTTCGAGAAAATTCAATGAATTAGGAGCAAGTTGCCGCACTTCTTAGAAACTAATCTGATTAGATACTTCAAGGTGGAGAAGGGTAGAGAGAAGGACGCATTATTTTTGAAGGCTAGGATAGTCATAAAAGTTGACCCCAAATAAATTTCTTAATAATAAAAGAAAAAGAGGTAACGGTAAAAGAATACAATTGAACTATTATTTTTTTCGCGAGTTTCAAATCTCAACCATCAGGTGTTTCTTTTCTTATTTGAACTATCACCATCTATGTATTAAAATATACCTAGTTGATATTTCAGGTAGAAAAAAATAACAACTGATAGTTGGCCTAATCAGCTTCGAGGTGTGTTTTAATTTAATACATAGATGATGATGATGATAGTTCAAATAAGAAAAAAAAATAGCTGATAGTTGGAATGTGAAATTCGCAAAAAAATGATACTTCATCGTATTTTTACGGTTAACTCTAAAAAAATGAAACTTTAAGCCAAAACGGATGAATTTGCATAGAAAGAGAAAAATGAGAGTTAAAGTAGCTAGACTTCCTTGTCTGTTATTCCTATGTATATTGATTAACTAAATTATTGTAAGAGAACTTGTACTACATGATGTTAGTGATATAGATTTGATTCAGTT
Organism: Anisodus acutangulus; assembly: GCA_029783415.1. Lineage (NCBI taxonomy): Eukaryota > Viridiplantae > Streptophyta > Magnoliopsida > Solanales > Solanaceae > Anisodus > Anisodus acutangulus. The sequence goes on along the minus strand of CM056500.1, from coordinate 47,037,001 downwards.
TTAATAGTAAATTAAATACACACTGCTATGTTATGCTTAATCAAGTGATATTTCTGCAAAAGAAGTTGATAACAATTGTCTCAGATCTACAACTATTTAAAAGGCAAAATAAAGTTAATTTAGTGACAGTATTTGTATAGTGAGTAAAGTTCAAGCATTTACCTTATCGTGACAAAAAATAATATCATAAATTTACTGTTATAATGGATAAAATTATGTAACCAGATGCAGAATTAACTCGAAAACTATTACTATGAAGTGTTTTCTCTTTGATAAAATAGTTATTTGTCGAAATTAAAGTCTAATGAGTTTATGATTGAAAGTACAAATTAGGGATAGGGGATACTCTTAATACCTACAATATATTATATAACGCATCATTTTAGTTTCAATGCAATGTATCTTATAGAATGTGTGAGAGAGCAAAAGGGTTAAATAAACTTTTTTTGGGTGTGTTTAAGATCATTAAGACAGTCGAGGGATAAGAAAAGAAACATGTTTTCAAGTTTACTAATTCTTTGATGTTTTTATAAAGAAAGAAGATGCTTAACTTTAATTTTTAGAATGTTTTGTCAAGTATTGTGTCAGAAAATGTTTGAATATGTGAAAGGTCCTGATTATGACACATGAAAAAGTGGTGTGATTATTAGGTATATCAATTGAAGTTTCGAACAACATTCTGAGAAAATTCAATGAATTAGGACCAAGTTGCCGTACTAATGTAGAGTACACACGAAAGATACTGTAACTAATTAATTTTAAACTTTGAACGAAAAGGGATGAATCATATAAAGGAAAAGATTAAATTAAGAAAAGAGATCAAGAAGAGAAGTGAGTACTGTAGACTTGTATATTATTCCTACATTGATCAAAATACATGTTTTAAAATAGATTCACACAATTCTAACAGTAAATATACTTATGCATTGTGCAAATTCTTAATCAAGTGATACTATTGTGAAAAAGAACTCGATGACGAGGTCTCAGATATATAACGATTAAAGACTAAATAAAAAGCACATCATATATTAGTACTTAGAAGAGGAAAATTAACGCAATAGTAGAAGTTGAGGTTGTGACTTAATCCGGTATACTTCCTCTCTGAACCTCCCCCGTATATATGTTATAGGTTTAAGGGGGAGATAAGATATTGGTCCACGAAGTAAGGTGTTTGAGGCATGAAAATATGGTGTGGGACAAATCTACCACATCGGTTGGAAAAGAAAGAATTGATCTCTTTATAAGTCTCTAAACTGGTTAAGGGTTTGGGACCCCACGGGATATCACATGTGTTTAAAGGAGGGAGGACCTAGATGTGCTTGGGTTCAAAGCTAAGCCCACACGCGCGTCGTCCGGTCCGGTTCGGGCTGTGGGACTTTCTGATATTATCTTTTTGGACCCCAAATTGCTTAATATTTACAGTTTGGTCCCTAGAGTTTCTGAAAAGTTGATTTTGGGAATGACGGAAGGCAGAAACTTTCTGTCTACCGTTTGGGCTGTTTTTTGGAGCATTAACCAGCCATTACTTGGCTGTTAACTCCTCAATAAACAGCCCTCCTTCAATGACCATAAACAACCTCCCTAATGGCCATTAACAACCCTCATAATGGCTATTAACAACCATATTTTAGTAGTTGAGGAGTCCCTCCCTCATGCTATATATTGGAGTTGTTTTGCTCAATGGTGTTACACGAAAAACGCAAAACATATACACAACAAAAACGGGACAGAAATATAGACGAAAATGAAACACCCACATACAGTAAAGAGAGACAGAAATATATACACAGAGACAAACATAAGAGTAAAATACAGTCCAAAATGTGAGCAGTAACGTTGGGACGACAAACATAAACTCTTCCTTCCTTTTTCATTTCTTCAGCAAGTCGATTCGTATTTGTTTTTTTCATCATACTCAACCTATTTGCTTTGTAGTGTTGAGATTAAAGTGTTGTTTTATCTTGGGAGACTATTGCCCGCTAACGTAAAAGCATTTATACGAGGCAATCTTGTCTTAAGGACAGAGTGCAAGCACTCGACTCAGCACACAGTCATAACGATCCAGATTTAGTGTTTCTTGATTTCAAGTTATCAAGATTCAACAAGCTTGCGGCAGTTCTAAACATTGGACTATTTGTTTATCCTTTCGAACACTTGTAATATTTATTTACTTCCCGTACTGCTTTACAATAATCAACAATAACATAAATTTGAGTCAAACTATGCTCATGATCATATACTATGTACGTATGAGACTTTTATAATAATAATAATAATAATAATAATAATAATAATAATAATAATAATAGGATAATGACAATTCAAGTCTTGATCCATTGAAAATATATGAACCCCCACTTAACTAACATATCTCCATTTAGAATATGATTTGGTATAACAATAGGGTATGTCGGGCTATTATTGAGAAGAAATCTATAATATTACTAAATTTTAATAGGAGTATTATATTTTTTTAACGTATCTTATATGTTCTTAAAATATGTACTGTTGTTAATAAGACCAAAGTTCCCTCAGTTTTTTTGTCAAATACCTTGAGCTAGCTTTAACTTTATCCATAAAGTAGAGAAGTATTATTATATTTAAAGAAGAGCAAAACTCCCTCCGCCTCAAATAATTTTTCGTAATTACTAAAAATTGGTGAATTATTTGTCGTTTTATAAGTTTAAGGCATAATTAATTATCTTTTTTTCATTTTATCATTTGTCATTAACGAAGATGCTAAACATTTAATGGAGAGAGATTATAATTTAGACATAAATAAGGGTAAAAGTAGGTAAAAAATCCTCCTAATTAATATTTCTTAAGGACGTGTAAAATAAAAAGAAGTGAGAAATAATTTGAGACGGGAGAGTACCAATTAAGTAGGCGGCCTTTTAGATTTTTCTCTTTGATATACTCCCTCCGTTTCTTTTTACTTGTCTTTTAATTTACATCAAAATAGATTTTCTTTTTTACTTCTATTTTAACAAATCAAGAAAAAATTATTATTATATTTTTCTTATCATTAAGTAATCATATAAATTAAATTTGTAAAGCATAATTAATGGATAATTTAGTAAAACCAAAATTCCTAATAATTAATTTCTTAAGGGAGTGTCAGGTCAACGAGAGAACTAGAGAAGTAAAAATGGAATAATCAGCTATGTGTCAAGTCTAAGGATTTTGTTGAATTTTTTGTACTTTCACCGTTTCACGTATAAATCTATGTATTGCGTAGAAAAATAAGGTTCAATTAAATCAATTAATTAAAGCCACTTCCACCTTTAAGACCTCATTTATTTTTATTTAATGGAGGTTTGAATCTGAACGTTTCAGATCTTAGGTCATTGCATTTGCTTACATTAAGATCTAAGCACTTATTTGGTATGGACTTAATTATTAAGATCTTAAATAAAGTCTTAATATCATTAAGATGTACTTTTTTATGGATAATTTTAATCACCACTCTATCCACAACCACCAGGTCCAATCCACCCTCCCAAGCACCAACCACCCTTCCAACCCCAACCCCACCACCTCCTACCTCACCCACCCCTCGTCCTACGCACCACCACTAATCACCTCTGTCATGACAACCACTACTCTCAGCCGCTACCACACCTATCACTTCCGTCATTATAATTATATCAACAGTCACCTCCACCGTCGGCACTACCACTACCGCCGCAGCTGCCACACTATAAATCACTACCAGCGCTGCGATCAATTTTTACTACCAACCACCTCTACCATCACCGCATCCAACTACCACCAACACCATCGTGAACCACCATATTTCTTCACCCGCCACCAACACCACAAATTACTAACATCAACCAACTCCATCATCACAAGTACCACCATTGCGCCGGTCACTACAACACCAACCACCTCCACCATCACAAATATTACCACCACCATTAATAGCCACTAGCACCAACCATCACTACCACCACCACTACAAAGCATGTCCACCACCACCAGCGAACATAAATGTTTCATATTTTTATCAAATAATAATTTTATTTTATTAAATTTAATTTATTTTCTAATATTTAGTTACTTTTATTGCAATTTATTTATTATTAAATAAATACATTATGCACATCCTGATGTTGAAAGACAAACACTCTTAATAAATCAATGTTCAGATCTAGAGATAACATTTTAATCATTTTGATGTGCATTAAGATTCAGACGTCAAGTGTCACCCATATGAATAATATTCTCAATATCTTGTAGTATCTATTATTCTGCAATATAATTGTGTTCCATCTCCCTTGGTATAGGAAAAAAATAATAATTTGAATCATGTTATCAACCTTCTATTAATCATCGGAAAATAATAGCAATGTCTCCAGGTAGATGAAGTTGAAGATCTTGTGTTAGAACGAACTCTTTGAAAGCACAGGTAATTAATTAATTATTAATGATAGAAAAGCAAAATGATTGATATCCAATATATTTTCTAAGATCTCATAATGGTCTTTCGATCTTGTTAATGCAGAATCTTCAATATATTTTTCGTAGTGGAAAAATCAACATTACTTTAACCTAAAAGAATCAACTTTTTACAAGGCGATTGGGACTCACCGGTAGAAAGTGATAGAATAATTATCATTAATGTTATACTTATTATAATTATTTAGTAATTAATATAATTGATGATAGAATCATATGTATATGATAGGTAGATTAGATAACATGATTTGAGCTAATCATATCATATTCTTAGCCTAAGTTTAACCTAGGATGAAGTTGTATTTGTGGTATATTAACCACACTTTTGGAATATGATATTTGAGAAAAATATTATTACATGGTATCAAGAGATTAGGAAAAAGACACTACCCTAAAAAGAATTTACACCACCATCGGCCCCCTCCCCTCCTCCCACCATTCGACCAACAACCAATTTTTTTTTCCATTCTTCTTTTCTTTTTCCTGAAATGTCTGACTCTAAATCCACATTTCATTCTGCTCTTGTTATTTCAAACATCAAAACTCATATTACCATCACTCTTGAGATGGAAAATGTTCATTACACAACTTGGACAGATCTCTTTAAAATTTGTTGTCATTCCCACCGGGTTATTCATTACATAATCCCACTGGAAAAAGGCATGGAAAAGGTGTTAAACACCGATGATGAAAAAGAACTTTGGCTCTCACTTGATGCGACAGTTCTTTCGTGGATTTATGCAACCATTTCTAGCGATTTGTTGCACACAATAATGGAACCCGATTTCACGTCAATGGAGGCTTGAAATCTCTTACGGGATATCTTTCAAGATAACAAGAATTCCCGAGTCGTCACTTTGGAAAAAGAATTTTCAAGAAGAGTTTGAAAAAATTGCAATTGTGTGTACGGGTTATCACCCATTGCGATTTTAAATTGTTTCATTTCTAGGTTACGAGAGGAAATACAGCAAGAGCTCGTGGTCTTAAAACCCCGAACAGCTACCGACCACATATTCTCAACGATGGAGGCCATAGAAGAGGAAGAAATAGGGGGAGTTGAAACTGACGAAATCGGAGCAACGAATTTAGATCACTGGAACAAATGGAGGGTACTTTTCATCTCTAAATGGCGGCCTATTTAGGAGTCTCATCTCCACGGACTCTGCGAGCTCATTGTACTATTAAAGGAAATGAGTTTACAACCTTGATTGATTCCGGGAGCACACATAACATTTTACAACCTCGGATTGCGGAATAAACTCAAATTGTCTATCCTAATGCTTTCAAATGTCAAGGTGATGGTAGGGAATGGAGAATTTCTGGAATGCACGAGCCACTACTTCGACGTTAAGGTGATTCTGAAAGGGCAAGAATTCATTATTCCCTTTCTAATCTTACTTATTCAAGGGGCGGACGTCGTTCTCGGAGTTCAGTGGTTAAGCACATTAGGGGATTTTACAGACGATTTCTCTATACCACAAATGAGTTTTAGCCATAACAGAAAAGTAATCCAGTTAACCAATGAGCCCACGTTAATTTTATCCACCCCAGCCCAACTAAATAGAATGATCACAACAGGTTCTATTTCATCCCTACACGTCATTACCCATGAGTCCACTCCTCTTTCACCTACACTCAAATCCAACCATCCCAATCTTCCCCCAAAACTACAACAACTGCTGAGAGAATACCGCCACATTTTCAAAAACCCCCATCGAAATTCCACCCATCCGTAAGCACGACCATCAAATACATCTCCAACCCGATGCCAAACCTGTCAATGTGCGACCCTATCGTTACCCTCATTTTCAGAAGGAAATTATAACGAAGCTCATTGAAGAAATGCTAGACGAATGAGTGATTCGACCATGTAAAATCCCGTACTCGTCACCAGTATTACTGGTTCACAAGAAAGACGGTACCTGGATATTTTGTGTTGACTATTGAGCTTTGAATGTTATCATTGTTCGTGATCGATTCCTGATTCCTACGGTGAATAAAATTCTAGATGAATTAAAAGGAGCTGCAATGTTCTCGAAAATTGACTTGAGGTCCGGATACCACCAAATTCGGATGGATCCTCAAGATGTGCACAAAATAGCCTTCTGAACATGCGATGGGCATTACAAATTTACAGTGATGCCATTTGGGTTGTCCAACGCTCCTTCCACCTTTCAGGCAACAATGAATGATTTGTTTCGGGAAAATTGAGGCATTTTGTGCTGGTTTTCTTTGACGACATACTCATATATAGTACCGGATGGGCTAAGCATATGGAAAACCTCTCCAAGGTCTTTTTCCTTACTCCATACTCATAAGTATTATGCCAAATTGTCAAAATGTGTATTTGGAGAGAAACCAGTGACGGGGTAAGTGTGGATCCGGACAAAATTCAGGCCATTTTGAAATGGCCCACACCTTCCACTATTACGGCTTTAGAGGGATTCCTAGGCCTTACTGGTTATTACTGGCGGTTCGTGCGAAATTATGCATCTTTTGCCTCGCCTCTCATTGACTTGTTAAAAAAAGGAGAATTTGCATGGAGTATCAAGGACACTGAAGCATTTAGTAAATTGAAAGAATACATGACCACCCTCCCAGTTCTTGCTCTACCCAACATTGATAAAGAATTTGAAGTCACGACGGATGCTAGCGGTGTAGCCATTGGTGCGGTCTTGTCACAATCGGACCACCATTTGGCCTTTTTCAGCAAGAAACTAGTGCCTCGTATGCAAGCAGCTTCCACCTACACAAGAGAACTCTATGCTATTACTGAAGCAGTCAAAAAGTGGAGGCATTATTTGCTTGGAATAAGTTTTATTATCTATACGGATCACAGGAGCATACAAGACTTACTTTCTCAAGCAATCCAAACACCTGAACAGTAAAAGTGGCTCACTAAATTGATCGATTTTGAGTATGAAATTCGATACAAGCCCGGGAAGGAGAACCAAGTTGCTGATGCATTATCGCGAGTGGAGCAGCCTCAATTCACTGCCATTTCCAGACCCATTGTTTCCTAGATTACGCAGTTGAAGGATTTCTATGTCACGTCTAAAGCCAGAACGGAGTTACTGAACAAAATCACATCAGAAGCAAGGGTTAAGGAGAAATTTAAGGTACATGATGGTTTGGTTTTTCTCAATAAGAAGTTATATGTACCTGATGAAACATGGATACAGTCACAATTAATAGAAGAATATCATTCTTCCTCCTGTGGTGGCCATTCATGAGTTAAGGCAAATTAAGTCGCATATCGGTTGCGTTTGCATGGCCTGCAATGAGAAAAAAAAAGCAATTTGTGCACAACTGTTCCATTTGCCAACAAAATAAAGCAGTGAACCACAAACCTTACGGCCTACTCCAACCCCTTCCCGTATCAAATCAAGTATGGGAAGACATAAGTATGGATTTTGTAACCCACCTTCCCTTGTCATTTGGCAAAACTGTTGTTTGGGTGATTGTTGACCGATTAACCAAATTCACCCATTTTATAACATTACCCACCAAATACACAGCTTCATACCTAGCTTCTATATTCCTCACTGACATTTACAAACTCTATGGATTACCCAAAACTATTGTTTCAGATTGAGACCCATTATTTCTAAGCAAGTTTTGGCAAGAACTCTTCTCACAGTTGGGTACTAAATTAGCTTATAGCAGCGCGTACCATTCGGAGATGGACGGGAAAACCGAAGTCGTTAATCGCAGCCTCTAGACCTATCTATGTTGCTTTGTCAGTGACGAACCTCGTAATTGGACCAGGTACTTAGCTCTCGCGGAATATTGGTATAACACAAGCCACCATACGGCCATCAAAACTACCCCCTTCCAAGTCCTGCATGGCCGCTCATCACCAACAACGACTCAATATCTACCTGAGAACTCCCAAAATGCGGTCATCGACTCAACTCTCACCTACAGAAACAACCTTTTAGCCAAACTTAAAGAAGCTCTCCATAAAACCCGTCAACAAATGGAAGCCCAAGCAAACAAAAAGCACATGGCATAGGAATTTACCATGGGAGACTGTGTTTATGTTAAACTCCGCGCATATAGACAAGTGACTCTACACCGCCCCAATTCAGCCAAACTCTCAAAAAAATATTATGGGCCTTTTCGAGTACTGCGGAAAATCGGCGCAGTGGCGTATGAGCTTGACCTCCTAGATGGGTGTCGCATTCATCCCGTTTTCCACATATCCCTCCTCAAATCTCACTTTGGAGAAACACCCACCACAATTGTGAATTTACCAAGCATCATCGAGGACGAGCAATTGTACCTGAAGCCTGAAGTAATTGTTGAGGAGCGCACGGTTTGGAAGGAAGAAAGAAAGAAAATTCAAGTTTTGGTTCAATGGGAAAATTCCTCACTTGCTAACCGGATGTGGGAATCAAAGGAATTGATGGAATCAGCTCACCCTCACTTGTTCGAGCAAATCGCTAATTTGGGGCAGAGGACTGATTCGGGTATTGCAAGCCAGCAACATATTACTAATCCCATGGGCCTTGAGGACAAGGCCCATTTTGAATGGGAGGGAATTGATGTGGACCAACACTCTATCCTTCATCAAGGCCCAAGTAATAAGCTGAGCACAAGGCCCAAACGAACCCAACAAGCTCCAAGTTGGGTCAAGGATTTTCAGCTTTAGGGGTCTTCTTATTTAGGCATCAGTTAATTAGTGGCAGTAGTAGTAGTTATGTTAATTCATTATTTTAGTTGTTATTGCAAGTTAGTGGGAGGATAATTAGATCATGTGAGATTACTCTCCCACCAATAGCATAGTGGCAGTAGTGGGTATCTATTAACTATGTATATAAATAAGTGTGTGATAATGAAAAGGCTCATCTTTTTGGTTTGGCCAAAAATATTGCGTAATCTAGGAGTGTCCATTTCTCACTCAAATTTGTAATACCGCCACCCAACATTGTAAAGAGAGGTTTCAATATCTAATAGTAAATTAGTAATAAATTAAAAATGTATTGACAAATGTTTAGCTTTTATAAAAAGAAATAAAACGAACAATAGAAAGAAAACATAACATTTTTGTATGGAGTACATACAAATATCTAGATTGAGATATGGATAAAGATTGTCCGCTTGGGCAGCTCAATTGGTTTCAAGGGGGATATTTGGAATAAGAGACCAAGGATCGAATTCCGTCAGCGGCAGTGTGGGGGTTTCTTCTTGAAATAAAGGAGGGCCCCTTGTGACGTGGTCTTAGTCTAACCTTTGAAATCAATTGAGTCCGATTTACCTCCTTCACACTGGGCCAGGTGTGCTCCGGAGTGGGAGATTCCACCTTTTGGAATAAGAGATATGGATAAAGATCGCTAAAATTTTAGTTGTATTGATGTTATGTGAAAGTGAAGGGCCAATAACAGAAGTTGTTCTTTTCAATGTTTTACTGTTACTACTCACTACCGGTGTGGTTTTTGTCTGTTGGCAAAAGTAGTGGAAAAAAGGAAAAGAAAAATGTTTTGAATATGGAATTTGGGACCATAACTTATCCAATTTAATTTCATCATTCAACAATGTATTAAGGACTTAAAACAATATCTCGCTCTATATATATATAAAGGAAGGACAAAGACCGGATGACGTGACACTCTATAGCATTCATATTTTTCTTTTTTCTCTTTTTCTTAATTTTTGTGTGAAGTATTTCTTCCCACTTTTGTGGAAAGCGTGACTGGACATCTTAATAGTACTTTGTGAGTTTGTTCCGAGGAGTTTTGAAATCTAAAGACTCCGATGCACTAAATAAGAATCTGAAACGGTTTTAACTAGGAGCGAGCGGATTCGAGTACCCTAACATTCTTTTAATTATCCGGATTCTACCCGATAAAAGATCGAATCCTAAATTTATTATTCGGAACCTACCCGTAGCAATCATTATCCGGAACATACTCGGATCCGCAGGGTCCGGGTAGGTTCCCGAGTACCCTGTAAATAAAAAACACAAATTAAGCAACAATTTTTAAGCCTATGAGAATAAAAAAGAGTTCTAAAATAATTTCATCAAGTAATTTTTTAGCCTGCAATCGGAGTTTTTAGTACCCTTATAAGAAGTTTTAGAAAACTTATTCATTGTAGAAAAGCTAATTCTGTTACCAAAACCTAAAATTGCAAGCCAAATTTGACACTCAATTAATTGAACGTGTTGATTTCAAAATAAATTTGAAAATATTTGAATTAAACTTATTTTCATATTCATAAGCTCTTCGATACAAAAGAAAAGCTTTATTATACTAGTAAATCCCTAAATTTCATCTTCACAACTACAAAAATATACACAAATTTTAAAAATAGATTTACATTTCAAATAAAAAAGTAATACAAATTAAAGATGAGTATCGCCTGAAATAAAACAGAAGCATATGATATTAAAAAGAAATTGAAGAGTTAGATATGAACCCATATGCATTTTAGGAATGACGTGAACACAACCAAAGGAGAGAAAGAGGCAAATGTGAAACTTCAATGACGACAACGATGAAAGTACCTGAGAGAAAGCTTCAACAACGACGACGATGAAGCTCGGTGGTGTAGCTAAAACGTCATTGTTATTGAGAGAGTTTTGGGTGTTTTCTCTTATGGCACAAAGAGCATTCTAGAATAAAGGGGTGAAAAAGCTAAAATATTTACGTCTTGGGGTGGGGAAAATCAATGTGCAGGCGTGCAACAAATAATTTTGGAGAAAGTTAAAAGTGGTCCAAATGTTTCTAAAAAATAAAATTATTTAATATTTTATAGGTTCCGGGTATCGGTTCCGGGTCCGGGTACCCTGTCTCTATTTGCCGGAACCGGAACTGGACCCGACATTGATCGGTTCCTAATTTTACTACCCGGACCCTATTCGTTATTATAATATATCTACCCAAAATCTACCCGTTAGTGTCGGTTCCGGTCGAGTATCTGGGTACCCTGTACCGTGCTCACCCCTAGTTTTAACGTAATTAAACAGTCACCACTACTATGTTCACAGACTCCAAAAATTTTAAGGCTGTGAAAAGCTTAATCAAGGTTCTACCAAGCAGATTAATCGTGTTTTATGACGTCCAAGTGATAGATTTTCATAGAATTAAATCTATATTTGATGTAATATCAAATATGTTATGGACATTTAACACTTTGATTGGCACCGATTTTCTTGCTCTCTGATAATTATTTCTCTCTCTCTCTCTCTTTTACGATATGAGTGATTATTAATATAACTTCATCTCCTCTACTATATGGTACTGTTTCAATTAAATCTATTGTCTCTTTATGTTTTGAACTATTTCTACAATTTCATGTTTACCCTATCTCTTTAACAACTTCTGAAGAAATCAATATTTGCAATGAAGAGATACTCTTCATACATGCAATTGACAGTGCTGATGCTATTGCCATTGATGAATATTGTTGTCAGAAAGAAAATGAGAATTATCCTAAAATATGTTCAGTAAGTTTATTTCTTAATTGCTTAAAGTGTAACACATTTTTTTTCCTTTTTTTTTTTTTTGTTGACGAAGGAACCCGCAGCCGCTATTCTTTCGAGTGCGCACAGGGTAAACCCCGGACTGACGCAATAGCCTACAAACCACGTCAGCCGATTAACCACACTTGGCAAGTCATGTGTGACAGGCTCAACCAAGAAGGTTTATGCAGGGGATCGAACTCGCGACCTTGGTCGCGCTTCATCACCATCTCTGGCTACCTGCGTATTTTTTTTTCCTTTTTGTTATTTTGAGATGGGGATGCATTGTTGTTTATGTCAATTTTATTACATCAAGAATGAGGTAAATTTGATTTATGTATTCTTAAATCAATGATTCAATATGAAGCCTCCATTTTTTATAAGTTATGGAAAGTCCTTGAAGGGGAATTGAAAAATTAGAAAAGGAAATTTTGGAAGTTAACCATTTCAATTTACACTTTAAGAAGTTGTCTCTCTTGACTTCAAAGCCCCAAGCAGCACTAATATCGGAAATTTACTCTCTTTTTAATAACGCCTCTATGAAATTCAAAGTTATTACAATAGCTTTAAATTAATTTAATTAGTTTTTTTGTGAGCGTATTTTTTAACTTTTTGACATTTTTAGAATCTTAACAATGTGCATATTGGTGAAGAATTGGCTAGAGGGGTGAATGATTGTATATTTAATGGGCAAATAGGGTCCTTCCCCAAGACTATGCAACCTTTCTTCATAGATTTTTGATTTTATTGGTCGTTGTATTTTGTTTTCACATGATAAAAGCAAAATTTATGAGGGGAAATTACATACTTAAAAGTTAAAAATTATGAGCGCTAGATGCTAATTATTTTGGTATTTCGTACTTATTTAATTTGGAAAATGGGTGTTTGTAGGTTAATTTCATTTGTGTGATCAAGGAACATAAAGGGCGATCCGGTGCACTAAGCTCTCGTTATTGCGCGGAGTCCGGGGAAGGGTCGGACCACAAGGGTCTATTGTACGCAACCTTACTTCACATTTCTGCAAAAGGTTATTTCCACACTACTATAAAACATGATTTTCTCACCCAATCAATTCACTGAGAAAACGCATGGTGAAAAATAAATTTCCACTGAAACGCTAGAAAACTTGATAATTTTTTCGTGTGAAACGCTATCATTTAGTTTTTTCCCACCAAAATTTTTGGTAGTGCTTGAGCATGGATTGATAAGCAAAAGCAAGAAATAATATTTTTACTATTTTGTAAAAAGATTCACCGACACTATCCTCATATATTATATAGATAATTGTGATTTATAGAGAATAGAAGTAGGTGTCATCTTTTTTCTCCTTTTTGTGATTTGTTACTCCTATAACCATTCACCTACTTCGATGTAATGGTTTATTCATAAATATGGACTATCTATGGCTATTCATGTTCTGTTTAATGGTTTCAATCTTCTCATTTTTCCAACAATTATTTATTTTTAAAAAATTATTTAGCTTCCACTTTGTTAATACTTAATAGTAGAAGAAAGTGTTTAGCAGGACTTTTTCTTTATTTTGTCAGGATTCTCCGCCAATCATCACAACCTCATTTTCCCAATTCTCTTTCTATTAAAAAAGGTCAAGGGTTCCAAGGAAAGCGTGTAAGATGTTGGCTAATTTTTGCTAATTATCAATTGTTCTATGCTATGTGCTGCTTGTAGTTATAATTTTTAGTTCTTTTTTTTATCATTTCGGTGAAATATCAAGGATTGAAGATCATATTAGATGTTGGCTAATTTTAATCCTGGAATTTCTATGTAGGCTTATGTGTACTGTTCTCACTAATCTTTTTAATTTGATCTATAACTGTGTTATGCTCGAATCAATTGTATCAATCCTTATGTTAGATGAGATTTTTCTTTTTTATTAATTTGTTATTGTGTTACGTTGTACCATTTGTTTTCTATCTTGATATTTTGTTGTCTTATTTTTCATGCACTCCTGCATTGATTACGTTCTATTGAACTGAGTGTCTATCGGAAACAGTCTCTCTACTCCAAAATGTAGAGATAAGGTTTGTGTACATCTTATCCTCCTCAGACCCCCACTGTGTGGAATTACACTGGATATGTTGTTATTGTTGTTGTGTTACGTTTGAGTTAATTGTATCAATTCTTAAGTTAGATGAGATTTATCTTTTGTTTGATCTTAACAACGATACAAATTTCAACGATCTTCGATTGTTTTTTAGATTTTTATGATAGTGATAATGTCACATTCAGCGCGGAGCACCCTTGGTCATTGCAATTTAGGATATCTCTTCGTCGGATAGTTACACTGTGTAGATATGTAAAGTTTTTATGTGTATATGAAAGATAGAATAATTTTTCTTAGGGATTCCTTTCATTATTCACAATATATATAGTTGTACAAAGGTTGATTCCTAATATGGTACGAATCCTAACTTACCTTACAAAGGTTGATTCCTAATATAATTAGAATCCTAAGTTACCTTAAATATACATCTATCATAATTACAAAATATACAGAGAATATTCGGAGAATATTCGCTAATATTATAAAATATTTATAAACTACATATGTATAAATAATTTAAAATTATATATATACATAATCGGGTCGGTTTGGTCTCGATTTGATTTTTATAGTTAAAATCAAACCAAACCTATTATGGTCGGATTTTTCTTTCAATACCAAACTAAATCAAACCAAACCACTAATGGGTTTTTTTTGGTTCGATTCGGTTTGTCGGTGTGGTGCGGGTTGCATGTTTTCTGTGTACAACCCTATTTACAAGTATGACCTTATTAAGGGGAGTCAAAATATAAAGGAGTAATACACGGATAAGTATAGGAGATTCAACATATAATATATACTATTAGCGAATATTCTCTGTATATTTTGTAATATGATAGATGTATATTTAAGGTAACTTAGTATTCTAATTATATTATTCACAATATATATAGCTGTACAAAAGTTGATTCCTAATATGGTATGAATCCTAACTTACCTTACAAAGGTTGATTCATAAGTTACCTTAAATATACATCTATATACCATGAAAGATAAAATAATTTTCCTTAGGGATTCCTTTCATTATTCACAATATATATAGCTGTACAAAGGTTGATTCCTAATATAATTAGAATCCTAAGTTGAATAGAAACATGATCAAGTAGATATTAGGTAAGAAGAAAAGAAAGATAACTAAATCAAATTGTGCTATTGCTGCTAATGGTAAGATGATTCACATCAATCACAAAAAAATTGAGAAATCCGAGAAACTGATCAAGTAGATATTAGGCAAGAAGGAAAGAAAGATAACTAAATCAAATTGTGCTAATTGTAAGATGATTCACATCAATCACAAAAAAATTGAGAAATCCGAGAAACCCGAAAAATCATAGAAAAATCCTGAGGTTGAAAAACCACTATTATTGATTTGATTTGGTTTGGTTTGGTTTATAAATATAGAAATCCGACACTTTTGGTTGATTTTGATAAAAAAAAAAAAAAACGAATCAACCCCTACTTGTGATCATAGAAATTTTTACACAAATATGAAGCCATAAATAACACTTTGTTTTTTTATTCGATATACATAAATTATATGCTAATTATTTAAGATTTTATATATATATATATATATATATTTCATGTGTTTACCGTTCATATCTAATCATTTTTTTCGATTTTCAATTTGGCTGAGCATTTAAGTTGAATAAAAAAGAATAGAATCAGAAGAGCATAACGAAAATATAATTTAAATATCAAATGGATGGAATTCGCAACTTGTGTTCCACTCTTTTCATTCTGTTTTTCACTCTGCTTTTACTTTTTTTACTTTTCATTTTTAATGGAAGATAGATAATAAATTTTTTACTCCCTATTTAATGGGGGGAAATCAAATTCCGTCTTTTTAAGCTCTAATTCGATCTTTAACTATAGCGCAAAGTGTGGGCTGATACACTAGTAACTATACGGTTAAGGAGTACTATTTGGCCTGCATGCCTTAAACACAGATGAATATAAATGGAGCGACATAAATTAGACAATGAGAATTTATAGGATCGACGCCAGCTTGCTTAAACTTAAGACCTAATTATTAATAATTGTTATTGTATGATCTGAAAACACAATCTTTTTTTATCAAGATGTAACGCAAATTTATTTCAATAGTTGCATTTCTTCCTGTCGCACCTGATGATCTAGTACAAAAGGGGAAACTATTTTGATCATTTCCCTTCTCATTGAACTTGGCATTTTTCGTTTGCTCAAGAATATCTTTCAGATGAGCTTATCTATGAGTCATATTCATAGGTGGATAATATGGAAAGCACCAAATTTTGTCTAACTAAAGACATTTTTAGATAGGCAATTATTTGGTTTAAGTAACAACTTTCTTGACTAGCTTTAACTAAAATTTATATCCATTGACCTTCTGGTGGCAAATTTAAGATTTTAAGTTAGCGAGTGCAAGACATTGCTATGCCCACTTCTAATTTAATATAATGAATATGGATTTTGCATAAAGCATAATTCAATATTACAAATTTGCATCTGTCTCGTGTGCACTTCACACGTCATAACAATGCAGGAAAGCCAAATAATATCATAAAATTCCAAATTAATTTTGGGAAAAGAAAGTCTATGCCCCCTCAAACCAAATTAATTACCGCTCATACCCCCCATTATTTTTGTACCCGAAAAAAATTTGAAACTATTTACCCGAGATGCTCCCCTCTCTCCCAATTATGATATCAATATGGTATATCAATATACTGAGAGGGTATCATGGAAGATTGTTTCAGTCCTTCTCTTAGTCTTCCATGATACCATCCTGATATATTAATATACCGAGATGATATATCATGGATGATCATGTCCGTTTATTCAAAAAAGACACTTTTCTCAAAAAAAAATTATGATATCATTGTCTTATATACATATATTGTGATGGTATCATGGAGGGATGCTTCAGTCCTTCAATAAGACACTCCTCAGGACCATGATATCATCGTAGTATATAAATATACTGAGATGGTATCATGGAGGACTGCTTCAGCGCTCCATGATATCTCTTTGATATATAAATATATTACGATGGTATCACGAAGGAAGGGGTTTGGACGAGGGGGTATGTTGGGTAAATAGTTTGGGATGAGGGGTATGGCGGATAATTAGTTTAGAAAAAACATGGGGCGGATAATTAGTTTGTTTTTGGGTATTTCAATTAGTTTCCCATTAATTTTCTTAGGTTTACAAAACATAAAGACCAGAAGAAATGAAATTCTAGAAATTTCAGCATTAATAATTTGTTGAAAAATCATATGGTCTCACGTCTAACTTGTGCATTTATATAGAACAAAAATAGATATTAGTTCGTAATACTAGGACAATAAGTCGTTATCATTAATGTTGGTATATACTCCCTCCCTCCCTCGGGATAAAAAAAAATGTTCACTTAACTTTTTTTTCTTTAGGTTAAAAAGAGTGTTCACTTATCAAATCAAGAAAGAATTAACCTTATTTTTTTCCAAATTTGCCCCTATTAAGTGTTATGTGATCAAATCTCAATACCTATTTAATTAGAGATAGTTTAATCAAATTATTTATTTTTATCTAGGAATTAGTATTTTCTTAAGGAGTTTGCAAATGGCTAAGTGAACACTATTTTTTATCCGGAGAGAGTAACATTTTCGGTTATACAAAGTGCATTATTTTAGTTTACTCGTGCCTATTTGAAATGGATCAAAAAGAAAAAATGAAAATGATATAACTAGTAAGTTCAAGGGTGGTCTTATTATTAGGAAAATGTCGAAAGTAGTCATTCCGCTCAAACTATTGACAACAGGATGACCTAAGAAGCTTAAAATATTTTTTTTAACATTTTTAAAATAATTTTATTTTATAGCCTTTTTCAACTAATTCCAGCATATGTATTGAAATTGTATCACTATTGTATAGAACATGTATCACTACTGCATATGTAAAGAAAATGTATCATACATAAAATAATTATATCATTGTTGTATAAAATATGTAACCCTACAGTATTTGTCTAGAAAATATATCATTGTTGTATAATAAATGTATAATCAACACATATTTACTAATTATACATATATTATACAATAATAATACATATTTTATACAATTATTATACACATTATACTAATTGTAGCAAAAAAACTTTAACAGCAACAATACCTTTAGTAGCGACTTTTTGATCTTTTGCTGAGACTTTAGTCGCCATAAAAATATGATCACTTGTAGTGATCGAGCCGCTGGGCTAGTGCTTGTCAATTGTTTGGGCCGAAAGGCCAATAGGAGGTATTATGCCCAAATTTAACGACTTGAAAAGTAATTTTTCTCATTTTGCTTTAAAACCCCTAAATTACCCTTTTCGAATCTTTATTTGCTTGCTTGTGACTGGCGGGGATGGATGACACGGTTCTCGAGGTGATCAAGTAGTTTTCGAACCCTTTTTGGTAGTTGAAAAATACCAAGTTACGAGAATAGAGGAGTTTGACTCAGAGTTGACTTTTGAGTAACCACTCATTTTTCGTAGTTTTGTTGGTTCCATTAGCTCCGGAACAATGTTTATGACTTAGTCGAGCCTTTGGTTCGGGTCTCGAGGAAGCCGAGTTTGTTTTGGGGGCTTGGTTGTGAAATTGTGAAATTAGAACTTAAGAGTTGACTTTAGTCAAATCGGATACTTAGAGACCTTTTCCGGGAATTCTAAGTGCACGAGCATGTATGAAATGTGTTTTCTAATAGGAATGAATGTTTGATTTGTATTCGGAGGTCCCGGGAGTGTTTCGGGTGGTTGACGGGGAGTTGATGAGTTTTGGACTGCTGCTGGTTGCTGGTGTTCGCGCCAGCGATCATGTGTCCGCTTCCGCGGATCCTCCTCTACGAAGGTCTGGCTCGCAGACGCGAGACTTGACCAGGTGCCTAGGGTCCGTTTTTGCGGACAAGTTCCTCGCAGGGGTAGGTGCGCCTATGCGGAGTTTCCTTCTGCCCCAGCGTGACTCGAGATTTTAAGTGACCTCGCCTTAACATATGAATTTTTCGTCGAAGCGAGTCTGCTCCAGCGAAGTCGACTCCGGTGGAGCGAGATCACTGTTCAGATTATATAGAGTTAATGACCTAGAATCTATTTCATTTACCAAAAATATTCTTTTTCAGATTGGAACTTGGGCAGTAAGACTCTTGAGGATTCAAGGGAAATTCATCACTTAAGGTAATCTTTCCACCCATTAATTAATGTGTACTAGTCAAGTTCTACCCTAAGCAGGTCGTAAGTGGGGGAAATAAGAGAAGTGTCATGTTGAGAATAAGAGAGTTAGATTTGGGGTTTGGGGGTAAATTATTGATTTATTGTGGTTGGTATTATAAACTAGTATCGTATTAGACTAGTGGGTGTTATGTAATCAATTAATTGCATGTTAGAAATCCTTTTGGAGACTGGACGAAATTCTAGGGTTAGCATTGGGGCTTTGTGCCAATTCATAAATGAAGGATTCAATTGGGCTTAGTTATTCAATTAACTTGAGATTATGATTATCTAGCATGTTATGGTACTATTGGGTGTTAAAGTTTGTATTTTGATGATGTGGGCCTGGGATTCCTTTGTATTTTAATGTGGGGATTCTAGACTTATTTATCATTATGGACATCGACAGACTAGTGATCTCATATAGTTGATATAATTGATTAGAGTGGGCTCGTGAGAAGGCTCTGAGGAAGGGAAAGGTTGTTGTGTGATTCTTCGACTTCGAATCAGGAAAATTGAGACTTACCAGACTCTAGTATAGCGTTTATGTGTTGGTATGTTGTTAATGAATTAATGAGTAATGGGGAATTGGGGGTCCCGTATTAGTGAGGTGACGATCACTAATACGGGCACCCGTTAACTTAACTTGGGTAACTAATGAACTAGTTTGATATATTGACGTAAACTATGAGTTTAGCCCTTCGAACCGTGAGTGTGGTGTATAAATTCACTTAGGTTGGTATGATTGCTAATTATTTAGCTTCAAAGCCATGTTTGATATCTCATTCTTATTTGACTTGTCATGTATTCATCACTCTACATCTAGTCTAGATACTTGAAAAGAAACTGATAAATATTGATTGTATTGATTATGTTGATTGCATGGTGTGCACATATCTATATCATTCATACATATTATATTTGGCATTGAACTGTTGAGATATAATTGAGAGAGGCTTGGAAAGTTGGTTGTTGGATATGGTACATGATACGAGAGTGATGACTGATGATGACACTTCAGCCACAGAGCTAGTATCCGATGGGATCATATGGGTATATGGATTCACGTTTATTTATTTACTTTCCGCATTTACTTACGTACTTAAGTCCTAAGACTTGTTAAATACTTCTCATTTATTTCTTTACTTTCCGCATTTACTTACGTACTTATCTTGTTGAACAGTTTGGGTTTGCCTACGGGTTAGGGTAGGTGCCCTCAAGGCATAATGGGATTTTGGATCGTGACATATTGGTATCAAAGCACTAGATTAATGGTCTCACGAGTACATAAGCGATGTCTAGTAGAGTCTTGCAGATCGTACGAAGAGCTCTGTACCTATCTTAAAGAGGCTATAGAAAATTTTATTTCTTTCATTCTTTCATGCGATTCGATTATGATTAAATTCTCAATCTCTGTGTTTCCCTCTTTCTGATAGATGGTGAGGACTAGATCAGCCGCATGATGAGATCAGGATCCCACACCTACACTGGCACCCATTGTTAGAGATAGTGCATGGGGCAGAGGGCGAGGTAAAGGTAGGGATAGCAATTGGGCGGGGAGGGGCGGGTACCCCCTCCCCCGCACCAGTACTCGCCAGAAAATTTTATACCCGTCACCTACCCGCCACTCATGGTGGGTACATTTTCAACATCCATACTCGCCCAGGCGGGTATATTCCTAAATCCACACCCTCTCCACCACCCAAGTGGATATCTTCAAAATTCATTATTATTGGGCTTATGGGCTGCTAAAATATGTGTGACAAATTATTTGGGCTTTAGATAATATAAAGTTGTACAAATAAAATTATAGTTGGCGGGTGGGTGGATGCGAGGCGGGGCAGGCATGTATAATTGCAAATCCACCACCTACCCATACCCTCCTACTACTCGCCATAGTTATACCCATACCCGCCCCAACTGGGACGGGTGCGGTACGGAATCCGCAAAATTGTACATACCTGTCATCCCTAGGTAGAGGCACACCTCGAGTTGTGACTCGATGCCAAGCACCTGCAGTTGCTCGAGTTCGTGACCAAGCAGAGTCTCTGGGGCTTGAGGCTATTCCAGAAGATGATGAGGTTCAGATTGATGAGGATGAGCAGGGTCAGGCTGACGGGACAGGGCTAGATCAGGCGCCCCGATTTTCATTGCTACATCAGTGCTTCAGGATACCTTGGTTCGCATGATGAGCTTTCTGGAGTCTATAGTTTATGGTATTCAATCAGTTACTTCTGATGGATCACATACTAGGGTCGGAAGACAGACTCCTGATCATGCTGCTATGTCCGGATTTCGGACACCAGTGGTCCATCCAGCATCTGTTGGGGTTCCTCAGTTATTTAGTGTGACTGTACATGGTCTTGCTACACCTCCAGCTGCACAGCCTGCTATGTCTATTGAAGAGCAAAAATTATTTGAGAGGTTTAGGAAGTTGGATCCTCCTAGATATGATAGGGATCCCGAGGATGATGTGTATGCGTTCTATATTAGCTGTCATAAGAAGTTGTACAACCTCGAGTTAGTGGAGTCATGTGGTGTTGATTATATTTCTTTCCAGATGGTCTGGAGTCTAGACCAACAGGGTCCCCTCCTCTCACTTGGGTTTTATTTACCCAGATTTTCTGGGAGAAATTCGTGCCTCATAGTGTCAGAGAGAGGAAATGGCATATGTATGTGACCGAGTACGAGATGCGGTTGTATGCCTTGTCTTGCCATGTTTGATAATTTTTCCCAATGAGGCTGAGGGGCCGAGGAGGTTCACCAATCAGTTGATAAGTCCTCTTTATTTGATTGCAGCACAGATGGTTGCCACAGGTTCCACCTTCCAACAGATTGTTGATATAGTGAGAGAGACCGAGTTTATTAGGCGTGAGGATTATAAGGAGAGAGTGGTCAAGAGGCCTCATTTTAGCACTCATGTAGTTGCCTCATCTAGAGGTAAGGTTCATCATGGTAGATGCCATCACCGTTCGAGTGCTAGGCCCGTTGTTTCTGCTATGTAGCCATTTAAGGGAGGCCAGTCTTCGCGTACTTCTCATGGTTCAGAGCAGTTGCCCCGAATTCTTACCAGCCCTCTGGTTGTGGTGCTCATTCTGGTACCAGTTCTTCTTCTCAACCGTCGACAGCTCCTAGAGGTTGTTTTGAGTGTGGTGATCTTGAGAACTTAAAGAGAGATTGCCCCAAACTTAGGCAGGTGGTCAGTCTCAGGGTTCAGGATTTAGAGCAGTGGGGCAGCCGGCTAGAGGCGGGGTCCCAGGGTACTACAGGTGGTTCCCAAGGCGGCAGACATGGCCCTCAGACAGGTCCAGGTGGTCAATTGGTCTTCTTTGAAGGCTAGAAGCATCCTCGGGTCATTGAGGATGGTCAAAGCAATGGAGTTTTCCGAGGGAAGCATTTGGCATTCCCGTTGTTGACGTCCCATCAAGTTAGCTAGTGTTGGGTGAAAGGGATTTAGGAATGAAGCTCATCCATTCCTTTCAAGCTTGATCCCCCACTTCGTTCTTAATCATATCTCTTCTAGTATGTCCACACATCCACCTGAGCATCCTCATCCCTTCTAACTTCATCTTCTGAACGTGGAAATTCTTGACTGGCCAGCACTTCGCTTCATACAATAGTGTTGGTCTAACCACCTTTCTATAGATTTATATTTAAGCCTTGACGACACATTCTTATTGCACAGTACCTAGGAGGCGATCTTTCATTTCACCTACCACGCTCCAATACAGTGTACAACATTATCATCAGTCATTTTGTTTCCTTGAATTATGGACCCAAGATACTTGAAGATTTCTCTCTTGGTTATAAATAGCTAGGACATCAATCTTCACTTTCATTCTCATGTGTCACGTCACTGAACTTGCACTCCAAGTAGTTTGTCTTAGTCCTACTTAATCTGAAACATTTAGACTCTAGGGCCTCTTTCCAAATTTTCAGCCAATCATTAACTTCACCGCACATCTCGTCAATCAATATTATGTCATCTGCGAATAACATACAACATGATACCTCCCTTTGGATATGTCATTTTAGTTGGTCCATCACTAAGGCAAAAAGGAACGAGCTAAGGGTTGATCCCTAGTGCAACCCCATCATGATCGAAAAGTGTTTTGAGTCACCTCCTACTGTCCTAACACGAGTTTTAGCTCCATCGTAGATATCCTTAACAACCCTAATATAAGCCATACATTAAATACACTAGACTCCAAACAACTCCAAAGAACATCCCTAGAAACTTTATCGATAATCGATCATAGGAAGAAATGTTACCATTTTCATAACTAAATTATTCTAAGTCCTCCTTTCCTTTCTTTTCCTTTTCATTGAAAGCTACTCCTGCATTGACTTGTCATCTTTACGTTCGGACATATATAACTTCACATAAGAGTTTGAAGTGAAAAAATATCACTCCCCCGTTCTATATTAGTTGTCATGATTATTAAAAATATTTATAAAAAACTTTAGCTTGTACACAAATACAGCAGACCCTTCATAAATCCATGTGAATTCCTTATTCCAATATCTCCCCCCGAGGGTGAGTTATACAACCCCAAAATACTTATTTTTTCTGTCTTAAATTATTTATTTTTTATTTTTTATGCCCCTTAAAAAATTAATTATGAGTAATGTTTGATTACTTTTACCCTTATTTATGTCTAAATTATAATTTCTATCCATTAAATGTTTACTTTATTTATGTGTCATCTTCATTAATGACAAAATTCTGCTAAGGGTAAAATGGGAAAGAAGTAATTAATTGTGCATTAAACTTCTAAAACGACAAATAATTCGATATAGCTATTTTTAATAACCACGACGAATAGTTTGAGACATGGATCATTATTTATAAGAATCAAAATAGAATTATTTGTGTTTTTAAAGTAACAATATTAATTATACAATAGAAGTTATAAATTTGAAGAGTTCAAAGAAGTATATTGGTGTTCAGATATCAATAAAATTAGCTTAATTTTATTCTTAAACATAGTACATATTAATTGAAAAAAAAAATAAGAATAAATTAATAAAAATATATTTATTATTTATAATTTCTTGAGGAACAAAAAAAGTATTAGATAGGTAAGAAGGCACATATTTTGTTCATCTTTATTTATAGTTTACGCAATCAAATAATTTTATCTCATTAATATATATATATATATATATATATATATATATATATATATATATATATATATATATATATATATATATATATATATATATATATATATAAAGGTATGTATTTTGTATTTATTACTTTCTCCATCTCATATTACTTGTCCACTTTCTCCATCTCATATTACTTGTCCACTTTCGCCTTTACACGCGCTAAGCCTCAAATGGGCATAAAGGGGCCTGGTGGTGGAATGGAGAGGTTTAAGGAAAAGTTGAAGTCAAGAAGGTCGCTTATATGACACTAGTGGAAAGCCTAGACGAGGAGGACAGGAGGAGGAACATGGAGAGGTATAAGACGGTGAGGAAAGAGGCGAAGCTCGCGGGCACAGCGGCAAAGACAACTGTTTTTGAGTGCATGTATGAAGAGCTCGAGCACAAAGATGGGGATAAGAAGTTGTATCGGCTCGCCAATGCGAAACATATTAAGGATCGTGACCTGGACCAAGTGAAGTGCATTAAGGACGAGAATGACGAGGTGTTTATAGAAGAGGCTCACATTAGACGAAGATGGCAGTCGTATTTCCATAAGTTCTTGAATGATCGAGGGGATAAAGATATCATGCTGGGAGAGCTGAATCATTCTGAGAGTCGCAGAGATTTTGGGTATTGTAGGAGAATAAATGTTGCAGAGGTTAATTCTTAGGATGAGGAGGGGAAGAGCGAACTGGCCAGATGAGATCCCGGTGGATTTTTGGAAGAATGTCGGCGAGACAGGTTTGGCGTGGTTAACTAAGTTGTTTAATGTAATCTTTAGGATGGCTAAAATGCCAGAGTAATGGAGGTGGAGCACTATGGTTCCGTTGTATAAGAACAAGGGTGATATCTAGAACTGTAATAACTACATGGGTATTAAGCTTCTAAGCCACACGATGAAATTTTGAGAGAGAGTGGTCGAGTTGAGGATGAGGAAGGGTGTGTCTATCTCCAAAAATTAATTTGAATTCATGTCGGGGCGATTGATTACATAAGCTATCCACCTTGTAAGGAGACTGGTGTAGCAATATAGGGACAAGAAGAGAGACCTACACATGTATTCATTGACCTAGAAAGGGTGTACGATAAAGTCCGATAGAGGCCCTTTAGAGATGTATGGATTCTAGAGGGGTGCACGTATCTTACATTAAGGTTATTAAAAACATGTATGTTGGAGCCAAGACTTAGGTTAGGATAGTGGGAGGTAACTCTGAATACTTTTCAGTCATGATAGTGTTGCACTAGGGATCAACCCTTAACTCATTCCTATTTGCCTTAGTGATAGACAAATTGACACGACATATTCAAGGGGAGGTACCGTGGTGTATGTTCTTTGAAGATGACATAATTTTGATCGATGAGACGCAAGGTGAATTGAATGATTGGCTAGAAGTTTGAATAAAGGTCTTAGAGTCTAAATGTTTAAGGTTGAGCAGGATTAAAATGGAGTACATAGAGTGCAAGTTCAGTGGTGTTGCGCATGAGACATGGGTAGAAATGAAGATAGAGGAACAATTCATACTTAAGAGAGGAAACTTCAAGCATCTTGGGTCTGTAATCCAGGGAGACATGGAGATTGACGAGGATGTCACTCATCACATTGAAGCGGGGTGGGTAAAATTGAGGCTTACCTCCGGGCTACTGTGCGATAAGAATGTGTCGCCAAGGCTCAAAGAAAAGTTTTACAAAGTAGTGGTTAGAACATCATTGTTGTATGGTGCAGAGTGTTGTCCAGTCAAGAATGCACATATTCAAAAAATGAAGGTAGCGGAGATAAGGATGCTCATATGGATGTATGGGCATACGATGAGAGATATGATTAGGAACGAAGTTATACATGACAAGGTAGAAGTGACATCATTGGCGGACAAGATGAGGGAAGCAATGTTGAGGTGGTTCGAACATGTGAAAAAGAGGGGCGATGATACACCAGTAAGGAGGTGTGAGAGGTTGGATGTAGCTGGAGCTAGGAAAGGTAGAGGTAGGCCGAAAAAGAACTTGAGGGAGGTGATTAGACAAGATATGACACAACTTCGGCTGACTGAGGACATGACCTTAGATAGAAAGATATGGAGGTATAGGATTAGGGTAGAAGGCTAGTAGTAAGTAGCTAAGTGTGGGGAGAGAGAGAGAACGAGTTTTCCTCCTCTCCGCCTTTCCTTTTAGTAGTAGTTGTTAGATATCACATTATTTTTATTTTATTTTTTTGTCAGGCATTACTACATGTTTCCACATTTATTATATATCTTGCTATTTGTCGTCTTCTTTCATATATATATATATATATATATATATATATATATATATATATATATATATATATATATATATATCTGCGACAAGTACTTTTCTTCTGAGCCGAGGGTCTACCTAAAATAGCCTCTCTACCTCACAAAGGTAGAGGTAAGGTCTGCATACATTCTATCATCTCCAGACCCCACCTTGTGGAACCGCACTGGTTTTGTTGTTATTGTTGTATTTTTACCACCTTACCCTAGTCTCTCTCCAATAAATTACAATCTAATCAATATCAATTATTTTCAAAAATACTTAATACTAAGGGTAAGATGAAAAATATTTAATTATTTTTTTCTTGATTTTATAAATTGACAAGTAATTTGGGATACATATTTTTAGCAATGTGATCAAGTAATTTGGGATACATACTTTTAGCAATGTGATCAAGTAATATGGGACGGAGGGAGTAGGGTGATATGTCTTTCTTTTGTCATGGTCATAGTGATTGTTTGTACAAATAAAAAAATGATTTGGTGAAGGGGAAAATTTTAAAATATACAATTTGCGCACTTACATTGTAAAAGAATAGTCCAAAATTTACATTGTAAAGCGTTGGCCCAAAAATATTTTTATATAATATTATACACTTATATACAAAAGACAAGTACATTAGGTATATAGGTGTTTGAAGGTGTATACATATTTATACACATATATACATAAACACCTATATACACTCATATACCACCATATACACCCATATACATTTATATACACTATTATACACCCACTACCCTTCCCCCTCCCGATTTCTCCATCGCCAACCTCAACCACCTTCGACGACCCCCGCCGTCGTCACCTGCGCTGCACCACTGGCTATTCGTAGTGTTGAATGCAAAATTATAGCTCCATATATATCCATATACATCATCGCCGGATCTGAGATCTGCACGTCGGAGCTCCGGCTCACCACCACCAGATCTGAGAGCCCGCGACGACGAGACGATGGTGGAGAGTGAGAGAGACGGCGGTAGAAAAAGGAGGCCGAGAGAGTGTGTGTGAGAAAGAGAGTGTGCGGAGAGAGAACGATAGAGAGTGAGGGAGAGAAAAGTTATAATCGTTTTTATAAGATTTAAAAAGATGAATTAATTTTAATAACACTGTTGTCCTAAATTTCATACAACATATTCTTTGGTGGGGTTAATAACAGTTGACACATTTCTAAGGTTAAATATTTTTTGAAAACATCTCAAAAGAAAATGATTAAATAAGAATTTATGAATAACTAAGGGACCAAAGAATATTATCTCTCATTTTCTTAATATCATGATATTTTCTTTTTACCGTAGGTTTTAATTGGCAAATGCTACAATGGTAATTAAAGTTACACTGTGACAAACATGATATTCATCTACCAGAATATACGACGTGTCGGTACTTTTATAGATGAAAAGTGCCTGCTTTATTTTTCACAGGTCTCTCTGATAAAGCTGAAAAAGCTTTTTAATGACACACTTTCTTACCGCACAGTAAATTATGACTAGTTAGTGTGCTCTTTTCAGTCAGTCACAGTGCACTTTGCCATTGCAAATCTTCTTTTAGCCAAAAATCGAACAATTTTTGTCATTTCCAAAAGAGCTTGCAATTTCTAATTAAGTTATTTATAAAATAATTATAGATAAATTTTAATGTGAAGTATTAAACGATTACCTGGAAAAAAACAATAGTTAATTTATTATCACATGTAAAATTAAAAGTGTCAAAGAACTTTATATTGTCAATTGTCATTATATAGTTTAATCCCCCCCCCCCCCAAAAAAAATTCAGATGTTATTTATATGACTACATTGAGAAAAACTATGATTTAAACATGTTAAAGTATTAGGATTACTCAAATATTGTAGGAATACTCTATAACTATTGTTTCTTTCAAGTGTATACTCTATATTAGGATTTTATACAAATATTAATAATATATGTATTAGTAATAGAGTGATTGCATTGTAAAAATTAGTTTTTATTGGACGTTTAATTCATTATATAAGAATAAAAATTGGAAATATAGTCTGTAGCTTAAACTTATACTTGGTTTAAAACAATTCAAAATTTTAGTTTACACTTGTACCCTTGAACTTTATAGGACAAAAGCCTTTGCCTTTGCATGCAAGTTCTTACCAATGGTAGCATCTAATATCTTTAATTTATTTTTAGCATATGAACGATCAAAGTAATTTCAAGCTGGCCCCTTAATTTACCTTTTTCATACACAAGATAATGAGATGAGAAAAAAGGGAACATAATTCATTATGCATGTCCTTTTTAATCTGTGTAAGCCTAGCTATCTAGCTTTGCTTTGATCTTTTTATTTTGTTTTGAAATGGCTTTCCTTGTGCACACTTTATGTGTGTGCGAATTGTGATGTACCCTATCAACAATAGTATAGTATGATTCAACTATCAAAAGCATGTGGTGCGGATGAGTCTATCCTTCCTTAATCAGAGTTTTCAGGTTCGAATTCTGGATATGAAAATTTTATTGGTTGGGAGCGTTTTCTTTGAATGAGCCGGATTAATTGGACTTCAATGCGGATACCGAATACCAAATGGGAAACCAAAAAAATACTAGATAGATTTTCATTCAAAGGAAGTGGACTTAATATTCGGACTTCCTGCATTTTTTAATGAAAAAAAGGGTTAAGCATTTGTAATCTAAATAGTAGGTAATGAACTAAATCGAATCAAATCTAAAACCGTTTTTCATATATCGTTCCTTCTTTCTTTAAATATAATTGTTTTGATAATGTTATGTTAGAATATAGTCAATCTAATATGTGTTTGAAATTATATTGTCATGTATTTAAAAATAGATAAAAAGTCAAAATAACTGGGAAAAATCGCTAAAAATCAAAACGATGAAAAACCAACTTAATTAGTTTAGTTTAATTTTAACATTTGAAAAATCTTAATTGATTTGATTTCCTTTTAAACGAAATCAACCCAAACAGAAACATGAATACCCCTGCCTCAAAGCGAATGTGCTCTTACTAACCTACAAAATCATGTGGTCATCCACAAATGGTTAGAGATAAAAATTGAACATCGTTTACTCTTTCCCTCAATCAATATGCACCTATTTAATCATACAAATAAAAAAGAATCATGTTTGTTGCCATAGATATTGCCTAAGAATGTTCGTATCTCTTATGATTAGGGATGGCAATTGGGCGGGACGGTACCCGCACCCGCCAGAAAATTTTATACCCGTACAATTTTCAACATCCATATCCGCCTAGGCACGACTTATGGGCTGCTAATATTTTGGGCTTGGAACGGGTATAAGGCGGGCGGGTAGGCGGTATGACTGCAAATCCACCACCTACCCGCCTACCCGTGACGGGTACATTTTCAATACACATACCCGTCTATTACCCGTCAAAGTTATACCCATACCCGCCCCAATTGAAACGGATGCGGTGCAAAATTCGCAAAATTATACTCACCTGTCATCCCTACTTATGATCACCCAATATAACTAATGAACTATATTAATATAAAATTTTGACTCCCTAATTTTTGAAAAGTAAGTATATATAGACCGCCCATCTACCTGTTATGTACCGTAATGGCATATAACATGATTTTCAGTAGAAATGTCGACATTTAAAGAAGTGAACAACACAATCAACGATAAAAGAAAACCCAAATTACAAAATAGCTAGAAAGAAAACATCCTAACGTTGTTTATTGAAACTATAGTTTGATTAGAAATGATTTTTGTAAAACAGGGAAGTAGTGTTAATGTCTGTAGAGAAAAAAGATGAAAAATGGGAGAGAAAACCAGACATGTTTTTCTTTCTTCTATTTTTATTTTCAGACAAGCAGGGGGGATATTATGGATTTTTTTTTTAAAAATAAACAAAAGCAGACCTAATGCCAATTGAAATACTCTGCAGTTCTGCATCACGTAAAGAACAAAGAAAAGTTGAAGTTTGCCCCAGGGGCACAAGCGAGTTGGTAAGTGATAAGGTGATTAGGGTACAACAACTCCGACGTCGCGGGTTCGAATCCGTGTGGTGACGGTCTTTGCTGAAATATTGCAAGGGTTGTTGCTGGGTTCGTATCCCGTTAGTCATCTCCCTTGCAGGGCTGCCACTCGCGCATATCCCTCGATTTACATCTCACCTGACCAAAGGGCCTCTGGTACAGGTGGGGGGTTTCGCCTTCGGGACTTTCCCCTTCACAAAGAAAAGTTGAAGTTTAAAATTGACGTGCAAAGAGCCCGTACAAAATCACACTTTATTCCAAGATCATTTAGTTTATAATTGCTCCAATAGATTCAATGCTCATAATGTAATTGTTCTAATGAAGATTCCATAGCGCAAAATTCGTATAAGACAGTTGTACGAATTATAGTACGACGCGTGGAACGCGGTGCTGAGTTAAGACCACGTCAGCCTAAGGCACTACCAAATAAATACAAGTGGTACCGGGAGCGTTATATGCCAAGCTGGCACCGGTAATGTAAAAGGTTAAGAGAGCCATTTGGATTGCAACGGACAGTCGTTACTAAACCGGTCGTACGTATTCCAATAGAGCTTTAATGACATTTATTGAGATACTAATTATCTAATTATTACAACATTCATTCTCCTGTATTTATGAGAGCATATTTCGTGGGTTGTGTACCCTTGTAGCTCATGTATAAATAGGACACAGTACCATTGTAAATCATCAGATTCAAGTTATTGCAATACACTTATTCATATTCTCTTGATTTCTATACTTGCATACAAGTTGTCGTAACTCTGCCCAGAAGCTATCACAAGGCTCAGGCTAATCATTCATTTTCTTGTCTTATCATTATTTGTTTTCAGTATATTTCATCTAGATTTCTTATCAAATGTGTCACTTGAGATCCACGTGTCCTTGACCACGTATACAAATTCAACTGTACCATTTTATGAGTAAACAGTTTGACGCCCACCGTGGGCATGGACAATTGTGGTGTCACAAGTGACCCCTCTACTAATCTAATTTTCTCTTTAAGTCTTGTTTTTGTTCAGAACAAACAGATGACAGGAGTAGGAGAAAGCAGTCGCAACAGCGGGGACAACACAAACAACCTCCCACTCGGACTAGATGGTTTGCCGACAGGAGCCACGAGACCTAAAGACTCGGTTTTTGCAGACGAACAGATTCAGCATGAGGATGTTCCCACCGACGAAACGCCTGAAAAGCCATACAATACATGATGACGCAGAACATTGTTGTAAGTGAGTAGTTGGAGCGTCTGAGGCAGTTTCAAAAGGAGTATATGTCCAAAAATGCCGACATTACTCCAACAGATGAACCGGTTCCTCCACCAAACGGTAATGGAGAAATAAGTAATGATCAAGAAAGATCAAGAAATGATGGTTCAGAAAGCAAAAAAGTCTCTTAAAATGCCTTCCAGGAACAAGTTTTGAAATTCATGAAATATATGACTAATAAAGTCGATACCAATGTAGAGAAGGAAAAAAATACCCAGAAGTTCCGGTGCCAGTTCAGTCAGATACCGGGGGCTCCTCCTGTGGTTGACAGTCCAGACGCGAAGAAATACATTCAGTTGGAATATAAGCCAGAGGCTGCACCCGAATTGATTCTCAAAAGTTCAAAATGCTTTTTGTAGCCAAATATGATGGAACTACTGATCCACGTGAGCATATAATAGTCTATACTATGACCGTGAAAGGAAATGATTTAAGAGAACACAAAATAGAATCCGTCTTGATCAAGAAGCTTGTTGAAACACTTGCTAAGGAAGTTTTGACATGGCATTCACACCTCCCTAAGCACTCAAACTGATTGTTCGCCCGGCTCGCCAATATGTTCATAAAAGCTCATGCGGGGGCTCGGAAGGTTCACATTGCGCAAGGAGAAACATAACTCCTTAGGGACTTCATTACACGGTTCCAGAAGGAGCGAATGATGTTACCCGTAGTTCCGGACGAATGGGCTACAGAGGCTTTTACAAAAGGTTTGAACCCTTCAAGTTCAGACGCCTCCTGGAAACTCAAGTAAAATCTTTTGGAATTTCAGGCAACAACTTGGAAAGATGTGCACAACCGGTATGAGTCTAAGATATGCATTGAGGACGATATGCTTGGATTCAGGGCCGGGAGTATCTTTGCAACATTTGATAAAGGAACCGGAGCTGACCAAAATTCCTTGAAGAACTGTTACCAACCTTATCCCGCCCCCGGAAAGCAAGGGGTGGACAGGATTTTTGCTCATTTGAAAAGTCAAATAACAAAGGAGGTTCTAGACGAAACAATTAAAGATTGGTGAATTCCGATAAAGGAAATTTATATAACTCTACTAAGGGTACAAGGTATCCGAAATTATCTGAATATAACTTCAACATTGATGAAGAACAAATGGTGGCGGTACTGAGAACTCATCTGACGTCCTGACCACCAAAACTATTGCAATCTGATCCTAGCAAAAGAGATCAGTCCGTCTAGTGCAATTTTCACGACACTCACAAACATAAAACTGCAGATTGCATGTATCTACGAGCAGAGGTGGCGGGAGTGCTAAGCAAGGGACACATCTGAGAATATTTGAGCGAGAGAGCTCGCAACAATTATGAGCGGGGACCTCCTGTGGAAAGTGAATCAAACTCGGTTGCGCCACTTTATGTTATAAACATGATATATGGTGGGTCAATGATTGCCACTACATTATTTACTACGGCCAAGAAGACAAAAATCTCAGTGACTATGGAGAAGAGGTTCTCGAAAATACTTAATGAACATATTATCATGTTCACCGAAGAAGACGTTGTCGGTGTAATATTTCCTCACAATGATGCACTTGTAGTCATGGTACCTATTTATTGCTTCTAGGTGAAGAGAGTTCTAATCGATCCCCAAAGCTCGGCTAATATAATATGTATGAAGTAGTTAAAGAAATGAATATGGCAGACAAGATAGTTTCGGCTGCCAGAACCCTTTCAGGTTTCAATATGTCGAGCGAGACCACGAAGGGAGTAATAGATATACTCGTGGACGCGATGGGAATTATCAAGGTGACAAAATTCTATGTCATCGATAGTGATATGTGATACAATGCTCTATTCGGAAGGTTGTGGATACATGATATGATGGCGATTCCTTTGACACTATATCTGCTAGTGAAATTTCCAACACCATAAGGGATTGAGCAAATCAGAGGTAAGCAACCCGCTGCCAGGGTCAGATGTTCTCTATAGAGAAACCAGAGGTGGTGACCAATTCTAAATAGCAATTACAAAAAGCAGAGTCGGTATCATAAGATATTCACCAGGTTTCGCTGGCAGAAACAGAGTCTAACTACCCGGAAGAGGAGTTTTTCGACCAGTACCAAGTGTCAATGTATTTCTAGGTATCAGATAAGTCATATGCCACCAAGTCCATTGTAGAGGAACTTGAGTAGATTATACTACACACGAAAAACCTCGATAGGAAGGTATACCTGGGCACCGAGTTAACCCCCGAAATCAGGAATTTAATTCTTAAATATATTATATCTAACACTGATTGTTTTGCATGGTCTCATAAAGATATGACATACATTCCTACAAAAGTCACAACTAATAAGTTGGGCCTGGATCTCAATTTTCCTCTGGTGCGGCAAAAAAAATAGTCAATCGCCGAACTCCACAACATGTTTGTTAAAGATGAGGTAGCCAGATTACTTAATATAGGGTCAATTCGAGAAGTAAAGTATTCGAATTGGTTAGTAAACGTAGTCGTAGTACCAAAAAAAGGGAATAAATTTAGAATGTACATTGATTATAAAGATTTGAACAAACTATGTTCGAAAGACTCGTTTTCACTGCCGAATATAGATTAGATGATTGATACTATGGCCGGACATGAGTTAATGAGTTTTCTCGATGGGTATTCTAGGTATAACCAAATAAGGATGCACCCGGAAGACCAAGATAAAATATTTTTTTAACTACTTTCGGTACTTATTGTTATACTGTTATGCCTTTTGGACTAAAAAATACCAAGGCCACGTATCACAAGTTAGTAAATAAAATGTTTGAAAAATAAATAAGAAAAATAATGGAAGTGTATATAGATGATATGCTTGTTAAGAGTCTTCGTACAGTGGACCATTTAAGTCATTTGCAGAAACCTTTGAGGGGCTGAAAAGTATAATATGAATCTAAACCCTGAAAAGTGTGCTTTTGGGATGGTCTCCGGAAAGTTTCTGGGTTTCTTAATCTCCCAAATTGGGATTGGGATAAACCCTGATAAGACAAAGGCAATCGAAGATATACCGGACACGCTCGAAGATGTGAAAGCAGTACATCGGCTGACCGGGAGAGTGGCGGCCTTGAGCAGGTTTATATCCTGGTTGTCAGAAAAATGCCACAAGTTCTTTTCACTTCTAAAGAAGAAGAACGATTTTGTTTGGACGCCGGAATGCCAGCAGGCCCTATGGGACCTGAAAACTTACTTATCCAGTTCTCCGCTCATGTCAAAGCCAAAGGATGAAAAGAAACTACTAAATACCAGGCGGTCTCAGAGGTAGCGGTAAGTGCAGTTCTGATACGGGAGAAAAAAGGTACATTATTTTATATCTATTACATAAGTAGAGCAATGTCAGAGGTCGCGACCCAGTACTCGTTACTCAAAAATTACCTTTCACCTTAGTAATGTCGTCGCTATAGCTTCGATCATATTTTCAATGCCATCCAATTATTGTAGTAACCACATTCCGTCTTAAGAATGTGTTGCCTAAACCCGAACTTTTCGGACGCTTGGCTAAATGGGCGGTAGAATTGAGTGACTTTGATATTGAATATAGACCCCGAACTGCGATAAAGTCACAAGTCCTTGCAGACTTTGTGGCCTATTTCAGTCCGGGAGTAACTCGCAGGCGGAAAAAGAGGCTATCCTGGTCTCGGGATTGCCTCCGGGGTTTGGACACTCTATATGGATGGTGCCTCAAACGTCAAAGAGACGGGTCTGGGAGTAGTATTGTGGACTCCTACCGGTGAAATCTTAAGACAAGCAATACATAACACTCTGTTGATTAACAATGAAGCAGAGTATGAGGTTTTGGTTGCAGGTTTGGAACTGGCCCGAGGTTTAGGCTCACAAATCATTGAAGTCAAATGTGACTAAATGCTAGTAGTGAACCAAATCTATGGAGTATTCGAGGTCAAAGAATAACGTATGTCAAGATACCTCAAGAAAACTCTTTAGCTTTTATCCCGGTTTCAAGAATGGATGGTGGTGCATATACCCTAGGAAGAAAACATAGAAGCAGATGCACTCGCAAACTTAGGCTCCAGCACGGAGGCCGAAGGTTCTTAAATTGAGTCGATTGTTCAGCTGTTGCATTCAGTGCTGGATCTCATCGGGTACGACGAGGTAAATTCAACCAGCCTAACTTAGGACTGGAGAAATGAATTTTGGACTATCTCATGAACGGAAAGCTCCCGGAGGACCCGAAGGCATCCAGAGCTTTGAGGACCAAAGCTGCCCAGTATTGTGTCATCGACGGAAAACATTATCGAATGTGCTTTTATGGTCCCCTATCTCGATGTGTAGGCCCCAATGAAGCTGGATACGTGATGAGAAAAGTCCATGAAGGTATTTGTGGAAATCATTGAGCAGAATCCTTAATTAGGAAGCTCATGAGGGTCGTTTAGTATTGGCCCCAGATCGACGAAGATACCAAGATGTTTGTAAAGAAATGCAATAAGTGCCTGCATCATGCACAACTGTTACACCGAACAGGAGAGGAACTACATCCGGTAGTGTCCTCATGGTCATTCATGAAGTGGGAGATGGACATTATCGGACCCTTGTCAGCGGCACTAGGACAAGTATGTCAAATTATATTTATGATTGACTATTTCTCTAAGTGAGTTGAAGCTACAGCCTATACGAAAATTCGGGAGAAAAAGGTGAAAGACTTCATTTGGAAACACATCATTTGTCGTTTTGGCATCCTAAAAGAGATAGCTTGCGACAACTACTGGAATTTTATCTGAGCCAAAGTCATGAAGCTCTTAGAAGGCTTGAACATCAAGCGGATCACCTCTACTCTCTATCGTCCCAGAGTAAATGGTCAAGTGAAGCCAACAAATAAGAGAATAATCCAGAACTTGAAGAAGAAAACTGCCAAAGGAAATTGGTCGTTTATGCTGCCGAAAATATTATAGGCATACTGGACCACAACAAAAACCGGTATCGGAGAAACTCTTTTTCCCCTAGTTTACGATGCATAGGCCTTGATCTCGGTTGAAGTGGAGACTCCCAGTTTGAGATATCTTCGGGATGAGGACAAATCAAATGCAGAATCGATGTCCATGCACTTGGATTTGCTTGAAGAGCGTCGAGACCTAGCATACGCCCGGATGGTAGCCCCAAAACAAAGGATAGAGCGTTACTACAATCAATGCACCAATCTCCAATACTTCAAACTCGGGGACTTGATGCTCCGGAGGATAACTCAGAGTACACGGGAGCATAATGCAGGGAAACTAGGCGCAAACTGGGAAGGGTTATATACGATCACCTGCATTACTGGTAAATGAGCTTATCAACTAACAGACCAACAAGGAAACAAACTTCCTAATAATTAGAATGTATGGCATTTGAAGAAGTATTATGTGTAGTAAGATAGAACATGCGCTGCATTATTTTTCCCTTCGTTCGATTTTTGTCCCAGTTAGATTTTTTCGGCAAGGTTTTTAATAAGGAAGCATCACAAAATAAGCATATTGATTATCTTGCTACCGAGATGAGCTATCTAGTATCTGATTCTTCATAGCATGAACTTCCAGATACTTGGGGGCCATATACACCCAAAAATAGAGTGAAGAAAATTTGACAAAATTTTAAAACCTGATACTAGGGACTGTGTAAAAGTTCAAAGTATATGTAACCAGACTTGTTGACACCCAATTTTGTCCCATCTTTTATGATTTTATTTGCAATTTTTAATATTTTTGACACTTTAAAACAATTTTAAAATATAGACATATATATGTATATATATCATTATTATTATTATTACTATTTGCATTTTTTATTGTCATTTGCATTTTAATATCACAATCATACTTTTATCCTAATATTATATGTTATTTTATTTTCGCAAAACGACATTGCATTTTTATTTTTTATTTAAGCATCAAGCATTTCGTAAATATTATATTTTATCATATTATCATCTTTACAATTTATAAATTTTACAAAGCTTTCTTTTTATATAATAAAACCCTTTTTGTATTTTTAAACCCATAACCCATTTCAACCTTTTTAATATCTTAACCCAAAATAATTTTACCCATTTTCGGACCCCATCCCAAGGCCCAACCGAAAAGGCCCATATTCGGCCCATCTCCCCTTCCCTTTATTTCCCCCCTTTAAACCAAAACCCTACAACAAAAACATTTTGATTCCATATATCTCTCTCAACCAAACTCTTTCCTCTTTTACCTTCTCGCTCACGAATCATGACCCCATACGCGACCCACCATCTGGCGACCCCGACCTCATCTGGCGACCCACGTCCGCATTCACGACGCGACCACCCACATCACCACGGCAGCGCCGACACCAACCAGCCATACGCGACCTCCGTCGCCGACCAACTCACCCACGCCACCGATCGCCGCACACCACCACGACCCCCTGCGCGGTCACCTACACCGACACCATCACTTCACCCATATCTACAACCCCTAAAACCCGAACCCCGTCTATAAATACCCCTTTGTTCATCAAGTTTTGGGTGTCGTTTTGTGTGGATTTTTGTCCGAAAAGAGGGAGTTTTGGTCGGATTTTGCATGGATTTTTGCCCCTTTTGTTCACTGTCGGTTCGGGCCGGGTCAACCCGATTTAGGTAAGATTTCCTGTTTTATATGCTTGATATTGTGTTGTTGGTTATCTGAAATTTGGAAAGAAATTAATTCGGGTTGAAACATCCGATTTGGGTCGGGTCACTGACCCGGGTCGGGTCGACCCGGTTCGGTCAAATTCCAGATTTTTTGTGTATTTATATTTTGTTGTTGGTTATCTGTAATTTGGAAGAAAATTGATTCGGGTTGAAAAACATCCGATTCGGGTCGGGTCACTGACCCGGGTCGGGTCGACTAGGTTCGAATAAATTTCCAGATTTTTGTATTTTATATGTTTGTAGTTGGTTATCTGAAATTTGGAAGAAATCGATTCGGGTTGAAACATCCGATCCGGGTCGGGTCACTGATCCGGGTCGGATCGACCCGGTTTGAGTAAATTTTCAGATTTTTGTGTTTTATACTCTGTTGTTGGCTATCTGAAAATAAAATTAAAAAAATGATTTCGGGTCGGATTTCTGTTTCGGGTCGAGTTTTGTTGTTTCGGATAATTCCATTTTTTTGTGTTTAATATTTTATTGTTGGTTATCTGAAAATTCCAAAAAAATGTTTGATTCCGGGTCGGGTCGACCCGAAATCTGGGTCGGGTCGGATCATTTGTTGAACTCAGTCCGACCGTTCGACTGCCTTGGTCCGAAAATTTTAGAATTGCCTGACGCTTTTAATTGCAACCGTTGGTTTATTTTAGCATTTAAACATCCTTGCACGGATATTTTCTTGTTTCTTGCTTTGAATAAATCTGCATTTAGTAGCCGATGAAATTGAATTCGAGGCCACGCTTTTTCGTTTCTCTGTTTGGTTCTTGTTTTGACATTTAAACATCCGTGCGGATTGTCTTATTTTTAACCAATCGCATTCAGTAGATGAAATTGAATTGAGGCCGCGCTTTTTCGTTTACATTGCGGTTTCTTGTTTTGGCACTTAAACATCCGTACGGATTGTCTTACTTACATATACAAATCTTGCATCATGGCCGATGAAATTGAATTGAGGCCGCACTTTTCTTCTTCGTTTCTCTGTTTCTTTAATTTATCGTTTTAAACATCCGTACTACGGATATGTCTTTTTCTGTTTCCTGTTTTTGAATTAAATACGACATGGCCGATGAAAAAATATCCGTCGATTTTTGAGGCCTCCATACTGTAAAGACGAAAAATAAAGCTTACGGGCAAGGATGAAACTTAAATCTTTTTCACCCAGAGACCAACATGTTCGATAGGCAAGGCAACTAAAATGACCAACGAGTCATATGTTACTTAACCACGACGTGATTGGAATAATCTTTTCAAAATTTAAGTCTGAGCCCTCCGTAATAAAAACATTTATTGTTTTGGATACTGATTCAAGTTATGTATATTTAATTGTTTCTAACCGTTTATTCTTGACAGATTGCAAAGATAAAGTCAAAGAAGGCAAATAACCCCTCGGAGATTATTTATTTTGTTGTTGTCATTTACTTTCTTAATTCAGCTTTATTTCATTCTGTATTATAATATTATTGTACTCGTGAAATTATTGAAATGTTTAGAATAGGCAA
This sequence comes from Anisodus acutangulus, assembly GCA_029783415.1. NCBI lineage: Eukaryota > Viridiplantae > Streptophyta > Magnoliopsida > Solanales > Solanaceae > Anisodus > Anisodus acutangulus. Next base: position 46,996,971 of record CM056500.1, on the reverse strand, counting down.
ACATAGAATTAATTAATAGGGTAGTCTAAAACTTGAAACCCATTGCTAGTTCATTTATTTTTAGGCTCGGTTAGTTTTAAAATTGTTAATCGCTAGTTCATCTATTTTTAGGCCCGTCGCCTATAAGAAATCACATTGCATACATCTTTATCAATTTTCATACGAATGCATATTCATAGTCTTTTTTAGCTTTACATGTATATTATTGTCATACAAATGCATGCTTGTACAAATGCATAATTTCATTAAATACTTGCAATATTATTTTTATACTTGTAAAACATGCACTTTTAACATAATAATTAACCTGAGTTTGATCGGATAACCGCAAGTTAGCGGATCTTAAAGGATGCCTAACCCCTTCTCTTTAGGATAATAAAGAACCCTTACCTAGAATCTCATTAGTTTCGTAGATCATAAAATTGGAGTTATTTTACAGCTTTTAGTTAGTATTTAGGTGCCCTAATTCACCTTAGAATAATTAGGTGGCGACTCCTCAAAGCAAGCATTTTATTCAATCCAGAGGGAATCGACGCCATAGCGTCGCGAAGCCCGTAGGTCAAAATCGGGTGCCACAGCATGGCGACTCCGCTGGGGAGATTCAGGTTCTTAACCATAGCAAGTTCAGGTTAATTATTATTGCGTTTTATTTTGCTTATTTATTCTACTGCTTCTAATTGTTTTCTTTTTTAAATTTTGTACGTTTAACTTCTTTAATTGCTATATTCTTTTATTGCTTTCCTTAAATTGGCATTCCGCTCATATTTCTTCCATTATGGAAAATTGACACTATCACACATTACACGCGAGGTGTGTTTTGCGCACCCGCAAATTCTTTCAAATTACCAAATTTTAGGAGAGTTGGCGTATCGCGAGTGTCCTGGATCATCCTGAGGCAGCGTAGCCTTCTCACTCAGTAGTCCGCTCGGGAACCTTGAGTCCAAGTAGTTTCCTAATCTTAGTAAATCTAGGATGTAGCTATACCCTTTTATTTTTAATCATGCATACATACACCATAGGTGGGTGGATCCTTGGCATCGACTCCACAATTAAGAAATCCACCAAAATTGTCGACGGGTCTCGCTCCCCCAACGACCATCAACATATTATTTGTAGCGTGATAATGATGGACTAATCCAAGCCTAATATGACATGCCGATATTGGAAAATGTACATACATTTTGTTTTCATTTCCAACAAAAGCATGTAGTTTGGACTTGGATTATTCGTCATAATCTCTCATATTTGGCGTTTAGGCCCACCTGGCATAAGAGAGGCTCCGTGCATGATAGGGCCGTATTTAATTCCTGCCCAGTTTGTTTGCTATTTTTCTTCTTTTATCTCTGTACATATTATTTAATGCAATAATTAGCTGCTTCAATTTTGTACATATCATACCATGTCGCTTGCGACTCTTGAATAGAAATTGTGTCACTACCCAAGGATAAAGCGTTCTTCAACATCAAGACTCGGATCTCGTGAAGCAATCAGGGGAGTTTTTGACCATACTTTCACTCTTACATTTTATTATTCTTTTAGTGGCTTTCCTCCTTTCACCCGGTGCTCTTATTTTTTGCAGGAAGATCGTCCTCGCGAATAGTTTGGGGGGGTCGTTCTAAAACATTATTTTTGGATATACTCTAGGAAAGAACAAAGCCAAAGGCTTTCACAAAGATGACCGAAAGATGTTTTGACTGGAAAAAGTCAGCCAACACCAGATTCAACGAATCATCACTTTAATTTGTCTATACTTTTGTTTTGTTACATATTTGCAAATTCAGTTGATATGTTTAATTTTCGTTACATAATATTTTTTTATATCATACCATCTTTACAACATATCTTTACGAACTACGAATGTCTGATTCTCACCATACGGTGTGATACGTAGGTAACCTTCTCGGGTGCGACACCCCTAAAAAATCAAATAAAAAAATGAAAAAAATGATTTCGGATTATCAATCTTTTTTTTTCATTACATCCTAATGGACAATCTTTTTTTCATTACATCCTATTGTGGATTTTTTTTTTTCATTGCATTCATCCTAATATGGACAATCACTTTTTATTGCATACAATTTTACTTACTATCTTATCGTGGATAAATTCTTTTTCAAACTTACATTTTTTATAACCTATCTTTACGAACTACGAGTGTCTGATTCTCACCATACAGTGTGATACGTAGGTAACCCTTCTCGGGTGCGACGCCCCCCTAAAAAAAATCAAATAAAAAAAAATGAAAAAAAATGATTCCGGATTATCAATCTTTTTTTTTCATTACATCCTATTGTGGATAATTTATTTATTTATTATTTTTTTTTTACATTGCATTCATCCTAATATGGACAATCACTTTTTCATTGCATATAAGTTTACTCACTATCCTATCGTGGATAAATTCTTTTTCAATCATACATTTTTTATAACCTATCTGCACGAACTACGCACACCTGATTCTCGTCAAAGATGAGATACGTAGGCAGCCCTATTCGGGTTCGGTATCCTTTATTCAAAAATACAAAAAAAATTATTATATATATTCTTAAGCATCATTGATTGACTTGGTTGATACCAACACAGTTAGAAGTGTGCGTAGGAAAGAACAAGTGGAGAAGACTGACTTCGTGATAAACCATTGATTCTTCTGGTACCTCTCATTCACGCCTGTGTTGACACTTAAAAAATTGTTTTGCATGCTTCCAAGATATGAACAAAGTCAACCTCATCGTTTCACGTGCATTGTGTGGTGAGTTTTTTGAATAAGTTCAATTGCATTGCGTTGTGATCTAGAACTTGGCTCGAATGTTTGTTGAGGCGAAATCCTGAGTAACACTTGGTATAGGAAAGGATCGTAGGCTTTCTTTGATCCGTTTGAGCCTTTTCAGCTTACCAAATAACATTATCCGTAGCACTTCCCCTTTGAGCCTGAGCTTTGCTTTTTTAACACAACTTATGCCTATACCTTTTCTCGAAAGGTCGTGACCGCTTATCCCTCTTTGGCCCGACCTCCTTGAGCGCATCAAATATGCAAATTGCTGAAAATGATTCGAGTTGAAGTTGCAATGTTCTCAAAGAGGAAAACAAAACAAAACCAAAGGGCGACTTCACACAAAAAGGAAGTTAAAAGCCCAGACAATATAAAAAGAAAAAAGAAGAAATAACTCAGAAAAAGGGGAAAAAGCTCCAAACGAAATATTCAAAAGAAGCCGATTTCAAAACAAAAAGGGGGCAAAAGAAAATCGGAATCAATGCACACAAATACCAAACGCGGACATATTCAACGCCAAGGAAGGATTAGTCACTCTTTACCCAAATAATATCCTTTCCTTTCCCAAGCCTACATTACAAACCCATAACAAGCCCTACATGATCCTATCTGGGGTTCTCACATTAGTGGATATCACATGGCTTGGCCAAGCCTATGGTATCACAATTAAATGCATTGAACATCTTTCTGGGTGAGTGTACTTCTCACAGGCGTCCCAAAGATCAAAATCTTGAAATACATGTGAGGAAGGGACTTTCTTTCGCATAAGGGCATTTGAAACATGATGATGCATATATGTCAAAATCTTGGCTTGAAGCAAGTGTTGATACTGTGTATGTCCGAGGGCATCCGAGGTAGGAATTACCTTGAAGTCTGTCTCGATTTGACGTAAAGCAAATAACGAAAACTCCTAAGCACAATACTAATTGTTGGTACCAACCGGTCAAGTCGACGTGATTATGTCTTTCATATTTTCACAAAAAAACAAAAACAAAAAAACAACAACAAAAAAGAAAAACCTTGCAAAATATATTGCATCATTTTTCAAACTCTAGTCACTCTCTCTTACAAAAAAAAAACATTCTACAAATACAAAATCCTTTTGCCGCATGAACTACGTTATGACCTGATTCCCTCGAGGGATCGTGAGGCGGCGATTAACCGGTCCATTTTGAAAAAAAAAAACCTTACAAAATCCTTTTGCGCATGAACTACGTTATGACTGATTCCTCGGCACGGATCGTGAGGGCGACCACATCGCCTTCGGTCTCATTTTTAGAAAATCCTTACAAAACCTTTTAGCTTGCATGAACACTACGTTATGACCCTGATTCCCTCGGCCCGGGATACGTAGGCGGCGATTAACCGGTCCATTTTTGAAAAACCCCAAAATCCTTTTGCCGTATGAACTACGTTATGACCTGATTCCTCGGGATACGTGAAAGCGCCACATCAACCGGTCTCAATTTTTAGAAAATTCTTACAAAAACATTTTAGCTTGCACTTGAACTACGTTATGACTGATTCCTCAACGATACGTGGCGGCGATTGGTCCATTTTTGGAAAAAAAACCTTACAAAATCCTTTGTCGCATGAACTACGTTATGACCGATTCCCTAGGATCGTGGCGGCGCACATCGACCGGGTCTCAACTTTTAGAAAACCCTTACAAAACCCTTTTTGCATGCATGATCGTTATGACCTGATCCACTTTCGGCGGATGCGTGGCGTCCCACATTAACCGGTCCATTTTGAAAAAAAAATCCTTATAAATCTCTTATTTTGCATGAACTACGTTATGACCTGATTCCCTCGGCGGGATACGTAGGCGGCTACATCGGCTTCGGTCCCATTAAAAAAAATCCTTATAAATCTCTTATTTTGCATGAACTACGTTATGTCCTGATTCCCTCGGCGGGATACGTAGGCAGCCACATCGGCTTCAGTCCCATTTTGGAAAACATCACAATCCCTTTTTGCTTGTAACGAACTACGTTATGACCTGATTTCCCTTGCTCTGAACGAGGGCGGCCTATATCTGGCCGGTCACACCATTGGAAATTTTCTTCCATTGTCTTGCACACAATAACGCAATAGGCTCACATGATTGCTCTTAACAGACAAATAAGTTGCCCGCACAAACTTCGGTTTGTCCATTGGAAGTTCAACATCTTCATATATATTAGAAAGCGGGGCATATTTTGGGGTTCACTTTGCAAGAATATGCCAATGGACTGAAAATGCCAGACCGAAGTCTTCAATCTAAACCACATGAGTTTGCAGCGTCCAGGGCAAAAGCTACAACTCACAAATTTCTTTGGTAGGTCTTCGTGGTTGACAAAGCAGAAGCCGCACATGTGTGCTTAATTTGGCAAAGACGTCGCCTCGCATTTTCGTTCGTTAAAGAATGACATTTTAATTCCACAGTCCACATGAGTTGAATCGTGAAGATTCAACACAACGTGGAATCGTATTACACCAAAGACGGCAATGGGCGTCATTTACATCATTCACGGCATTACAACAACAAAGAACTGCGCCCGTACTGATGGCGTCCATCAAGAACACGCCTATGCAACGACGCCATCCGCACAACACGTCTACATAATGACGCGTTTTCAACGCACCACGTCCATGCAACGACGCGTCATTTTCAACCCATGCGGGTCACAAAGCGCATCACGCGTTAATACAACGACGCGTCAATCGAGCGCCCACCTCCTAATCGCGGTATTTTAATTTGATCGGGCCTCCCCTAATGCGGGTATTTTAATTTGATCGGCGCCCAATCTCCTAACGCGGTATTTCATTTGATCGGCCCGCCGCCTCTTTAACGCGGGTATTTCCAATTTACCGCCGGTAGCCCACCTCCTAACGCGTATTTAAATTTCGATCGAGCACCCACTCTAATGCGGTATTTCATTTTCTGGTCAGCACCCACCTCCCAATGCGGGTATTTAAATTTGCCAGCCCACTCTATCGGGTATTTCAATTTGATCAAGGCACCCTCCTGTCGAGTATTTCATTTTCGGCGCCCACCTCCTATCGGGTATTTAATCAATCCCACCTCCTAACGCGGTATTTTAATTTCAATCGCACCCACCTCCTAATGCGGTATTTCAATTTCGCCAGCGCCCACCTCTAATCATGGTATTTCATTTCAGTCAGCACCCACCTCCTAATCTGCGGGTATTTTAATTTGATCAGCACCCACCCCTCCCAGTATTTCATTTTCGTCAGTATCGCCCACCTCCTAACGCGTATTTCAAATTACATCGAGCGCCACCTCCCACCGGGTATTTCAATTTGTTCAATACTTGCCACCTAATCACGGGTATTTCAATTTGATGCACCCACCTCCTAATCTGCGTATTTAAATTTTCAATGCACCCACCTCCTGTAACGCCGGTATTTTATTTTTCACCAGGCACCCACCTCCTAACGCGTATTTAAATTTACGTCCAGGCTCCCACCTCCTATCACGGGTATTTTAATTTCGCCAGGCACCCACCTTCTAACGGGTATTTCAATTTCATTCAGGCACCCACCTTCTAATCACGCGGTATTTTAATTTCGATTAGCGCGTCCACCTTCTAATGCGGGTATCTTAATTTCAATCACGCCCGGCGACGTCGCCCATCAGATAACGTCTAAGTGACGACGTCGCTTCATCACGCTATGATACATCATCATTTGCATCGGGAAGTACTTTGAACGCTTGCTCCACCCTTCCCAGATCTCGCCACATCGCAAACTGTCATCATAAGTCGACACCTTTGAGGCATTGTTTCTTGAGCGTGCATAATCTTTTAACTTCTCTCCCCGCCGGGATTTTATTTCTTCCCACACATCCCTAACCTTCCTCTTGAGTCAGATGATCGGGACAAAATTGGCTACTCAGTCAACTTCTTTGGCCGAAAACTCTTTCATCGTCTCCGACCAAAGAGGGGCATCTGTTGACACCCAATTTTGTCCCATCTTTTATGATTTTATTTGTAATTTTTAATATTTTTGACACTTTAAAACAATTTTAAAATATAGGCATATATATGTATATATATCATTATTATTATTATTATTATTTGCATTTTTTATTGTCATTTGCATTTTAATATCACAATCATACTTTTATCCTAATATTATATGTTATTTTATTTTCGCAAAACGACATTGCATTTTTATTTTTTATTTAAGCATCAAGCATTTCGTAAATATTATATTTTATCATATTATCATCTTTACAATTTATAAATTTTACAAAGCTTTCTTTTATATAATAAAACCCTTTTGTATTTTTAAACCCATAACCCATTTCAACCTTTTTAATATCTTAACCCAAAATAATTTTACCCATTTTTCGGACCCCATCCCAAGGCCCAAACCGAAAAGGCCCATATTCGCCCATCTCCCTTCCCTTTATTTCCCCTTTAAACCAAAACCCTACAACAAAAACATTTTGATTCCATATATCTCTCTCAACCAAACTCTTTCCTCTTTTACCTTCGCCTCCCAAATCATGACCCATACCGCGACCCCACGACCTCATACCTGGCGACCCCATTACCATATGGCGACCCACGTCGCCGCTGCTCACGACGCGACCCTACACCCACATCACCACGACGACGCCGACACCAACCAGCCCCCATACCCGCGACCTCACGTCGCCGACCAACTCACCCACTGCCGCCACCAGTCGCCGCACACACCACCACGACCCCACACTGTCGGTCACCCCTACACCGACACCATCACTTCACCCATATCTACAACCCCCTAAAACCCGAACCCCATCTATAAATACCCCCTTTTGTTCACTGTTTTGGGTGTCGTTTTGTGTGGATTTTTGTCCGAAAAGAGGGAGTTTTGGTCGGATTTTGCATGGATTTTTGCCCCTTTTGTTCACTGTCGGTTCGGGCCAGGTCAACCCGATTTAGGTAAGATTTCCTGTTTTATATGTTTGATATTGTGTTGTTGGTTATCTGAAATTTGGAAAGAAATTAATTCGGGTTGAAACATCCGATTTGGGTCGGGTCACTGACCCGGGTCGGTCAAATTTCAGATTTTTTGTGTATTTATATTTTGTTGTTGGTTATCTGTAATTTGGAAGAAAATTGATTCGGGTTGAAAAACATCCGATTCGAGTCGGGTCACTGACCCGGGTCGGGTCGACCATGTTCGAATAAATTTCCAGATTTTTGTATTTTATATGTTTGTAGTTGGTTATCTGAAATTTGGAAGAAATCGATTCGGGTTGAAACATCCGATCCGGGTCGGGTCACTGATCCGGGTCGGATCGACCCGGTTTGAGTAAATTTTCAGATTTTTGTGTTTTATACTCTGTTGTTGGCTATCTGAAAATAAAATTAAAAAAAATGATTTCGGGTCGGATTGCTTTGGTCGAAGTTTTTGTTTGCCTCGGCCGGTCTTGTAATAATTCCATTTTTTATGTTTAATATTTTATTGTTGGTTATCTGAAAATTCCAAAAAAAAATGTTTGATTCCGGGTCGGGTCGACCCAAAATCTGGGTCGGGTCGCCGTCATTGTTGAACTCGGTCCGACCGTTCGACTCGCTTGATCCAAAATTTTAGAATTGGCCTGACGTTTTTAATTGCAAACTGTTGGTTTATTTTAGCATTTAAACATCCTTGCGGATATTTTTCTTGTTTCTTGCTTTGAATAAATCTGCATTTAGTAGATGAAATTGAATTTGAGGCCACGCTTTTTCGTTCTCTGTTTGATTCTTGCTTTTGACATTTAAACATCCGTGCACGGATTGTCTTCGTTTTTAACCAATCGCATTCAGTAGATGAAATTGAATTCGAGGCCGCGCTTTTTTCATTTCTGTTGCGGTTTACTGTTTTGGCACTTAAACATCCGTGCACGGATTGTCTTACTTACATATACAAATACTGCATCATGGCCGATGAAATTGAATTCGAGGCCGCACTTTTCTTCTTTCGTTTCTCTGTTTCTTTAATTTACTGTTTTAAACATCCGTGCTACAGATATGTCGCTTTTTACATTTCGCTTTTGAATTAAATACTACATGGCCGATGAAAAAATATCCGTCGATTTTTGAGGCCTCCACAGTTGTAAAGACGAAAAATAAAGCTTCTGGGCAAGGATGAAACTTAAATCTTTTTCACCCGAGAGACCAACATGTTCGATAGGCAAGGCAACTAAAATGACCAACGAGTCATATGTTACTTAACCACGACGTGATTGGAATGATCTTTTCAAAATTTAAGTCCGAGCCCTCCGTAATAAAAACATTTATTGTTTTGGATACAGTTCGAAGTTATGTATATTTAATTGTTTCTAACCGCTTATTCTTGACATATTGCAAAGATAAAGTCAAAGAAGGCAAATAACCCCTGAGATTATTTATTTTGTTGTTGTCATTTACTTTCTTAATTCAGCTTTATTTCATTCTCGTATTGTAATATTATTGTACTCGTGAAATTATTGAAATGTTTAGAATAGGCAAACATAGAATTAATTAATAGGGTAGTCTAAAACTTGAAACCCATTGCTAGTTCATTTATTTTTAGGCTCGGTTAGTTTTAAAATTGTTAATCGCTAGTTCATCTATTTTTAGGCCCGTCGCCTATAAGAAATCACATTGCATACATCTTTATCAATTTTCATACGAATGCATATTCATAGTCTTTTTTAGCTTTACATGTATATTATTGTCATACAAATGCATGCTTGTACAAATGCATAATTTCATTAAATACTTGCAATATTATTTTTATACTTGTAAAACATGCACTTTTAACATAATAATTAACCTGAGTTTGATCGGATAACCGCAAGTTAGCGGATCTTAAAGGATGCCTAACCCCTTCTCTTTAGGATAATAAAGAACCCTTACCTAGAATCTCATTAGTTTCGTAGATCATAAAATTGGAGTTATTTTACAGCTTTTAGTTAGTATTTAGGTGCCCTAATTCACCTTAGAATAATTAGGTGGCGACTCCTCAAAGCAAGCATTTTATTCAATCCAGAGGGAATCGACGCCATAGCGTCGCGAAGCCCGTAGGTCAAAATCGGGTGCCACAAGACTGACCACGCTAGACGACAACTGAATTATTATTGCACTTGTCTTCACATTTGTAAGTCAAAAGAATTAATATAAATTTTCTTTTTATGATGAATAAATCTTTTCCATCACGAGCATAAAAACAAATGTTATCTTAAGCATATCAAAAGTTTCATGCCATAATGAATAGGATACGTCCTCTTCTACAACACCATTAAAAATAAGGTCCCTCTCTTATTAAAATCCTAACAAAAAAGTTAAGGCTCCGAAAACAAGAAGTACTGGAGTTTTAAGTTGATCGGAATCAAGTCAGGTCCGGAACTAACTATGAAGGCCATGAGAAACTTCGATTTAAGATGAAAAGAAAAATACATCTTTGAAATTAAATTAAGATTGTCGGAAAGTTTAAAACTTCCAAATCTTAGCATGTTCCAGTAAAGTAAACCTCAAAGTCAGGTTCTAATTCACAAAGCAAAGTACTTATGAATTTGAAAATAAATTTATAATTAATACTTGCTTTTGAAAATAAGTAAAAGATGAAAACCTTGCGCATAATTGCAGAAAAAGGAAAAGTTCTTTCATTCATATTTTTCGCACTGAAATCAGCTCGAATACAAAAGTTACTAACCGGGCTCAAAAGTGATCCGGTAATAAAAACTAAACTGAGAATAAACCCGCATGAAAGATTACGGCCTGCCCGTTCCATGACCCGCCGGGGGTGTTTACGATGTTTCCAAATCAGAGTAACTAAAAGTATCAAGCTCTATTAAGTAATGGCTGAATGAGGCAGTTCAGAGACTGACGCTCCGGGAGCATTATTTGAAGCGGAAGGCATATTCTCTTGGGAAGGAAGAGCTTCGATTACCGGGAGGACATCATCACCTCCGCCCCCCAAATGAAGCATTATCTTCTTCCATTGGGAGGGAGCCACCGGGACTATTTACATAAGCTAATTCCAACTGTCGGGCCTTAATGATCTTCTCATCAATGTCAACAAGTCCGGTCTTTACTGCTTCCAAGATATTTTGGCATATCATATAGACGTTCCTGACCATGGACAGAGTATAGCTGTCAAATGTGGCATGTACTTTCTCTCAAGAGCTTGAACAACTTGAGTAAGTTCAGAATTGGTGGCATGAAGGAGTTCCTTGGCTTGGGTCAGCTCTGCAATCTCTTCCCGTTGCCTTTCATTTTGAGCAGCCTTAGCAGAAAGACGAGACCTTAATAATTCAGTTTCTTTCTTTAGTGCTTCTATATCTGTTTCTTTGATTTGGATGCGTTTATAGAAGGTGCCCACAACAGCCTCAAGCTCGGATAATTGCATTATTAAATCTGATATGGTATCCGATGCTTTATTCGACTTCTTCTGCCAATCCCCGACCCTGTCTTTATGCGGTGTGGGTTTTTGCCTATAGGCCTTCTTCTCCTTCTCCAATTCCTTAAGTTTGCCACGCAGTTCATTTTCGTCAATCTTGGCAAGCTTCACCTCTGCAACTGGCAGGCGTTGAACGATGTTGTCTCTTTTAGTTGTCAAAACGGTTTTCTCTTCAATCATTCGTTGAAGCCCCTCATTGTACAAGAAATTAGCCTAGATAATAATTCTATTGATTAGAAGAGGTTATCAAGAGCAGTACAATATAGCAAATTGGGAAAATGGCAATACCTTGGCTGCAACATGCATCCCCAAATAACTGACACATTCAGCGGACACCCAGTGAACCTTCCTCGTATCTTTGTATGAAGCCACATGTTTTATGTAGTTAGTCACTACAACCGGCTTGGAACAAAGATGACAGTCGGCATGGAGTTGGAAGGTCACGGTCTGGAATTTTACAGGTTGAGCTACCGGGGATGGGTATTCATTTGTCAACTCATCTCTACGTAGAGAAGAAACCTAGTGTATGGAGGTTAGAATCTCGTGTTCATCATCTAGGGTAATCGTCGGCATGATCGGAGATTCGGGATCCTCAGTAATTGGTGGGGGAGTATCATCGATCGATGCGTGCAAAGGCTGATGTATGACAGTGCTTACCAAGGCAAAAGATGCGCTGGTATGGCTAGCTCCAGCACTGACAATTTCCATTTCCGCAAAGAGACTGGGCTTTATTCCTTCTCCTTTCTAGAGATTGTTCTTTCTCGAGACCTTCATCATCTAGGTCTACCACGGGGAGAGAACTAACCGCTAAGCTGGTATTACCGGGAGCACTGGGAGAAGTATGGTCAGAATGGTCTGGAATTTTCTTCCTTGGACGTTTGTGTCTCGTTCAAAGGCTGCCAGAATATTCGGTACGAAGTCTTTTCCGTTCATAGGCCTGTTGAATAATGGGTGCGGCCACATTCAGATCTTCAATTTCTTGCTTAGGAGGAGCGTTGGTAGTAACTTTAGAAATGCCTAACCAAAAGAAAAATAATATTTTTATATCAATAATTCTTAGAAGAGGTTAAAAAGAAACAAAAATCGAAAGCATTCATGGATAAACCGTGGTTGCGGGGTACCCAATTTTGGTTATCTACAAGAATTTTTCACGTCCGGAGTTTCAAGGTGGCCACATCGAGGATGTCTTGAACTCAAACTTTAAGGTTATCTATTTTCGCAGGCTCCTACACGGTGGCTGATAAAAGGGGGAGAATCTAGTCAATATGTGAATAACCTGCTCAATAAGGGACGCTAAATCAAATACAGTACAAAGGAAAGAAGAAAAACTTACGATGGAAATTCCATTGCTCCGGGATGGTGCGGCTACTGGGGGGAAGAAGATCAACAGTAAGGACGGTCATAAATCTTTCTGTCCAACCTCAGTCACGGTCATTATCGAGATTGGCCAGGATGGTTTTGCTACCCGGCGGTGTAGGTTGATGACTCTATCATGAAAGATGCGCGAAGAGTAGAGGCGAATAAGGTGGTCCAATGTGAAGGGAACTTTGGCTTCACGAGCGAAGTACCGAAGGCACGCGACTGCCCTCTAGACTTGGGACCCACTTGGGCTATGCAAACTTAATATCGATGGCAAAAATCTAAAATGACATCATCAATGACTTTCCAGAGTTTCATTGAGAAGGGGTAGGTATAAATAAATGAATACGTTTGCTTGTAAGAAGTGATTCTTTTATCGTTGTTAGGAATTAAAACTTTGATCGATTTCCAACCGCAGTCGTCCTTTACTGTTGGTAGAATATTGGCAGTGATTTGGATCTTATAGTCACCGGCGGGAGAATCTCTGCCGCCGGATAGAGTCCTCGACACTATTTTTTTTCAGAGGTCATGAGCAAACTTTCATGACCTTGAGAAGAATGAAAAAGCCAACGGGTTTCGGCTAGGAGGAGCTCCATCTTAGGGGTTGGTTTTCTTTTTTTTTCAAAGGAACATTACTGCCAGCTGAAGGATTGGTCATGTTTGGTATCAAAAATTTAAAGGAAGATGTCTTTGCAAAACGAGAGTTGAATGAACAAATCTTTTATGAAATGGGGTATTTATAAGATGGAAGGATGTCACCGCTTGAAGGAAATGCCAATCGGCGGCTACACGTGTGTGTCAAAACAGGAGTGATTGGATGGCACACCTCATCATTACTCTATAATCTTTTGTTAATCGAGGGAAGTTGAAAAGTTTTCGTCATTTTAATGAGGTGACAATTGGAATAATGAAACATGTTGTTGGTATTCTTCGAAGTTTTCCGCCAAAATATGAAACTTAGATGGGTCATCGATTCAAATACACTTTCTGGGAGGACAATATTTGCACTCAAAAAGTGCAGGGACTATCTGTATAGGGAAAAATCCGTATAAGACAGCTGTACAAATTATAGTATGATGCGTGGAACACGATACTGAGTCAAGACCACGTTAGCCTAAGGCACTGTCGATTAAATACAAGTGGTACCGGGAGCGTTATATGCGAAGTTGGCACCGGTAATGCAGAAAGTTGAGAGAGTCGTTTGGATTGCAATAGACAACCTATCTAAACCGGTCGTACGTCTTCCAATAGAGCTTTAATGACATTTATTGAGATACTAATTGTCCAATTATTACAACATTCATTCTCCTGTATTTATGAGGACATATTTCGTGGGTTGTGTACCCATGTAGCTCATGTATAAATATGACACATTGTCCGATTGTAAATCATCAGATTCAAGTTATTACAATACACTTATTCATATTCTCTTGATTTATGTACTTGCATACAAGTTGTCGTAACTCTGCCCAGAAGCAATCACAAGGCTCACGCTAATCATTCCCTTTCTTGTCTTATCATTATTTATTTTCAATATATTTCATCTAGAATTCTTATCAAACATGTCATTTGATATCCACGTGTCCTTGACCACATATACAAATTCGTGTCCTTGACCACATATACAAATTCAACTGTACCGTCTTATGAGTAAACAAAGATATTATTAACATTAAATAATGTCGGATCTACTTGCAAAGGAAGGAATCAAGCGGGTAAAATATTTTAATTTTGTGTTTCCACCTTTATTTGCTTTACCTAGTTTAGAAGCAGATAAAAATGAAAGGACTTATGTTAAAACTGTTTCAACTAGTACGTATAATACTTTGGCCCTCTTGGAAAATAGTTATGCTTTTAAGTAGCATGTATATTCAAGTACGTAATAGCTCTGACTAGCTAAGCTATTAGTCAAACTCAAAAGGTTAAAATTATATGGCTTTTCCTAAGAAATAAATAAAAGGTTATAAGCCTCATTGCCTTTAATTTAAATTTACTTTCTAAATTTCAGTGCTCGGTCGATATCTATGTATATTATTATTAGTTTTAATATAATTATATTGTGCTTCAATACCCAGTAGCTTCATTAATGTAGGTCCACCATTGTCCCTATTCATTTTTTTCCCTTATTAATATAGTATATGTACTAATGTGTGCCCGATGATTCATGCAATGCATGTAGAGAAAGGTTATTGCTCGTATTTTCATGAGCTAATTCTTGAATCAATAAGAATTAAAGAGGATATAATTTTTTGTTGAACCTGCTACTTGCTTGTATTTTTTACCTTTTGACATTTTGTGCTTCATTTGATCTCCTAAATTTAAAGGTAAGTTAAAATGAATAGCTGAATGTAGACGCTAAAAATAAATTGGACAGACATAGACATAGGACGCAAATAAATCAAAATAAGAAATTTTGTACACGTATCTATTCTATTAAATTAACAATATAGTTTAGTAAACAATAGATCCATTGAAATAAATATTCATCTCATTAATCTTCATCCAAATAACAACTCAATTTATTTTTTGTTTTAAGGGATTTAAATATAATCTTTGGGCAATTTAATCTAGTTATTAGTTCCCCAAAAGCAGAACCATTATTGTTAATTGTCTTATCCCAATTCTTGGAGGGTCAATAAGTACTTGGGTCTTAAATGATGGACAAAGTTGGGCTTAGTGGTTCTTTTCATATATTTTTTTCGCCGATTGTACCTTTACATGTGGATCCAGATTCGATCCGTGGACTCGGTGGATCCGATGGATTCGGATTTGAATCTGATTTTTATGGACCCGATGGATCTGAATCCAGGTATGAAAAACGAATCTGGATCTAGATCTAGTAGGATCCGGTCCAGATCCGATCCGTTGCCATCCCTACTAATGATTGAAACAAATAAGACCAATTCATTCTTTTTTTAATCAACAAAAACTATTTAAGGTTTTGGTATGATGGAAATTATTTTTCAAGAAAATATTTTTTATGAGAAATTTATATTTTAAGAAGACGTTTCTCATTAAATGGTGGAATAATTTTTCTTACTTTTACTCCCTCATTTCTTTTTATTTATTCGTTATTGACTTGACACTCCCCTTAAGAAACTACTTCATTTAGGGGGTTCATTTTATTAAATTATCCTTATTAGTTATACTTTAAAAATTTAAGTTCGATTACGAGTACTTTATGTAGTTATTTAATGATAATAATAATATTTAAAAAATCTCTCTTGATTTGTTAAAATGGACGCGAACAAAAAAAAATTAGTGTAAGGGACAAGTAAAAGGAAAATTGAAAAGGTAAGTGAAAATTATTTTTGTCGAACTATCTTAAGTTGTAACTTCATGTTACTATTTCCAACAAATGCTTATACACTATTATTAATTTTTCGTACTCAAAATCTCATCAAAAGACTCCCTGATTTGTTCATATTATTATCAATCTTAAATATATATTTTTTATTCATCAATCAAGTACCAAAAAAAAAATGACGAATATATTTTAGGAAAGAATTTTTCATGAGAAATGATTTTAGTTATATTAAAAACAACCTCTTTACCTCACACAAGATTGATAAGATTTATGTTGCGTGATTATATTAGGTATGTTATTGCGTCGTTATTGTACTTTCAATGTTTTTGTTAGGATAAATCTGGTAAAAACTTAATCACACTAGGTATTTGTATTATTCTAAGGAATAAATAATGAAATAATTACATCCTATATTAATTAGGATACTAATGTTATCAAAATTAATCCACCTTTTTTAAATCTTACCCAAAAAACCCACTCCCTCCTCTTCCCCTTCTCTCTCTTCTTCACCGGACCCTAATCACCGGCATCTCCCAACGTCGCCGCCGTCGCTGGTCGGCACCACCAAAAAGGATAGAGAGAGAGAGTTCGCCATCCTTCTCTCTCTACACCTAATCCCCCCCTCCTCCTCCTCTCTCACTCTCTCTCTCTACCACACCTCATCTCTCTGTCGCGCTTCCTCTCTCTTTCTCCGACGACGATGATTTTTCTGGTGGCTCAAATCTGGTCGCCTCCTCCGTTGTGGTGGCACATATTTGACTAGAAATTACCTAGATCTAGATGTATCAGAAAACTCATTGAGGTGATAATAGAGCGCATGTGGCGATGAAATTACCGGCGGTGGGGTCGCGGGAGGTGGTTGAGATTGGTGATGGAGAATTCGATAGGGGCAAGGGTAGTGGGGGTTATAGTATTGTATAATAGTGTATATGGGTGTATATACCCCTCTTATACACTATTATACATTTTTACACACCTATATACATAATATATATGTCTTGTATACTTATGTATATAGGTGTATAAATATGTATACACCATCAAACACCTATATACATAATATACTTGTCTTTTGTATATAAGTGTATCACACTTTATAGGCCAAAGCTTTTCAATGTAAATTTTAGGCTATTTTTTTTTGCAATGTAAGTGAGCAAACTGTATATTTTTGAAATTTCCCCATAAATAATACATATTTTCACATATACTTTTATCACTAAATTCTAATTAATTAATATATATATTTAAATCTTAATTTATAATTTAATCATAACAAATTAGTACGATTTAGTAAACCAGCTGCAGATAAATCTTTACTTATAAATCTTGTTAGTTGATGAGAAGTGGTTTGGAGGATCTTATACGTGATGTTTACATATATTTGCAATTAGCAATTCGTTTATCGTTTATACAAAAGAGAAAAAAAAACAAGGAAAAAAGCACGCACATTACGCGGTGTTAGACAAAGCATTAAATTGCTCTGAGCTTCTGCAATGAAACCTATACCAAATCTCACACATTGTCCATCTATACTTACTTATCTGCACAAAATTCAATTAGATGCTACCCCACTTGCAATAATATACTTTATTACTCCATATAACCTCAATTTGTGTAATAAACTTTGCTTTTTAATCTCTTCAAAAAAATGATTCATTTTTATATTCAGAAACAATTTAACTTAAAGTTTTTCATTTGCCCTTTAATAAAATGATTTATCGCCACACAAATATCTATAATTTATTTTAGATCATAAATTTTAAAAGTTTTTATTTCATTTTTAAATTTCGTGCTTAGTCAAATTATATTAAATAAATTGGGACGGAGGGAATATGTTTTATTTTCCAGAAATCAGATATAATGCCAATTCTCAAATGTATCACGTTTTAATTTCTTGGAGAAATTCTATTTCATTCTTGTTCTTAAGAAAATGCCGGTTTGGGTTTATTTTATTATGTCATTAGTCTTTCAAAAAGTTAATCCAAAAAATGATGTCAAAGTCTCTCTTTCATGAACTGACGAAGGGTTACGTAGAATTGTATTAATTTTCTTGGAGAATCTTTTTATTAATATAAATATATATAGTGTATACAATGTGCAATCTTATTATAATAAGGATCATATATCTATCATAATTATACAACACTAAATATTACAAAATATATAGAGTATATTTTAGTAATATACGTTAATACACCCCCTCAGTCGGAGCGGGAGGAGGCCGGATGCTAAGACTGGATCTGAAGTCGAGGAATAGCTGTCTAGGAAGACCTTTCGTGAAGATATCCCTATACTGATACGAAGAAGGCACATACAACACCTTAACATGACTGATAGCAACTTTCTCAAATACAAAATGTATATCCATCTCTATGTGTTTGGTTTGCTGAAGCTGAACCGGATTATGAGATAAATATATGGTGGATATGTTATCACAGTAAACCAAAGACGCCTTATGCAAGGGACACTGAAGCTCCAAAAGAAGGTTTCGGAGCCAGCAGATCTCAATAACAACATTTGCAACGCCTCTATACTCTGCTTCTGCACTCGAATGAGATAAGGTGGTTTGTCTCTTGACAGACCAAGAGATGAAATTATCCCCTAAGAACACACAATAGTCGGAGGTAGAACATCGCGTGTCCGGACAGCCTGCCCAATCAACATCCGTATATGATAACAACCTGGTCGGTGCTGAGGGGTATAGGTGTAATCCATAATCAAGTGTGCCCTTAATATATCAAATGATACGCTTAAGGGCAGTAAAATGAGGCTCCCTGGGGCATGCATGAATAAACATACCTGCTGAACAACATAAGCAATATCAGGCCTAGTGAAAGTAAGATACTGTAGTACACCTGCAAGACTCCTATAAAGGGTAGGATCAGACAATGGATCACCATCAACGACACTAAGCTTTGATTTTGAGTCAACCGGAGTGGACATTATCATGCAGTTCACCATTTTAGCCATGTATACTATCTCCTATGCATACTTGCGCTGACACAAAACATAGTATCTACAGATCTAGTCACGGATATTCCCAAAAAGTAACTCAACTTCCCCAAGTCACTCATAGCAAATTCAGTTTTAAGCAATGCAATGATCTCATTTTTCAACATATCAAATGAGGTAGTAAGTACAATGCCATCCACATATAACAACAAATAAGCAATGCTACTACCTCTATGAAAAATAAATAGAGAATTATCACATTTGTTGCATACAAACTTAATCCACATAATGTACTGTGAAAAGCGATCATACCATGCTCTAGGGGCCTATTTCAAACCATAAAGTGACTTACGAAGACGACAAACAAACTGAGGGGCTGCTGGATAGACAAAACCAAGCGACTGGTGCATGTAAACAGTTTCTTTCAGATCCCCATGTAGAAACGCATTCTTCATATCAAGCTGATGAAATCGACTAATGCTTACCCATAACAATACTCAGAACTGTACGAATGGTAGCCGATTTTAACAACCGAACTGAACGTCTCACCACAATCAATGACCTCCTATTGATTAATGCAATTAGTCACAAGTCTTGCCTTATATTTCTCTAGATCACAATTGTCTATGAATTTATGACGAAAATGCCACATGCATTTGATCACATTCACCCCCACCCCCGGTCTAGGAGCCAAATCCCAAGTGTGCTATTTTATTAAAGCATTAAATTTTCACATATGGCCGCATTTCAATTTGGGTCTAGTTTGGCTAATTTTGGATTTTTGAGAATTGGGGATATGTATTGTGTGGATAGATTAAATTTGACTTTGGGTTTGAAAATTTCGTGTTGGGCATTGGTTTCCATATGGTGCGAGGGGGCAGAGATATGTTGGATATTTTGGTGGGTGGGCTGAACTGGGTTACTAGGGTCGGTGACGGTGTCAGGTGGGTTTTGGGGGATGGGATCGGGTATTGGGTTGGCTGCTGCGGGAGACGATGGCGGGTTAGGTGGGAGGCGAGATCTGATGAGGTCGATTTGGTGTGGGTGGTTCGATGGTGGAACCAGTGACGATGAATGGGTTGGTTGGTAAGTAGGGCCATGAGTTACGATGGATGGGATATGGATTGGACTGTGATGGGCTGTCGAGGTTACGGTGCAGTGATGGAGTCCGGGTGAGGTTATGACGGAGTCGGGGTCGACTGGAGGAGCAGCGATGGGTGACATAGTGACTGATATTTGATTTTGCCGACTGATAGGCGAGACAGTGACTGGGAAGTATGTCAGTAGAGAGCTGGCGGTGGTGCCGGTGATCGACGACGAGAGGTCCGACCAATTTCCGACAATGACAGTAATGGGCAGCGACGATTGAGCTGTGGGGGTGGTAGTGGTGGACTGGTGCAATTCGCGAAGTATGACATGGGAGATATCAGACTCGTCTAGAAAGGTGTAGTCCGTGTTTCAGAATTTTTGAATGTTTGCAAAAGAAAAAATCATCTCGTCAAAAGTGATGTGACGAGAGACGTGAATCTGACGAATGGACAAGTCATAGCATAAATAGCCCCTATGATTAGATGAGAAACCTACAAAGACACATGGAGTGGTTCGGGGTGCTAATTTATGAGGGACGGTGGAGGCAAGATTTGGATAGCAAAGGGAATCGAAAATTCGTAAGTGCTCATAAGTTGGAATCCTACAAAATAGAATTTCAGTGGGTGTTCTATTTTGGAGAGTCTGAGTGGGCAAAATATTTAGAATAATATTCGGTCATTTTCACAGCATAGACCCAAAAGGAAGGGGGAGGGAGGCATGAAATAGGATCGTACGAACCATGTTATTGATAGTGTGAATGATTCGTTCGCCTTTGCCATTTTGAGAAGATGTGTGGGTACATGAGAACCGGAAAACCATGCCATTAGTAGGGCAAAAATTATGAAACACAGAATTATTGAACTCGCGACCGTTATCACATTGAAGCGATTTTATGTCTTTTCCAAATTGTATTTTGACATAGACACGGAATGTAAGAAACTTGGCAAATACTTCTGACTTGAATTTAAACGGATAGCCCAAACAAAGTGAGAAAAGTCATACAATAAGACGAAATAAAATTTATGACCAAGTGAGCTAGTAATGTGAGATGTCCATAAATCTGCATGAACAATGTCAAAGGGGGAATACATAACACTTGCAGAAGACTGAAACGGAAGGCGAACATGTTTGCCTAAAGGACAAGAAAGACATTGTTGGACAAATTTTCCATTATGACAACGCATTAAATTATTGTTTCTAAGAAAATTTAAAACAGGGGCTTCTGGGTGTCCAAGTCTATTGTGCCAGATTGACGGAGAAATTGTTGCTAAAGCAGTGAGAGATGTGGGAGGGGTGACACTGGCAGCGGACGTGGATAGGAAAGGATAGAGATCCCCTTTACTATTGCATCTCGTAAGGAGTTTCCCTGTACGTAGGTCCGTTACAGAGAATCCAAAGGGGTCAAAATTTATAGATACAGAATTATCCGTGGCAAATTTTCTAATGGAGATTAGGTTCTTTATAATATTTTGGGAATATAGGACGTTATTTAGGGAGTAGTGAGGATGTTGTGGTGGGGTTAGTGTGTGACCAAACCCTCGATTTGGAATGCTATGACCGTTTCCGACCATAATAGATTGCGGAGTATTTAAATTTTACAGTTGAGGAAGATTACCAAAATTGTTGGTGAGGTGATACATGGCGCCTATATCCATATATCACACATTATCGGGCTGCCGAGGATTCAAAGTGCTGAAAGCCTGTCCCAAATTGGATTGAGGAAGTCCCGGAGCGGATTGTAGTCAAGGAAATTAGGTTTGATTGATGTGGCCCGTTGGATGTGCACCCAGACCGGTGGTCCGCTGCTAGGCAGCAGGAAAATGGATTGTGTAACTGTGGCCCATCGAACTGTATGGGGTAGACTGCATGACTTTATAAAAATGGGCCGCAATTGCTGGGCTGTGTCCGGTGGCTGCTGGGCACATGCTGGAGGCCCAGTTCGCAGGCCATTCCCATATGTCATTCCTGCGCCTCTGGTCACTGCTACTTCCGTTATTATTTCCGGTCATGAAGGTTGCCGGAGAGTGAGAAAAAATATTAGGGGGGGGGGGGGTTTCGGGACGTATGCATAGTGTATATGGGGAAGAAACAACCATATTCGAGGTGTATAAAGTGGCAGAGGGTATATTAGCCGTATACAGAGTGTATATCGGAGTGTATAGGCTATATACAAGGGGTATACAACCTGTTGGAGAGATAGATAAAGGAAATAGGGTTGTATATCAGTAGTATTCTAGTGGTATACATTGCTTTTAGTAGAATTGGAGGGCTGTGCAATTGTATATCGGCGAATATCAGCGTATATCGGAGGTATACCGGTGGTATACAGTCGATTCGGCGCTGGAAAAGGATAGAGGTGGGCGGCCGAAATTAGGTTTAAGGTCGGGAAGGATTGTTGGCTTCTGATACAATGTAGAATTGTATTAATCTTCCTTAGCGAGTCTTTCTCATTAATACAAATATATGTAGTGTGTACAATGTGGAACCCTATTACAATAAGGATCCTATATCTATCATAATTATACAATACTAAATATTACAAAATATATAGAGTATATTTTAGTAATATACGTTAATAGGTTACATGGTTATAGGCTTATATTGTAATTATTTGGACCAACGGCCAAATGTGTTAAAAGCACCAAAAGTTAAAACCCCTCAACTAATAAGACTTGAACCAAGCTAAACTTGCAAAATCTAGAAAAGAATAATTTAAGATATATTAGAATTTAGAAAAAAAGTTCAATTTTCACCTTAAAGATAAAACGGAAAAGGGTAAGAAATGCCATTAAATCATGTGAAATTGAATAAAAATGTCATCCATTAATAGCTTGATCAAAACATGATCCTTTAGTTACTTAATTGGATTAAAAATGCCATTTTGCTAGTGAAATTATTATTATTTTTCTTTTGAAAGACATTCTTTTTCTAATAAAATATAATAATTTTTAAAGACCAGATATATTTTTATTAAGAAAAGAATGTATTTTAAAAGAAAAGAACTAATATTTTTATTAAAAAAGGTATTTTTAATCCAATTAAGTAACTATAGGAATTTTTTGGATTAAATTATTAACGGATGATATTTTTAATTAATTTCACATAATTTAAGAATATATTTTTTAATCTTTTTCCGAAGATAAAATGAACCTTTAAGCAAGCTAAACTGGCGAAGAAGGTGCAGCAAGTACGACTGAAGAAAGAAAAAATACCAGCACAATTAAACAGAAGATTACTACTAGGAGTAATAATTTTCCAGCTAATTTAAATATTTTAATACTACAATTAAGATGTATACTACTATATGATCTTCAAAAAATTAATTTTGTAATTGTACAACGAAATTTAAATATTCTGACACACATTTAGGTGGACATTAAAGTTGAGAAAGTTCTCCAATATGTGGACTTTTTAATCAGTCTCAAACTCAACGTTTTGACCTTTTCTGCTCACTCTTTCTTTAGCAGAATTTGAAGAATTGAAGAAAAATGGGTAGCAATCAAGAACAAGAAGAGTACTTACTGAACCACTCACATATTTCAAGAAAGGGTGGTCTAATAACCATGCCTTTCATCATAGGTATGTATGTCTCTTCTCATTTTCTTGTTCTTTTTGTTTCTCTCTTGATAGTTTCTTATTCTTTGATTTTTGTTACTATCTACTAATTTTTTGTTATTTGCTTAGCGTACTATTTTATTGTAGTTATTATCGGCCTCTCTACCCAAGGTAGTGTAAGGTCTGCGTACACTCTACCCACAAGTTACCCTTCTTAGACCCCACTTGTGAAATTATACTGGGTATGTTGTTGTTTTATTTCTTGTTTAATTGTTTGTTTGTGTTGCATGTTGTTGTTAGTGAATGAATCTTGTGAGAGATTGGCAAGTTTTGGGTTGGTTCCAAACATGGTAATCTACATTACAACATTTTATCACATAGAAGCTGCTCCTGCTAGTGTCTTGATTGGATTATGGTTATCACTTTCAAATGGATTGGCTATTTTTGGGGCCTTTGTTTCTGATTCTTACTTGGGAAGGTTTAGATCTGTTGCTATTGGAACCATCTCCACTCTAATTGTAAGTTCACTTAATTACCCCTCCTAATTTGCACCATTGTGTAACGGTAGATATATATATGCACAACATTTTTTAATGAGGGGTATATCTGTTCTAAATCGCAAAGTGAAGGGGTATATTTGCACCTTTTCCCTTATTGAAATAACATGCTCTTCTTTCAGTTCCTAATATACTTACTAGAAGTTTAGTAGCAGGGTAACTCAATTTATACCACATTGTGTGCTTTTTATTTTTTTTCTTACCAATGGTGGTTTCTAGGTCAACTTGTGTGCCCCTCGACTAATACACTAGATACATACTATATCTCACAGCACAAATACCTGGTAACACTTCCACAATGCTTAGACAAATGAGAAGAAATCATCTAGCATTGTTTTGTTAATGCAAGCATGTTAAAAAAAATTAAAATTTGTTCCATGAGAATGTTTAGTTAGAACAAGAAAGTTCCAACATAAGTGTACACAAAAGAATGCTGTTTGTATTGAGAAACTGTTTTTTTGCCTTTAAGAGCCAGTTTAGATGTTGCTACTCAGAGTCGATAGCGTGCAGATCATTAGAGTGGAGAGACTCAGGAGTTCTTTTATAACTACAAAAATAGGGCAATAGTAGTAGCAATGAGCTGGTAGTTTATGTAGTAATAGCGAATATGTCCTTGCTTATCCAGAGGCGAATCCAGGATTCAAGTTCTATGGATTCAACCTTTAAAGTTCTTAGTATTGAACACATTATATTTTTAATGTTATAGGTTCATATCTACTATGAGTTGCAATTTTAACTTTAATTTATGGCTTGGCCATTTTTGGGGCCTTTTGTTTCGGATTCTTACTTGGGAAGGTTTAGGGCTGTTGCTATTGGTACCATCTCCAGTCTAATTGTAAGTCACTCAAAATAGCCCTCATAATTTTTCTGTTCTTGTTTTCAATTTGTTCTTCTTAGCTTAGAATAACATGCTCTTTTCTCAGTTCCTAATAATTAGAGGTTTAGTCGCAGGGCAACTCAATTTAGACCACATTTTGTGCTTCTTTTTATTTTTTCTCTGAACAAGGCGGTGTTTGGGGTAACTTTTGTGCACCTCAATTAGTCCATCGGATACCTGCTATCTCTCACCACCAACACAGGTACAGGTTAACCCTGCCACCAATGCTTAGAAAAATGAGAAGAAACTAGTGTTATTTTGTTAATGCAGCATGTTAAAATTCTAAAAATTGTTCCATGAGAATGTCTAGTTAGAACAAGAAATTAAGAAAAATAATGCTGTTTGTTTTGAGAAACTGTTTTTTTGCCTTTAAGAGCTAGTTTAGATGTTGCTATTGAGAGTCAACAGTGTGTGGACCGATGCAGTGTAGAGCATCAGGAGTTCACTTATAACTACTAAAATAGGGGCAAGGGGATAATAGCAATGAACTGGCAGTTTGTGTAGTAATAGCAATGAGCTGGCAGTTTGTGTAGTAATAGCGAATAAGCCTCTGTACCAATTCTTTTGGTTCTTTGTGCAGCACCATTCGCGTACCAAGTTTTAGCTTAGGATGGCTATAGTTCCTTCTAAACTTTGTGAATTGCTCGTTACCTTTATGGACATGGTCATGTTCTAAAGCTCAGAAACTTTGCATATTTCAAGCTCTTTTCTTTTATATCACCAATCAGGTTGCTGATAGCCCATTAGATGAAAGATTTCTCTACTGACTGAATTAAAGGTTTGGTGGTTAGAAATGTTTCAATTGCAAAAGATCTAATAGGGGTACATTACCCTTTAGGAAACAAAGAATGAAATTAGCACAACTGCCACTTTTATCCCAAGTTCTTATACTTGATCCATCCATTTGATTGCAAACTTTAGCGTTGTTGGTAAGATTTCTTAAGAATGTTATATTGCTCAATTACTCATCAGTGCTAGTTTCTTGCAGAATACAAGATTAAATGACTTATTCCTGTTTTCATCTTTCTACCTTGTTTAGTTGTAGAGGTTTATTCCTTTTCTCTCAACAGGGAATGTCTGTTCTTTGGCTCACCACAATAATTCCACAACTCAGGCCTTCGCCCTGCAATCAGTATCAACATGATTGTAATGGAATAACAGCAGCTCAACTTGCAGTACTTTTGTCTTCTTTTGGGCTTATGTCCCTTGGTGCTGGTTTTGTTAGACCTTGTTCCATAGCATTGGGTGCCGACCAGTTGGAAAACAAAGAAAATCCAGATAATGAGAGGGTTATGGATAGCTATTTCAACTGGTTCTATGCCAGTGTAGGAGTTTCAATGTTTCTCGCAGTTACTGTAATTGTTTATATCCAAGACCATTTTGGTTGGCAAGTTGGGTTTGGTGTCCCTGCTTTGCTCATGGTTTTATCTGTTTCCGTTTTCTTGATTGGATCTCCTCTTTATATCAAAGCAAAATCTAGAGGGAGTTTGTTCACTGGATTTTTTCAAGTAGCAGTGGCAGCTTTCAGAAAAAGACATATCAATGTTCAGTTGAATTATAATGACGACTGCTACTATAGAGCACCTGAATCAAAGCTCCTGGAACCATCCGCTGACTTCAGGTATAGGCCCCTCCATCTTTTCCTCAATCGTATAGACATCTTCAACGCCCATTCATGCACTTACTATCATACAATATTTGTTTTACCGACTTGTTGTTGGTTTCCTATTGTACTTTATAGAGCAGTACGGGAAGTAATAACTATTACAAATGTTCGAAAGGATAAAGGATAAATAAATGGTCAATCTTCAAAACTGCCGCATGTGTGTTGTGTCTTGAATCTTGATCACCTTGCAAAGCCAATGTTGAGAACTGCCGCAAGTTTGTTGTGTCTTGAATGTTGATATCCTGAAATCAAGAAACAACTAAATCTGGATGGTTACAACGTTGTGTGTTGAGTCGAGGATAGCCCTCTATCCTTAAGACAAGATTGCCCCGTATATATGCTTTTACGTTAGCGGGCAATAGTCTCCCAAGATAAAACAACACTTTAATCTCAACACTACAAAGCCAATAGGTTGAGCCTGTCGAAGAAAACAAATATGACTCGACTTGCTGAAGATATGGAATAGGAAGGAAGAGTTTCTCTCTACTCTTCTCTTTTGTCTCTGTGTATATAGTGTGTCTCTGTAGTGTATATCTTGTGTATACGTGAGGGTTTGGTCACTGTTTTTCAGTCGAAAATTGCACTGATTTTCGCTGAATATCACTCACTGTTTTGTGCTATTTTGTGGCTGTTTTTCGGGCCTGTTACTTGCTGTTTTTCGTCTCTGTTTGCTGCCTGTTTCTTCCTGTTTTTTCATCTGTTTTCTGATCACTGAATTGAGCCAAAGAAGGCTCAATATATAGCAAGGAGAAGGCTGCCCAACAGCCACAAACAAGGCTGTTAATAACCATTAGTGAGGGCTGTTAATGGCCATTTAGGAGGCAGATTTATGGCTGTTCATGGCCAAGTAATGGGCTGTTAATGGAGGAGTTAATCAGCCAAGTAATGGCTGATTAATGCCTCAAAAAACAGTCCCAACGGTAGGCTTCCTGCCTTCCGTCACCTTCCCAGAAACTATGGGGACCAAACTGTAAATATTGAAACTTCAGGGACCAAACTGTACATATGAAAGAATTCTGGTCCAAACTGTACATCTGGCAGAGTTCTTTGATCCAAAAAGATAATATCAGATAGGCCCGTGAGCCCGTGAGCCCGAACGGACAGGATGGGCGGGCGGCGACGGCGCGCGTGTGGGCTTAGCCTTGAACCCAAGCACATCTAGGTCTTCCCTCCTTTAAACACATGGGATACCCCTTGGGGATCCAAACCCTTTACCACATTAGAGACTTATATAGAGAGCAATTCTTCCTATTCCCACCGATGTGGTAGATTTGTCCCACACCACATTTTCATGCCTCAAACACCTTACTTCGTGGACCAATATCTCTTTCATTTCTCAACGAAATTTGACGATTCTTGGCCCTACGGTCATCTACTCACTTCGTAGATCATGCATGTGCGAAGAGACAAGGTCTCCAACATGCGGAACACTAGTGTTTAATTCATCAAAGATGGGTGGACGCATCTCCCCGCCAAAGGCAAATTTCCAACACTTGTTACATTACATGAACTCGTGCGATGCATTTAATTAAGCAAATTCTTAGTGTGTTGAAGGGTCCTCGTTTGACGTATATTAAAGGATACGAAGAGTTCATAAAAATAGCTACTTGAAGGGTGTGTTTGGTACATTTTTCCCATGTTTGGTTGATCAACATTTTTAGATTTTTTTTTTCTAGGAAAGCAAGTTACTTAAATGGAAAATGACTTTCCTAGTGGAAGTAGGGAAAACAAGTTCTATAGAGGCATTCCACTTTGATTGTGTCTTCCCCACCTTCCCACCCCCTACCCCCACCCTCATCCCCCATAGTGTTTGCCTAAATTATATACAAATGTTTTTGAAATAGTATTTTTTGCTTACTTACCAAACGCCAAAAAATAAGTAAGAAACCCCCACTTACTTTTTAGGAAAACTTTTTCTGCGGAAAACATTTCCTTCACACCTAACACACCTGAATTGTTAGTTATCTGTCAATTAATGTAGTAATAGATAATCTAACCTGCCTTTAGCTGGAAATGTGTTTTCAGTTTCATAATGCTACTAATGGGCATGCACTTCCTCCATTCATTGTATTTTATAGGTGTTTGAATAGAGCTTGCATAATTCAAGATCCTCACATGGAGTTGAAACCTGATGGAAAAGCTTCAGATCCTTGGAGTCTCTGCTGTGTGGAACAAGTGGAATCAATGAAGTGTTTTCTTAGAGTTCTTCCCATGTGGTCCACCTGTCTTATGCTTCTCGTGTCGTTAAGTCAGACATTTTCAATATTTCAACTGATTACCATGGATAGACACGTGTTCCCTCAGTTTGAAATCCCAGCAGGATCATTCGGCATGATTACCCTTGTTACTTTGACAATCTGGATTGCTTTTTACGATCGTGCTTTGGTGCCTTTACTGTCGAGGTATACTGGAGAGCCGACCGGGCTAAGTCCACTTTCAAGAATGTGGATTGGCTTAATTCTTGGCTGCGTGGCTACGGCACTTTCAGCAATAACAGAAACCATACGACGCAATAAGGCAATCGAAGCAGGGTTCGAGGATGACCCTAACGCTGTGTTAAACATGTCCGCTATGTGGCTGGCCCCACAATTTGCACTATACGGGGTGGCTGAGGCTTTGAATGTGATTGGACAGATTGAGTTCATATACGCTCAATTTCCGAAAAGCATGTCCAGCTTTGCAGCAGCTATTTACACTGTTGGCGTTGCTATTGCCGGCTTAATTAGCAGTCTCTTGGTGAGCGTGGTGGATGGTGTTACCTCAGCTGGAGGCAACACGAGCTGGCTCGCGAGCAACATAAATAGAGGTCACCTTGATTACTTTTATTGGCTAATGACTTTCTTAAGTGTGATTAACTTCCTCTATTTTCTGGCCGTTCGTCGGTTTACTGAGCATCACCATGATGGTAGGAGTAGCTTATTCCCCGAGGCAGAAGAGGAACATTCCGAGAATAGGCGTTTACATGGTGCTTGATTGTAGCTATTGTAGCAATCAAGTGTGTACACTATGTTTGTAACTTCCTTTGAGTCCTTGCCCTAAAATAAACTGAGGCCCTCTTTGTTTAAAATTTGCTTTCCCTTTGTAGGTACTGATGGAGTCAGGAATTTTATTAAAGTTCACAGAAATCCATTAGATAGAAGAAAAATGAACACGGAATTACTCGAAGCAGCCGTGCCAGTTTGAATTGTTTACAAGAAATTTTTAGCGGGAGACATGGGGAGCTATGTAGAAGTAAGTAAACAAAGAAGCTAAGGGGAGAAGCCAAGGGGTTCAACATCTATTATATAACATAAAATACAATTTTAACCTTGTATATACAGTGTAATTTTTTGCCGAAGGGGACTCTCAACCCTACCTAGCTCCGCCTCTGTTTGTAGGTGTCAACATATCACACTTAAGGGGCAATAAGACGGTAAAACGTTATTTGCGCCGGGTATTTATATCAAATCAATACATGCATATCATGTGTTTGAATATAGAGTTTTTTTTTTATCTTACTATAATTAATTAATATGTTTTTTATTTTATTAAATCACATAACCCTCGTAAGTTGTATTGATTTAGTGTAAATATCTAATACACATGTTTTTATTAGACCTTGCTAAAGTGGCAAGAAAGGTCCTGGGATGATTATAAGGAAACTTAACTCATTTATGTTTTGTTTTTCTTCCTTGAGTGGATCTTTGGAATGTGCTTCAAAACGTAACTGTTGCGGAGAGGTTCAAGTAAGGTTTCTTTGTCTTCCAATCAATTTCAACTCCTACTTTTCACTTTTCACCAATCTTGAGCAAATTCATTATCATTGCAAATTATGCAATCTAGACCCTTTACTTGAAATTCCCATTATCATTGTTATCATAATGGGTAAATTTTGCATACTCCTTTAATTTGTGCAGACAACAGTTACAATATTTTACACCACGACACACTTTCTTTTTTAATCAGCTGTGCAAGGAGACTATCTTGAAGGCACAAGCCATTATGCGTACTCACATTCGCGAACAAGTAACAACAATACACTTCGGTTAATATCGCAAATGTTGTGGGAAAATGCAGACCTTTTCTTCAATGAAGCTTATTTTCATTTTTTTCTCCTGTACATGTTATAATATTGTGTCAAAAAACCTTTAATCACTTTTTCATGGTATTTGATTTGTTTGTAGTAGGTCCAGTGAAACTTTTAAAGAGAAATCAAGCACATCAGTGGAATATCTTAAAAGACCAAACGACATTTTCGAAAATAAGAACAGAGTATTTTTAAAAGTAAATTACTACTCCCTCTGTCCGAATTAATATGATTTACTACTTTGACGGGCACGGAATTTAAGATATAAAAGAAGACTTTTAAATTTTATAATCTACATATATTGACGTGGGGACACTACTAGAAATAAATTGTTTTTCCATCGATATTCAGAGGGAAATTTGTGCTATAAAACATGATTTTCTCACCTCATTCCCATCGAACCAACTCACTGGAAAAAAGCACGGTGGGAAACAAATTTCCATTGAAACACCAGGAAACTTTCTTATTTTTTCGTATATTCACACAACTATTTAAGTTTTTCAGTGGAAAATCAGTGGGAAAATAGTGATTTTCGAATAGTGGGAGGGACATATTTAATAGTTATATTATATCATCCGCAATTGCTTGAATCTCGAGATGTTCTTCGAACCAATCATAAATTACAAATATTTGTGTGGTTATAGATCATCTCGTTAAGCGTAAAAGATAGTAAAAGTTAAAGTTAAAATTGTTGTCAAATAAAAAAATGTGTCATTCTTTTTTTGACTGACTAAAAAGAAAAGTGTGTCATATAAATTGGACAACGGGAATATATCTTAAGTAAATATTTTGCAACTAATTACTTAATTATAACTATTTATACATTTTTGGGAACAATTAATACACCAAGAGAAACCAAATGAGTCTCATTGAGTCGGGAATCCAAATTTGCTGGTGCTTATGTTTTTCCTTGAGCCGAGAGTTTTTCGAAAACAGTCTCTTTACTTATCAAGGTAGAGGTACGGTCTATATACACTCTATCATTCTAAGACCCACGTTGTGAGATTTCACTGGGTATGTTGTTGTTGTTGTTTTTTCTTTTTCCTTTTCTCTTTGTCTCTGTATTCACTTTTTCTATTTTTTTCTTTTTTGAAAACGGGGTTACGCTTTAACTTGATTCTATTCTTAGCTAAGCTTTTGAAAATTTAGGCTTTTGTGTTAGATTAGTTTGGAAGAGAAACTAATAATAACTTTAAGCTTCTTAAAATATACTTTGTGATTATTTTAATTTGGACAATAGAAATAATTTTAATTATAAATTTAAGGAGGATTTTATAACCTCGCGAAGAGCGAGTAACTTTACTAGTGATTTTATGTATACGATTACTCCATCGGTCCATTTTACTTGTTAGGTAATAGTTGTTCATTTTTACTTGTACAATTTGAAAATCAAAAGATAATTTAACATTTCATACCTATTTTATCCTTTTTATTAATTATTGAATTAGAAAGTTTAAGAATTTTTTAGTGGTTGTACAATATTGATTTAAATCATTAGGTTACATAGCAATAATTAGGTTAATAACGAGCGTGTCAAATTAATTAGGTTACTATCAATAATTAGGATTAATAACGAGCGTGTCAATTTAATACATGACAAGTAAAAATGGACGGATGTAGTAATAAATATGAAAAATTGTAAACGTTGTTATCAAGAAATGACAACTAAAATTTCTGAACGAAAAGGGTCGAATATACCCTCTACTTACATTTATTGTTTAATCCTATCCCTAGTTATACTTTTTGGTTATTTTTACCCAAGCCGTCAAGCAAAATTTTAACTTTGCCCCACATTCTAACGGAAGTGACACGTGGCATCATCTGAATTAGAAATACAACCCACCACTAAAAATAACCATACCCGACTCAAACCCGCCGAACCCCCTCCATATTGAAACGCCCAAATTAATTAAAACTCTCCCTATTAGCAAAAACCTAGGTACAGTAAGGGTCTGTTTGGAAAGTCACCTGGTAATTGAAATCGGTGTAACCAACCTAGTAATTACACACTATTATAAATACAATAACCGGTTTATTTGTTATAATGTATTTACAGTGTAATTACAAGCATGTTGTTTGGTTGCACAAGTGTAATTACACAGTTAATTTAATTTAAAATAAAAAGTTTAAAATTAATATTTAAAAAATATGTGCCTTTATAAATGATATTAAATTAGTTATTTAATAACACATTATTTCTTGAAAATATATTAATTAATAATCATATATTTTGTAACTAATATTGTAAAAAAATATTATATATATATATATATATATATATATATTTCAAATTAATAATATTTTAATTAATTATAAAACTTAAAAGCAGACTTTTTTGTGAGAACATCATGGATTGGATGTTTGACTAAAATATAATATTTATAAATATAATGTCATAACATTATTTAAATGTTTGAAAAAAAAATCTATTAAGTGTATGTGAAAAATAAACAACATGTAATATGAAATAGCAAGTCAATAGTACTAAAATAAATAAATAAATAAATAAATAAATAAATAAAATATAATCTAAATTCAAAAGAAAAAGAAAATTTTTAACATAATACTCTTATGTCAAATTCCAATATTACATAAGTAAGTTCCAACGTAACTTAAGTAAATAATTCAAAAGAAAGAGAAAATATAAGTCTATAACCTCATTCACAACGAAATTCTACTTTAATAACGTTACTCATTATATGTCAAGTTTGTTAATGACTCATTATTTCTAATATTAAAAGGTGTAGTTTAAAAAATTAAAATAATAAATCATGCTAAATGAATAAAATAAAAAATTATGAGTAATTATACCGAACCACAAGAGGTAAAGGTTGGGAATGAGAAGAAAGGAAATGAAAAATAAATAATATAAAAAATATTAAAAATAAAAATAATTTAAAAGTAAAAATTAAAAAAGAATCTAAATAATAGAATTAAAAAATAAATTATAAAATAAATAAATTAGAAAAGTAACCCTATAATTACAGAGTGTTATTAAACTCAATTCTCAACCCCTTGAGAATTAAATAGTGTAATTACACCCTCTCAATTAAACTCAATTCTCACTTAAGTGACTTGATCAAACAAATTGTATAATTACACCAAGTTACACCCAATTCCAATTATCTTAGTGGCTTTCCAAACAGGCCCTAAATGGAACCAATGTCGGGAACAATTACTGAATGATATAGTAGGTTTTAATCTAGCAATGTTGTGAACAATAATTGCTAACGATAGCGCATAGCTTTGGCCAGCATAAGTACGCTCACTTTGTCACAAACTCCACAAATGTGATCCGAATTTGGAACTTCTGATAGTAGTCAGCAAAAGTTCAATTAAGCTTTCAAAAGGAGTAATGATGCTAGAATCGAGACAATTTGATGTGTATTTCACGGAATAAGCATCAACCCAAACGGTCCGTCGTTCTCAATTTCATCTTTTCAGAAATTTCAGGGATCAAACTATAAATATTAAATAATTTGAAGGTCTGTCAGACCAAGTCCCAAGTCCCAAGTCCCAATTCCCAAGACGCAAGACCCAAGACCCACGACCGGACGGGACGGGCGGCGGCGGCGCGCGTGTGGGCTTAGCCTTAAACCCAAGCACATCTAGGTCCTCCTTCAAACACATGGGTACCCTTGGGGTCCAAACCCTTAGCCAATTTTGAGACTTATAAAGAGAACAATTCTTCCTTTTCCCACCAATGTGGTAGATTTGTCCCACACCATATTTTCATGCGTCAAACACCTTAATTCGTGGATCAATATCTCTTTCATTTCTCAATGAAATTTGACGATTCTTGGCCCTACGGTCATTTACTCACTTAGTAGATTATGCACGTGTGAAGAGACAAAGCCTCCAACATGCGGAACCCTAGTGTTTAATTCATTAAATATGGATGGACGCACCTCCCTACCAAAGATAAATTTCCAACACAACTTGCCGTTCTATTTTCATCTTTTGGGTTTATGTCCCTTGGAGCTGTTTTTGTTAGACCTTGTTCTATAATATTTGGTGCCGATCAACCAGAGGAGAAAGAGAAACCTGAGAACCAGAGGCTTATTGATAGCTATTTCAACTGGTACTATGCCAGCATAGGGATTTCAACTATTTTTGCAGTTACCATTATCATTTATATACAAGATAATTATGGTTGGCAAGTTGGCTTTGGCATCCCAGTCATCCTCATGTTTTTGTCCGCGTCATCGGGTCTCCTTTTTATATAGTGAAAGCTGAAGAAAGTTTGTTCATAGGATTGGTTCAAGCAGTTGTAGCAGCTTTTAGGAAAAGATTTGCCAATATTCCACTAATTGATTTTGATGACTGCTATCATCAGCCACATGAATCAGAGATCTCAGTGCATGCCTCCATCTTTTCCTTAATGCAGTTGTCTATATTCCTCGAATATGCCATGCACTGATGCACTTTGTGTAAAACAATCAAATATGAGTTTTAAGACTTCATGATTGTGTTAATAACAGAACTGTCGCTATAATTGTCACAACTCTTTCACCTTTTCCTGTGCTAAATGATATTGCAGTTCATTGGCGTAAGATTTCACTGTATGTTATAGGTTTTTAAATAGAGCCTACATGATTCATGATCCCCAACGAGATTTGAATCCAGATGGATCAGCTTCAAATCCGTGGAGTCTCTGCAGTGTGGAGCAGGTTGAATCATTGAAGGCTCTTCTTAAAGTACTTCCAATGTGGTCCACTGGTATTGCGATCTTTGCGATGACGCGTCAATTCCCATTTTCCGTACTTCAAACAAAGACCATGGATAGACATATCTTCCCTCAGTTCGAAGTATCAGCAGCATCATTCAGTGTGTTCATGATGATTGCTTTAATAATCTGGATTATCTTCTATGATCGTGTTTTGGTCCCTTTGCTATCAAAATATACTGGACGGCCAAGAGGGCTTAGTCCTGTCTTCCGAATGGGGATTGGCATAATAGTCTCCTGTGTGTCTATGGCATTGTCAGCAATAACAGAAAGCATAAGATGTAGGATATAATTTGTTGGAATCAAAGCAGTACGGGAAGTAAATAATTATTACAGTGTTCGAAAGGATAAACAAACAACCAAGATTATAATTGCCGCAAACTTGTTGAGTCTTGAATCTTGATAACCTGAAATCAAGAAACACTAAATCTGGATTATTACAACTGTGGCTGAGTCGAGAGATGACTCTATGTCTTTAAGACAAGATTGTCTCGTATATATACTTTTACGTTAGCGGGCAATAGTCTCCCAAGATAAAACAACAACTAATCAGCACTACAAAGCAAATAGGTTGATTCTGACGAAGAAAACAAACACGAAACGACTTGCTGAACAATGAAAAATTTAGAGGAAAAGGAAGAGTTTCTGTTTCTGTTCTTTTCGTTTATGGCTTCTGCTGCTCTTTTTTTTTGGACTATTTTTCTCTTTTTCGTCCTCTCTTCCTACCTCAAATCTGTTTCAGACAATATATAGTGTTTAGGAGGAGGAGAGGTGATTAAGAGGTGTATTCATGGTATTCATGGCCAGAAACGTTTTGTAGTAAGTGCAAAACGTTTCAGAAGTTTAATGCCATAAACTGTTGGCTTTCTGGCTGCAGACCACCATTCCTGAAACACCATGGGTATTTACAGTTTGGGGTCCGAAAGATAATATCACAAGTAGCCAAGTAGCCCCCGCATCCCGCATCCCACGACTTGAGACTGGATGGGCGGCGGCGTGTGGGGCTAGCCTCAAATCCAAGCACACCTAGGTCCTCCCTCCTTCAAATACATGGGTTACCCATTGGGGTCCCAAACTTTATCCATTTTTTAGGCTTATAAAGAGAACAATTCTTTCTTTTCCCACCAATGTGGTAGATTTGTCCCACACCATATTTTCATGCCTCAAATACCTTACTTCGTGGACCAATATTTCTTAATGAAATTTTACGATACTTGGCCCTATGATCATCTACTCACTTAGTAGATTATGCACGTGTGATGAGACAAAGCCTCCAACATGCGGAACCCTAGTGTTTAAGTCATTAAATATGGGTGGACGCAACCTCACCACCAAAGGCAAATTTTCAACATAAGACGACAAAGGGCAATAGAGGAAGGGCATGAGAACGACCCAAGTGCTTTAGTGAACATGTCTGCTATGTGGTTCGTGCCACAGTATGCACTACTAGGAGTGGCTGAAGCTGCCCATACAGTTGCACAAATTGAGTTCTTCTACTGTTTGTTACCCAAAAGCATGTCCAGCATGGCATCAGCTATGTACACAATTGGGACTGCTGTGTCAAGTTTTGTTGGAAGTGTTCTGGTGAGTGGAGTGGATTGGCTTTCATCAACCGGAGGTAAAACGAGCTGGCTTTCGAGCAACATTAATAGGGGTCACCTGGATTACGGTTAGGTTCGAACCCGTGATGTGCTGCTAACAATAAACTTCACCACTTCTCTTCTGAATAAAAATAATTGAGCACATCTAGGTCGTTTAGTATAGATTGGGTTAAACTCTATTACGAATCACAACACACTTTGAAATTTCTCTTGAAAAGATGTGACCATGAGCCGTATATAAAGTCCGCTTCACCTAAATGGAATGCAACATAAGCACATCTAGGTTGTTTAGTATATGGCTCAGTTAAAATATATTATACATCACGACACTTTCAAGTCATTTAGTATATAGACTGATTAAATATCTACTATAGATCTGAATATTAAACATAAATAATGTGTTCAAATCTGAAATTTTATACAAAAATTACCTTAAATCTTATCCAAATTTCCTCAAATTTGAGATTGAGAATTCTCAAAAGATCATCAACCTTCGTAACTCATTTTTTCATGTTTGAAGCTCAAGTTTCACAATGGTTAATGAAGTATATTTCAGATGTGTGGACGAAAAATAGTGTGGAATGGGATGGGAAAGGAGAATATAATTTTTATATTTCCTTCTTTTATAAGGTAAAAAATATATTTTTATATTTTGATTTTGATTTTGATTTTGATTTTGATTTATTTTACTACTATTTGTTATATTGGATCAATTCGTATTTTTTAAAACTTGGAGGCCGATTCGAACCTTAGATAAAAAATGTTGAGTTAATTAATACTAATTCTAAGTGGGATCTATTGAGGTCCAATGTTGCAGTTAATGATTTAAGAAAAGTCTATGGCCCTAAGCAATTTAATAGGACCACTGGCATTTTTTGGTTTCTTGCATCTGTTTTGACAGATTTTCTTTTCAGACAATGGGTATTATTACAGCAAGAACCATAGGAAAGACAACACTAAACAGAAAACAAAAAAATTCAATATATTTCCTTCCGTCACTTTTACTTGTCCACTATACTAAAATAAATTTTTATTTTTCACATATTAAGAGAAAGATAATTTTATTTTTTCTGTTTTACCCATAGTATTAATTACTCGTTTCAAATCATTTTCAAGTCCATTAAAACTATGCATCAATTAATATGGATATTATAATAAATTTTGCACTTTCATTATTTTTCAAGGACAAAGTTAATAGTGAACCGATAAAAGTGAAGGAAAGAGAATAAAAATCAATGTATAATCTAGTTTAGAGTAATGATTTCACTGAATACGAGAAGTACTTTGGAAGCATCAAATTTGAGGCAAGGTAATAGTAGCTAAAGTGGGTCACCTATGGTTCAATGTTTCTAATGTTTTTCACTCTCTTTTTGTTCATATTAAGCACAAAGAATGAACTGAAGAAGAAAAAAAAAGAGTATTAGTGAAAATGGGCACAGAAACAGAAGTTGAAGAGAGATCAAGAAAGGGTGGTCTTAGAACAATGCCTTTCATAATTGGTAACTACTACCTTTATTTTTTCCATTTTTTCTATTGTTTTCTTTAAATTGTTTGCATGCATTAAGTACTAATTATTTTAATTTTTTGTTTCTTGCAGTGAATGAATCATTTGAGAGGGTGGCAAGTTATGGTTTACAAATGAACATGATAATCTATTTGATGACATTTTATCATATGAGTGCTGCCACAGGAACTAGCATTCTTGGAATATGGACTGCACTTTCAAATGGTTTGGCCATTGTTGGGGCCATTATTTCTGATTCCTACTTGGGTCGGTTCAAGGCTGTTGCTGTTGGATCCATTTCCACCCTCACTGTGAGTTTCATCCCCAACCTTTGCCATTTCATCTTTTCTAATTGATTTGTACTGATTGTCCAACAAGGAAGCAACTCTTTTAGAGTAGTTTTTGAGCAATTCATACTTTAACTGACGAAAAAGTAGTTTTGTGACTTAGGGTGTGTTTGGTATGACAGAAAATGTTTTCTGGGAAAATAAGTGTTTTTATTACTTATTTTCTAGTGTTTGTTAAGTAAGCAAAAAATATTATCCTAAGAGCATTTATATATAATCTAGCAAAACAACATTATGGGGGTGGGGAGTAGGGCCTCTGGGGTGGAAAGGGGTGCGGGTTCGGGGCGTTGCGTGGGTGGAGGAGAAACAATGAACTTGGAATGTCACTTATGGAACTTGTTTTTCCTACCTCCATTAAGGAAGTCATTTTCCTCATTTTTAAGAAACTTGTTTTTGCAGTGAAAATGTTTTCCAAATTTTTTGTCCAACCAAACATGGGAAAATAGGAAAAACATTTTCTGGAAAATATTTTCCTCCGTACCAAACACACTCTTAATGTTAGAGTAAGAAAAGTTCCGTTACTTTAATGTGACAAAAAAATTAGTTGGATTAATTAACTGTTATGACGGGTGAAGGTCAGTGACCATATGAGAAATTAACCTATGCTTTAATATCATGTCATTGCATGTTACTGTAAATCGGTAATAGCAGGGTAAACAAATAATTACTGAAACATAAGGTCTTAGTTAATCTCTAGTACTAGTTGCCTTGAGCGAAAGATCTTATTAAGATTAATGCAAGAAATGCATGAGCAGCTTATGTAAGTCCAAGTATCAATCAAGCTGCTTTTGTTTCTGATTTCATTTGATGTTCTTCTAACAGTCAATTTCTAAACTATGTTACTTCTGCTAACAGCTATTCCAATCATGTTCATTTTGAACTCCTTAGACTATTTTCATTTCAGGAGGGGTTCGGTAGTTATATGGCCCATTACAAATGTTCTTTTAGACTTTGAGTTATATGGCCCATCTCATCGGAGATTTTTATGTCAAGACATAGGAGATTGGTACTATAAAACATAGGAGATCTTTGTAAGGTCATTTTCTTGTATTCAAATTGTGATTGGTAATTTTATACCATTTCCTGTTGAGGAGTCAACCTCTTGGTTCAAAAAACTTCAAATACTTTTTCAAACATTTCTGTCATTTCCTGCTTATACTGCTTATACCATAGTATCTTATTATAGCTTTCTTATTTCATTAGCATAAAAATAAGATTCCTTCGTCAGCTTTTCTATTTCTGTTTCTTTAATCGTTAATACTTTGCTCCATCCATCTAGCAACAATCTTTTATCATTGTAGGGGAAATGAATATCTCACTGCAGTTTCTTCTCTTTGTTAACCTCAATGCGCAAAAACTGAATCTTTCAGTCGGCATTCAAGACAATGTAATTTGTTCCTACTTATATCTCTTCAGCATTTGTTGTGTATCCTTGGCCTTCTGATGCAACTATCAGCTGTATGAATTCCCAATAAATTCAGTTATGTTGGTGCTTGACTATTAGCATTTCGTTGGTCTCTTTCTTGTATAACGCTTGTATGACTAGAGAGTTTAACTTTCTTTTTCAACAGGGAATGATTATTCTTTGGCTCACTGCCATGATTCCACAACTCAAGTCTTCACCCTGCTCTCAGCTCCAACATGTTTGTAATGGACCAACAGCACTCCAACTTACCGTTCTATTTTCATCTTTTGGGTTTATGTCCCTTGGAGCTGGTTTTGTTAGACCTTGTTCTATAATATTTGGTGCCGATCAACTGAAAAAGAAAGAGAACCCTGAGAACCAGAGGCTTATTGATAGCTATTTCAACTGGTACTATGCTAGCATAGGGATTTCAACTATTTTTGCAGTTACGATTATTGTTTATATTCAAGATCGTTATGGTTGGCAAGTTGGATTTGGTATCCCTGTTATCCTCATGTTTTTGTCTGTCTCAATGTTCCTAATTGGTTCTCCTCTTTATATCAAAGTGAAAGCTAAAGAAAGCTTGCTCATAGGATTGCTTCAAGTAGTTGTAGCAGCTTTTAGGAAAAGAATTACCAGTCTTCCATTGACTTATTGCGGTGACTACTATCATTGGCCGCTTGGATCAGAGTTCTTGGCACCGTCAAATGACTTTAGGTCAGTGCCTCCATATTTTCCCCAATGGCACTTCCATTGTCAATATTCCTCGAATATGCAATGCACTTTGTCTTAAACAATCAAATATGAGTTCGAAGACTTTATGGTGTGTTAATCACAGAACTACAGCTGTACTTTCTTGTCACTACTCTTTTCACCTTTTCCGGTGCTATATGATATTGTAGTTGATTGGCGTAAGATTTTATTGTTCGTTACAGGTGCTTAAATAGAGCTTGTATAATTCAAGATCCTCAAAGAGACTTGAATCCTGATGGATCAGCTTCGAATCCATGGAAACTCTGCAGTTTGGAACAAGTTGAATCACTAAAGGCTCTTATTAGAGTACTTCCTATGTGGTCCACCGGTTTTATGATCTTTGTGGCCATGAGCCAGTCATTTTCCGTACTTCAAACAAGGACCATGGATAGACATATGTTCCCTCGATTCGAAATACCAGCAGCATCATTCAGTGTGTTCATGGTTATTGCTTTAACAATCTGGATTACCTTCTACGATCGTGTTTTGGTCCCTTTGCTATCAAAATATACTGGACGACCAAGAGGGCTAAGTCCTGTCATCCGAATGGGGATTGGCTTAATGATCTCCTGTATGTCTATGGCATTGTCAGCAATAACAGAAAGCATAAGACGACAAAGGGCAATAGAGGAAAGGCATGAGGACGACCCAAGTGCTTTACTGAACATGTCTGCTATGTGGTTCGTGCCACAGTATGCACTACTCGGAGTGGCCGAAGCTGCCCATGCAGTTGGACAGATTGAATTCTTCTACTCCCTATTACCCAAGAGCATGTCCAGCATCGCATCAGCTATGTACACAATTGGGACTGCTGTGGCGAGTTTGGTTGGAAGTTTTCTGGTGAGTGGGGTGGATTGGCTTTCATCAACCAGAGGTAAAACGAGCTGGCTTTCGAGCAACATAAATAAGGGTCACCTGGATTACTATTTCTGGCTACTTGTTTTTTTGAGTTCGCTCAACTTCTATTTTCTGGTCGTCTGCCGGTTTCATGAACCTGGCAATGATGGGAGCAGTAGGTTATCTCATGAGGCAGAAGAGGGAGAATGTGATTTTAGGCTTTTACCTGAATCTTGATGATATGTTGTATTGTATTGCTGAATATGTTACCTAATTAGGTGTTTATATATGTTTAGACCTGTGCTAATAAATGGAAGCTGGAGGAAATGTATCAGTGCGTGGAAAGTTGCCTCTTCATCCTTCAAATTCTTAAAGATAACTCTTTTCTTCTGGAAAGAAAAAATCTCTTGATTATTTTTATTAATAAAAGAGTATATATATACAATTTCCAATATGAAAAATCATATTCCTATTCTATTCTCAAAACTTTATTCTGTACAATGCTAATTATATACAAATACTATGTTACCAAAATAGGGATATACATGGTTGTGTATATCGTGTATATCACGGTCTCCCACTTGTGATGGGTTTTCGTGATATACACGGTATACACACCTTGTATATTTTCACACAGTCATAGCGGGAATATACACACAATCATAGCGGGCGGTCTTCGTATGCTGAGATTGTTCCTAAAATCTTCAAATAGGACCGAGGGAAGACCCTTAGTGAAGATCTTTGCAATTTGATACTTGGAATGAATATGTAAGACGCGTACTTGTCTACGAGCTACCTTTTCGCGAACAAAATGGATATCCATCTCAATATGTTTAGTGCGCTAGTGTTGAACCGGATTTTCAGAAAGATATACAGCACAAATATTATCACAATATATCAAGGTAGCTTTTTGAAAGGGAAAGTGAAGCTCCAAGAGAAGATTACGTAACCAACATGATTCAGAAACCACATTGGCCACCCCTCGATACTCGGCCTCTGCACTGGAGCGTGATAAGGTAGCCTGTCGTTTGGAAGACCATGAGATCAAGTTATCACCAAGAAACATGCAATAACCAGACGTGAAACGTCTGGTATCTGGATCGCCACCCCAATCAGCATCGGTATACTGGACAAGTGTAGAGGCCGATGATGGATATAGATGCAAGCCATAGTCAAGTGTCCCTTGGATGTATCGGATAATGCGTTTGAGCGCATTCATGTGCTCCACCCTAGGATAATGCATAAACAAACACACATGTTGTACGACATACGTAATATCCGATCTCGTGAACGTAAGATACTGAAGAGCTCCAGCAAGACTGCGATAGTAAGTGGGATCCTTGTAAGGTGAACCAGCCGCAGCACCCAGCTTGGGCTTAGTATCAACTGGAGTGGAAGTAGACTTACACGAGGACATACCAGCCCTTTCAATTATCTCAGCGACATACTTCCGTTGTGATAAGAATAATCCACCTGCATGACGAGGGACAACAATCCCCAAAAAGTAACTCAATGGCCCCAAGTCTTTCATAGAAACTCAAAATTGAGCATGGTCATGATAGACTTGCGCAAAACATCAGTAGAGGCAGTCAAGATAATATCATCCACATATAATAGAATATAAGTCAGGAATGTACCACGACGATATATGAACAATGAATTATCAGACATGCTGTGAGAAAACCCAATAGACGAAACATAGTCTGTAAATCTCTTATAACAAGCCTGTGGAGCCTGCTTAAGCCCATATAAGGACTTCTTCAATAAAAAGATATGATGAGGATATTTGGGGTCTCGAAAACCCAAGGGTTGATGCATGTAAACGGTCTCCTTAAGATCACCATGTAAGAAAGCATT
Organism: Anisodus acutangulus; assembly: GCA_029783415.1. NCBI lineage: Eukaryota > Viridiplantae > Streptophyta > Magnoliopsida > Solanales > Solanaceae > Anisodus > Anisodus acutangulus. The sequence goes on along the minus strand of CM056500.1, from coordinate 46,953,319 downwards.
CTTCACATCTAACTGATGAATGGGCCATGCCTTTGAAAGAGTCAGACTTAGAACAGTACGAATGATAGCCGGTTTGACCATCAGACTAAATGACTCACCACAATCCACGCCAACCTGTTGAGTTTTACCGTCACCTATAAATCGAGCCTTATGTCTCGCAAAGGAGCCATCAGAATTATCTTTATGAGTAAAAATTCACATAGACCGAATAATATTAACACTAGAAGGACTGGGGACCAACTCCCACGTCTTATTTTCAATAATAACATTATATTCGTCGTTCATAGCCAATTTCCAATTCAGGTCATTTAAGACAGACAGTGGGTTACATGGTAGAGGGAATTTAGAGACATTAGAATTGAGATTAAAATTCTGTTTTGGTTTAAAAATACTCATTTGGCTACGAGTAACTGGCCCTTGACTCGAGGAGGAAGCGGGTGGATTTTGGGCAGCGGGTGGATTTTGGGCAGTGGGTGGGCTGGTGACGGATTGGCAGCGATGGGCTCTTCTTGGCCCAATCGAATCAAAGCGGAATGGAGATTGGGGCGATGGGTCGACCATCGAACGATCTGAGATCGATCGGGCCGACCGTCGAAGTGGGCCCGTTGACGGATTTTGGGTGCGGGACACGTCCGATAAATGGTGAATAATATATGGGGAGACCTCGTCATCCATAAAATTATACGAACTAAGCCCGAGACTACTCACTTTAGCAAACAGAAATTGGGTTTCATAAAAAATTACATGGCGACTAATTATAATTTTATTGGACGAGAAATCAAAACACTTGTAACCACGATGATTAGATGGATAACCCAAAGACACACAAGGGGTAGAACGAGCTTGAAGTTTATTAATAGTAGTTGACGAAAATAGTGGATAACATAAGCACCCAAAGACCCTAAGATGTGATTATGAAGGATCCTTATTATAGAGGATTTTAAGAAGGGATTAATATGTCAATCCTTTGGTAGGAAGTATGTTAAGGAGATAAGTAGCCATTTGTAGAGCATGATGCCAAAAGGAAGGGGTACGGAAGTATGGACCAATAAAGTGCGGACAATATTATTAATGGTACGAATTTTGCGTTCGGCCTTCCCATTTTGGAAGGACGTATGAGGACAAGAGAAACGAAAATTTATGCCATTAGTATCACAAAAATTCCGAAACAACCCATTATCATATTCTTTGCCATTATCACATTGAATATTTTTTATTTCTCGTTCGAATTGGGTACGGATGAATGCTCTAAATTTTAAGAAGGTGAAAAAAACTTGTGATTTTTTTGCTAATGGAAAGGTCCATAAAAAATTAGAATAATCATCCAAAAATAGAACATAATAACGATGGCCCACAGAATTGAGAACGAAAGAAGTCCATAAATCGCTATGAATAATATCAAAAGGCATCAAAGTACGAGACGTAGAGGCTACAAATGGTAATCTAACATGTTTTCCTAAAGGACATGAATGATAACTTGGAGTACTATGCGTACCCTTACATGATATAAATTTGTTTTTATGTAAAGAAGAAACAATAGACGACCTAGAGTGACCCAAACGTGCATGCTACAAGGAAGGAGCTAGAGCTGCAAATGTCGATGGCATGACTGGACTCGAGAAACTTGAGGTGGGCGTGAGTGGATAAAGACCTCCCTTACTATTGCATCTCATGAGAGGTATCCCCTTTTTGAAATCCTTCACAGAAAACCTAAAAGGATCAAAATTAACAGAAACCCAATTATCATTGATGAATTTACGGACATACATCAAATTTTTAATTAAATTCGGGGCATGAAGGGTATTTTTTAAGACAAGAAGTGGATGTAGGGGAGACAAAGTTGTAGTACCGCAACCATGAATTAGAATGTTATTGCCATTACCAATAATAATGCCACGATTTTTGCTCAAATTGGAATAAGACGAGAGAGTACCTTGGTCGGACGTCATGTGAGAGGTGGCGTCGGTGTCCATGTACCAATTCGGGTATGGAGGATTCAATCCAAGCGTATGAATTGCGGCCTCAATATCTATCGGAGTTGGTGTGGGTCTCATTGCATTGAAGGACTGTTGGGGCCGAGGCCCAAGTACACTAGACTGCTGACTCGAGAGATTGGGCTTGTGAGGAGGCCGGACCGAGGCCCAAGGCTGCTGAAAATAGAGGGAGGGCAGTAGGCGGGACTGGGCCATTGGCCACTGGTCCAGGCCCATTGCCAGGGAGCTCAAGGCTGAGACCAAGCCGGCTGGGGCCCAGAACCCCGAGGCCCACCCCCGCTGTTGTTACTGTTCCCGCCGGTGGTGCCACTGTTCCGGCCGCCACCGTTGTTGCCGCCGCGATTCTTGCCATTATTTTTACGGTTTTGACCCTTCTTGTCGCCACCGTTGTTGCAGTTTTTTCCCGAATTGTCAACAAACCCGTTAGAGTTATCTGACGAAGTCATCATCGCCACTAGAGATGGCAGTGGATCCTGGACCCGGTCCGGATCCGGTGGATCAAGATCCATTTTATCGAATATGGATCTTCAAAATTTGGACCCGACGGATCCGAATCGGACCCGGATCCATTTCTGACGGATCTGGATCTTGTATTTGAGATTCGTATCCGATCCAGATCCGATCCGTGGATCCATTTTTTATTAAATATATTCATAACCTAAAATTTATTTATAAGTATTTTCTTAAAATTGCTAAGCACATCCTTGCAAGTTTAATTCTCAAAACAAGTTTAATTTATCCCCGCGTTAACTCAAAAACTAAAAAATAAAGAGGTAACTTCGATAACAAAATCAATGTTATATTAATGAATGACTAACATCTCCATATATAAGTAGTTAAAATTATATTCACTTCATTTGTGAAGATTTCAAGCACATGCAAGTTCTGCATTGTGGAAATACTAGTTAGTATTTTCCACAATTGTTGTCATTGTCCAACATTTTCAATTAATAGCTCACAATCAAAATGAGACAACGAAAGAAATATCTCATATGAACATTTCAAAATTGAAACACAGTAAACTGCTAGCTAAGTAAAAATTATTTGTCAGTTCAAAAAAAAATTATTAGCAAGGTTACATTCTTAGCAACGCAAATTTTTTTACATGTGGATCCAGATCTGATCCGTGGACCAGGTGGATCCTATGAATCCGGATTTGGATCTGATTTTTATGGACCAGATGGATCTGGATCCATGTATGAAAAACGGATCTGGATCTGGATCTAGTAGGATCCTGTCCAGATCAGTTCCGTTGCCATCCCTAATCGCCACGGAACTGGTGCCGGTAGCCGCTTTTTTTTGCCAAGCCTTCTTCTTCTAACGTGAGCATTGAGTGGGCTTGATAAAAAAGGGGGGAAACAGATTATTTTGATGGAGGAGAGTTCCAACGCCATTATAGGCCTCAGAAAGGCCGACAACCATTTGTAGAACAAGACGATTATTAGTAACAGGTGCCCCAACGTTACGGAGTTGGTCCGCCAACTCTTTGAGACGTTTACAATAAGCTGAAACATTCGGAAAATCTTCCATGCTGCCTTGGAAAAATTCCTGCTCAAGGGTGACAACGCGGGAATGTTGGTTATCCTGGAATATATCACGCAATCTATTTCATGTAGCCATAGCCGTAGTATTCGGCTCAACAATCGTCTGTAAAAGGTCGGTAGAAATAGTGGAATAAATCCACTGAAGGACGGTAGCATCGAGTAATACATAATTGAGGATCCTCAGCGGGAGTAGGGGTAGCGGGAGGAATTATGTGATGGAGAACTTGATGTGAGATGACGTGAATTTTGAACAACTCCGCTCACGTCGCGTATTGGACGTTTTTCATATCAAGAACAATAGGGATGTGGTTCTTAATGTTGGAATTAGTAAGGGCAGGATGAAATATGTTCTTTGACCTAGACATAACGAAAGAACAATGGGCGATTTGTGGGATTTGAAAGAAAATTTGGGAAGAGAAGAGGAAGAACTCGGCACGGAAACCGAGGAAGGGCTCAGAACTCGAGAAAACAGAGAGTAGCAGAAACTTTGGAGAAGGAGGTATGTGAAACCTAGACTTCTGATACCATGAAAGAAATAATCTCTTGATTATTTTCATTAATGAAAGAGTATATATACAATTTACAATTTTCATAATATGGAAAATCCTACACCTATTCTACTCTCAAAATCCTATTCTGTACAATGCTAATTATATATAAATAATACAAATAATATATTACGAAAATAGGGATATACACGGCTGTGTATACCGTGTATATCACGGTCTCCCACTTGTGATGGGTTTCCGTAATATACACGATATACACAAGATATTGTATACCGTGTATATCCTTATATATTTTCACTTCTGGAGAGTAACTTGAATCATGGTGTTGAGAATGACAAAGTTAAAATCTTTATTAGAGTTGGTGTTTCTCTCCAATTCATGTGTCTCTCTTTTAACAGGTATATATCAAGGGCCAAAATAGTCCAACCCCTAAACATTAAGGACTTTGAAGACTTTAGTTTAGTTGGAATGTTCTCTTAAGAAGGTTCCTTTCCCAATTGTTATTCCTTGATACATATGATTCATTGTTCAGTTAACTAGATATCTACTGACATTCTATTAATAGTATATAAATTTCTTGGAAAACATAGTTTTCTGTTATAATCGTCATACAATGCAGATTTTATTCGACACATTCTTAGACCCGTTTGGCCATAGATGTTATTCATTTTTTTTCAAATCTTTTTTTTAAAAATTAATATTTGGTCATGAAAATTTCAAAGACAACTTCAATTATATTTGAAATTTGAAAAATAACCAAAACTTTTTTTTACATTTTTTTTTACTTTTTATTTTTGATTGTTGCTTTTGTCTTTCACTTTTCAAATTTTACCCTATTTTTTTATTTATATAAATTTAATCTCATTTAATTCAGCTTATCGGAAAACGCATGCTCGATCTGAACAGATTGTTCACACAATGTGGGAGAATTATATTAAAGAATAACTATTACAATTAGTGTTGTTGATTTTTAGTACTAATGAATCTTTGTAATAATATTTAGAATTGACGAAGTGTAATACTACTACATAGTAGCTCGTAGGTGAAAAAAAACGCATTGTGTCATTTTAGTTCTGTAGCTCATATGCATCAGTGAACAAGCTTATGCCCGTGATTAATAACGATACATGTTGAAGATGCGAATAATTGTAAACTTTATTATATTATTGCATTAAAGAAAAACTATATAAATCATGCTTAATATAATAGGAAGTGGTTGATGAGCAATGTTTACGCACTAGTTATGTTTTATTTATTTTTTAGGTGATTTTGCTAGTTTTTAAAAATTGAAGGTATAAATCATATTTCACATTTTAAAGAAAAAATATATTCCAACAATCAAATATTATTTGCAAAAACTATGGTCAAACACAACTTCAACTCCAACTCCAACTTCAAAAATTTCGAAAAAAAATGAAATATTTTTTGATTTCTAACACCTACTAAATATTTGATTCAGTCATCGCCACATTATTTATATAAGTAGTATTTATGAATTTTATTAATTTAAATTGATTTTATCAGTTGAATAAGAATTTGATGTATGTTTGTGGTTTTCTATATTAAATTAACATTTAACTATTATTTTAATATTAAAATGAGAAGAATGGGAAAGAAAGAATATAAGAGGCATAAGCGTGTAATTTTATTTTTGATAGATTGATCCCAAAATTAGCATATTTTTCTAAAATCCCAATGTTTAGAATATTGTAGGTTGTCACAATTTATGTTGCTCGAACTCTTCAAACATATTGACGAGAGCGTGTCGAATTCTTCAAAATCAGTACATTATTAAAGAATCCAACATGAATAGACAATAATTTTGGAGAGTCCAACCAACGTATGTCACAATAGCTCATATATGCACTATGCACTTAATGTTTTTACGACAGAAAATTTTCTCCTAGTGAACTTAAACCTTGTTGCTTATGAATGATTTTAATTTATTTGTTTAGTTTGGTTTTTGACTATACTAAAAAATGAAAGATATAAACTCCTCTCTATTAAATTAACATTTATAACTACTATGTTAATATTAAAACGGGAAAGGGTCAAAATGTCTTTTAACTATGTGAAATTAGATAAAAATGCCCTCCGTTAGTACTTTGGTGCAAAAATCCCCTTGCAGTTGATTGTTTGGTCCAAAATGCCCCTATTGTTACTTAATTGGGGGTAAAAATATCTTTTTTCTAATAAACATATTGTTTCTTTTCTTTTTAAACACATTCTTTTCCTAATAAAAATATTATTCTTAAAGATTTTTTTCTAATTTCTTTTCTTTTGAAACTCCTTTAACTAATTTAAAAAGTGTAATCTTTTTCTCTTCTTAATCTCGTTTATCAATTAAAATAGAATAACCCCATGTACTTTTAATCTGATAATATAGATCATATATATAAGATCATGGTAACCCATCATCTATTTTTCATTTAGATAAAAATAAAATTCTTTTTCCTAATAAAATAGAAAATATGTTTATCTTTTAATATTTTTCTAATTAAAGTAAGATATTCATTTGCTAATATGATCTTTGGTTTTAAAGTTAAGATACAACAATCATACTGTCATAAAACACGAAAATTTATTACATTACTTCAAATCACAAAATATCTTTAGAATATCATCGATGAGTTATTGTTGACCCTTTTTTATTTAACTTTAAAATCAAGAATTATATTAGGAAATGCTTATCCTACTTCAATTGGGAGATGATTAAGAAATAAAAATATTTTCTATTTTATTAGAAAAAAGAAATTTATTGTTATCTAAATGAAAATTAATGATGGGATTACTATGATCTTATCTATATAACCTATATTATTAGTTAAAAAAAAATACACGGAGTTATTCTATTTTAATTGATAAAACAAGGTTAAGAAAGAAAAAAAAATATTTTCTACTTTTTAATTAGTTAAAGAAATTGTAAAAGAAAAGAAGCAAGAAAAGGGTTCTTTAAAAATATTTTCTTTATTAGGAAAAGAATGTGTTTAAAAAGAAAAAAATGTTGTTAGAAAAAGAGCATTTTTTATCCAATGAACTAAGAATGAGGTTATTTTTGGATGAAACTATTAACGATAGGGTATTTTGGATTAACTATTAACGGAGGGCATTTTGCAATTTCGAATAATTTAAAGGTATTTTTGACCCTTTAATGGAGAAAGAGTATAAGAGCCATAAGCGTGTTATTCTTGATAGATTGACCCCAAAATTAGCATATTTCTCTAGAATACCCAATATTTAGAGTGTTGTAGGTTATCACAATTTATATTACTCATACTTTTCAACAATATCAATGGGTGCTTGTCGGCTTTTCCAAAATTAATGTATTTTTTGAGGATCCGACACGAAATACGATGGTATTTTGGAAAAGTTCCAGCAACATATTACTCATAATAGCTCATATATGCACTCTTAATGTTTTTATGAAAGAAAATTTTCTCCCAGTGAACTTGAACCGTGTTGTTTATGAATGATTTTAATATCTTTATTTAGTTTGGTCTTTGACAATACTAAAAAATAGAAAAAGAAAAAGATATGAACCCCTCCCTCAAAAAAATAGAGAATTTTTTTTTAAAAAAAAAACAAAGAAGTGAATATAGAAAATGTATCAAAAGGTACAAAATGAAAGCAACTTGACCATATGAAGACAAACCTTAGCTTCTTTGCCATCACTCAGATTCAAACAAATTTTAACTCTCTTGGAGGCAATTTACAAAACACTAACTAGCAATATACAAAAATGTAACAGTATCCCCATTTATTGACTTTCTAGTTTCTACATATCGTAGTTAAAGATCAGACACTGTCCATTTCTCAAGCCAAATCTTAAGACACACAAACTCACTTCACCACATCCAAACTTTCAGTTCAGCCAATCATTTTCCTATAGAAAGGTGACATTCTTTTTTGAATAGACCAAAAAAGAAATGGTGTCAAATAAATTGGGACAGAGCGAGTAGTTGATGTTATCAGAGCTTAACTTTTCCGGAGAATATGTCAAACTTAAATATATATGTTTTAAAAGCAAAACATCCAAGTGAGCACCCAAGGGTGCGGCCCAGTGGTCAATGAAGTGGGATGAGAACCATGAGGTCTCAGGTTTAAATCTCAACGCCCATATGTCTAAGCCTTGGTGGACCTGGTACCTGTTGTTGGTGGGGGTGGCAGGTATCCCCTGGAACTAGTCGAGGTGGGCGCAAGTTGTCCCGGACACCACGGTTATAAAAAAAGAAAGCCAAGTGAAGGCTTAGTTTTCATTCTCTGATATGTGAGGACGAAATATTATGATGTTATACGTAACTACATAATTTAACAGGAAACTTAAGTAATTTTCTCATAAAATTCAGTTCATGTGCATGTGACCAGAAATTCTCACCATTGATTCTATTAATTGGCAAGTAAATGCGTACATAATCAGATATCTGCACTAATGTGTTTGAGCAGAACTGGGCTTGCCAGAAAATAATAGAAGACATTCATGAGAATGCTGTCTTCCTAATCTTTAATACCTCCTTATTTTACTCAGAGTCGTCCAGGCTATTATTAAATTATTAAGAAAACTTGAGATCTTCTGCTTGAATCTGGGTGTGTTCTTTTATTATTTTGACAACTTACTACATCCTACCCTCCTCATTTCTCTTTCCAATGTACATTTGAAACTTTTAGCTGAATCCTTCTTGGTGCATATTGGTCAGAGAAGGTCTCAGATCATTCTGAATGTATGCATAGTCATACTTAGCCCTTTCGTATTCGCGTGGAGGATCAGCTGAAGTTCTTTGATGCAGTCTACCATTGAGGGCCTTTCGCTACTGTCGGCTCTCACACAGCGAGATGCTAGGTTAGCAAACATGTTGATAGACTCCATTGTGTATGAACTCCTGCTAATCTCAGGGTCAATCATCTTACGCAGCTTCTTCTTATCATTCAAGATATGCCTGACCTGCGGTATCCTCAAAGCAGTGGATGTCACATAGTGAAAAAATTTTGAACCAATTTTCAGTTTTTTGAACAATTTTCCTATATGATGCTAGGATAATTGTTTTAGTCCTTACCTGTAGTACTAAATTCTGATCGTTCGGTCCAAGGGTGAGATCCACTGCCCTGCGTCCGGTTAAAAGCTCCAGCATAACAACACCAAATGCATAAACATCACTTTGTAAAGTAAGTTTTCCGGTCTGTCCAAAAATAATATTAGCTAGGTCTTTCTGAAAGAAAGGTTAATGAGGAACTACCTTTTTCTTCTATCATTTCAATATTTATATCACAAGAATAAGGGATGAGGTAAGAAATTTCTTTAATTTCGTTCACATGTTTGCAACAGAATTCAAGTAAAACTAATCGTAGTTCCTTCTAGCAGGTAGACAACAACAACAACAACAACATACCCAGTGAAATCCCACAACGTGGGGTCTGTGGAGGGTAGAGTGTACGCAGACCTTACCTCTACCTTGGTAGGTAGAGCGGCTGTTTTCGAAAGACCATCGGCTCAAGACAAAGCATAAGCACAAGCAAAGCAAGAGAAACGGTCAGACCCGGACACGAAATTTAAAGCAGGTTGAGTGGTAATATTATTTGTTTTGTAGTACTGTTTTGAAAGAAGAAGAAAGAAAAGACTGACCAATGTATATATGTGTATTTACAGTATAAAGTAGAGGAAGGGCATTGATCATTATCTAAACTGACTTTTAGGATCAGCATCTATTGAAAATGTTCATCACTCTTAAGTGATAAAGGGGGTAGGAAAGTTGGTTTAGTTGCTCCAAATCTGTAGAGCAAGCAAAATAGTAAGGACTATATCAATTTCTTAGCTCCTCTTATTGTTTGTTTACTTTCTCAATTTGGGGGTGAATCTTTCTATGAATGTCTTCGTTATAGTAAGGTGTTGTTTAATAGATTAAAAATGCTTAATCGTTTATATGTCAGTATTATCTTGTTTGAAATATTGATTAACTTAGATAAAGACAATTTTCCTCACTTCAAAGTTCAAATAAAATTAAAATAGGTCCGGCCCTTCCCCGGAACCCGCGCATAGCGGGAGCTTAGTGCACCGGGCTGCCCTTTATTCAAGTCGGATTTACTCAAGCTTGATTGCTAGTGTTGCATTGCAGTTCTGTTGGCATTAATTGGAATGGGACATACTTTGTTTAAAGTTCTCCTGATGGATTGAGTTTTGATAAACATGAAATTTGCATCTTATTGGGTAGGATGGTTTCAGTTTGATTGAAGATCTATTCTGAACCTGAGACTGCTTTTTCTCTTTTTATAGGAGAGAGTCAAAACTATAATGCTCAGCTGAACATCTTTTGGAGCTTCATAATTTAAGATAACAACTAAATACATATTAAATTTTCTCCTTGAATAATGGATAAAGCATTCAGACAACTCTCTTTTGCACGCCACATTTAATTCTTAGAGAAAGGAAGCTAGAGGAACAAAGAGCACTATAGATATTTAAAGGAAAGCTGAATTACGTATGTGATTTCTTCTTTTAGTCCGTTTCCTGCTTATCTTATTGTCCTGTTCTCCTTTTTCCGTAATGTGCTTAGCAGAAGTATTGTTAGTCAGCAGGCACTACCTTATGCATTCTGTTTCAGATTACTAATTTTTCTCTCATTTTGTAGTTGCTTCTTGCTTTTGGATAGTAACACATCGGATATTTCTTTTGTTTCTTACTCTCTTCATCATTCTTGTGTTATGGCTTCGACAGACATTGTTGGTTTTGTCATAATGAAGAAAATAAATAGTAATACTAAATAACTATATGATTTCCAACTTCATAGAAACTTCAGACTTAGATTTGATATGCAAGCAAGTAGCAACTCACCAGTGTGTATTCAGGATCAAAATAGCCAAAAGTACCAAGTACCCTAGATGTCACACATGACTGCTGGCCTTCTGGCATCAACTTTGCAAGACCAAAATCTGATATCTGTGCAGTGGATGAGTATTGGATTATCTATTAGTTCTATGAAGAGATTCCTTCCCATCAGAAATCAGAAGAAAATTAACATGGATGAAATATTGGAGTACCTTTGCGTCATAATTAGTGTTCAAAAGAATATTGGTGGATTTGAAGTCCCTATGAATTATAGGAATTCCAACAGCTGAACTTGAATGGAGATATGCAAGTCCTCTTGCTGCCCCAAGAGCTACCTTTAGCCTTAAGGACCAATCCATCTTTACTTCTGCAATCCCTGCAGTTTTGTTGAGACATAGTTAAGTATCCAAATGTAAGTCTTGGAATAAGGAAAAATTCAGCTTATCAACCAACCATTTAAATGATCTTGAAGGTTCCCCTTGTGCATATACTCATAGACTAGAAATCTGTGCTTCCCGTCTGCACAATAGCCTATTAGTGATACCAGATTAGGATGATCCAGTCTGCTCAAAATATCGACTTCCACACGAAATTCGCGCTCGCCTTCTGCCTCTTTGAATGAAGGTAGATCCATTTTCTTGATTGCCACAATCTTCCAATTGGCAAGGCAAAACAATCAAAATTTATATTAGTTGATCTGCTTTTTCAAGTTTCTAATGTTGCACTTACTGAGACACAGGATGGTTTAATCATCTAATTTGTTAAAATTTGCTGTAGTGAAACACGAAGAAAATAAACTACCAATATGAAATTCTTTGTCCCTACCTTATCAAAGAAAAACAAAATCTTTCTCCCTTTACTTGTTTGTCTTACCTCTCCAGACCGCAGTGTGCCCTTGTAAACTTGACCGAATCCTCCTTTTCCAAGTAGATTGTCATCACTGAAAGAATTTGTTGCCTCCTCCATTTCTTTGAGTGTGTAAACTGATGATCCATGGCGTCTCTTTGGTGCAGGTGGATTCTGATCTTCAATCTGCCAATATTCCACATGTTTATATATCCCTGAAAAAAAAAATCATATTTTGGATATTATAACATGCAGAAGCTATATGCAACTCTATGAAGTAAAATGATGCAGCACAGGCAATAACAGTAGCATTAGAAGTAGTGCTGCTATATTAAGAGGAGGAAGGATACGAGGCTGAAACATACAAGGATTTAGCTGATCCTCAGACTTGCTTCTCCGACGTTTGTTCCACGCTGACACCAAACTGAAAGGCATGATAACTGTTCGTTCAATAGATTCAGTTGCTTGCTTGTGGGTTCAATGATGTATTGAATTTGATAAAACAGTAAATATTAATGGAGAAAAGAATACAAATTTCTAAGCTGTAGAGAAATTCATGATAAAAAACAAAACAAACTCGGACATGATGGCATATTAGGCATTGAAACACAAAACCAGCTGAAGAAGGAGAAAGTAGAATGAGAAAATAGATATAGAAGTATATTGGAAGGAGGAGATAGAAGTGTATGAGAATCCTGGTGGAGTATGTATAAAGCAAATGAGAAGTTAGCTTATGACAAATACATGACACTCTAAGTACTGTTATCACCCAACAACCTAAGGCTTCTCATTCTCACTTGAAGAGTAAGAAAAAGCAAGAGATGGAAAAAAAAAAAGTTGCTTACCTTCAAATGAAGTGGGTGAGGGTATGCCTTGAAAATGAAAGAGAAGCTGCAAGTTAACATAATATTCTCTTTTTTCTTTATCATTTAGTATTTGCATTGCAAAAGGCTCTTGTTAGGTGGTCATTTTTTTGGATTTCTATAATCTTTTTGCTCTGGTTTCACTGTTTCATTGATGTAACACTTCAGTATTGAGTGTTTATGAATCCATATTTTGTGTTGTTGGTATGTTTTCATTCTTATAGTTACGGCTGGTGAAACATTGCTACTTTACCATGGTTTACTACTTTAATGACTTGTTGCTTTACTTTTCATTCTGTAGTGTTGGTCATTCTGCATATATTTCAATTTCATAGTCTTGGTTATTCTGTATTTTTGCATTATCTACAATAAGAATTATCAGTACTTTTCAATCCAAAGAATATTGCCACTTAATTCTCTAGGATAAAGAAATATTAATATTTATTTGACTGTATGAAAATATTACAAACTGAAAAGTTGCAACTTCGGAATGTTAGGTTTGATCTTTTTTCTTTCCAGTTTTAGTTTTATATGCCTAGAAAGGATATAGGTTGTCTGAATTGTATAATCCAACAATTACAACATCAACAACAAATCCTAATTCCACAAGTGGAGTCTGGGAATTTTAGAGCCCCTACCTTGGTAGGTTGAGCTTGGCTCATGATAAAGCAATAACAAAGCTAATTGTGTAATCCAAAACTTTCATTTTATAAAAAAGGACGTTGGGTATCTGAATGATACAACCATAGCAATCATAATTGGGAAAAGTTGAATACTTCCATTTCTTTTTAGTTCTCCTAATCATATTGTTCAAAATTTATTGGTTAAAAGCGTGGACAATAAGTATGACAAGAGGATATTCAAGTTGTGCCATCATCATTGCTGAAAGTTGTGTGATAAGATAACTGATATCCCATTAGTTAAGGGCCAAAAATCTCAAGACCAAAAAAAAAAAAAGAGGGCCAAAAATCCCAATATCTCATTTTTTGGTGAGCCATCTGTTGGTTAAAGGATAACTTTAGAGGGATATTTGGGGCTCTGATCTTGAAAAGGAAAAAATCTACCAAACATTTTCTTTAAGCTAAATGCATAACCTTCAAGAAACCTAAGAAAGGATAAATTAGAGGGCTCTTTTGGGGTTGTGATCTTGAAAATGAGGATAGGGATTGCACCGTCAATAATGTTGATGTGAGGTAGCAAGTATCCAATGAAATTAGTTATAGCACGCATAAGTTGACCCGAACACTATAAGAAAAATGCATAACCTTCCAGAACCCTAAGAAAGGTCAACTTTCTTGTGTACTAAAGAGTGCGACACATCTTTTATGGTCTTGCATGTGAGCTAAAAGGTAAGCCATATTTTGCTTAATGAAAAGGGCAAAGTAATAAATAATGATAACCTGATACGAGTAAGAAAATCTTAGAACGTCGAGGTACAAAGGGAGCTACAATATTAGGTATAGGTTCGGACGAATTCAATAGGTTTTGTTTAGATTATGTATCAAGAAATTTTTTGTGCTGATTTCACTAAAGAGTATAGTGTTAATTTGACTGTTTCCTCTTCTTTTTTTTTTCCGTTTGCAGAGAATTAAAATCCCATGACACGAAATATTTTTTGTGCCGATCTATTCAAAGAATTAAATCTTGATTGAAAATGTCCAAGTCGTGAAAATAAAGGAAACGGGAGTTCGGTTTTCAAAATTCTGTGCCTGATTCGTTTTGTTTGGCTACACTTTCTCAGGATGTGAGGGTCATCTATCAAAAACAGATGTAGTTGGAAATAGTCCTTAGCCTCAGGTTAAACATTTCCAGTTGCCTTAACCAATTTTCATGTAAAAATTAAGTTCGTATTTGACATATCAGGTTTCATTTGACTTTGTTGTGGGATTTAGACTATCTATAGTCCTCTTTAAATTTAAGATCCATACATTTACAGAATAAATATTATTTGAATCATTAGTTAATTTTTATGTGTTTATTTTTTCTTATTATTTTTACCGGGTTACCAATAATGTTTAGGAATAATTACACCCTATATTAATTAGGGTACTAATGCTACTAAAATTAACCCACCTTTTTAAATCTTGCAAAAAATGATCCACTCCCTCCTCCTCTGTCTCTCTTTGCACTCACTCCCTCCTCCTCCCCTCTCTCTCTCTTCTTCACCGGATCCTAATCGCCGGCGGTCGGCACCACCAAAAACATCCTCACGCCGGAGCTCCGACCACCATCAACTCAACCCACAACTGCTACCCCCATTGTTTCGCACGCCCTTCTCCCTCTCGTACTCGTCTCCTTCGTTGCTTAGGAGAGGAGCTTCTAGCTCCGATGAACCGGAGCAGCCAACAACCAAACCGCCATGACGTCGCCCATCTCCCCCTCATCATTTTCGGCCCTTGTTGGAGCCTCCATCTCCGGCGAACTCCCACCAGAGCTCCAGTGACAACACCCACGACCCCTTGCTCTCTTTCGCGCTTCTTATCTCTTTCTCCGACGACGATGAATTTTTCGGTAGCTCAGATCTGGCCGCCTCCTCTGCTGCGATGACTCAGATCTGATAAGAAATTACCTAGATCTAGATCTATCGAAAAACTCATGGAGGTGGTTGTGGAGTAGCTAGTGGTGGAGCGCAAGTGAGTGGGATCGCCAGAGGTGGTTGAGGTTGGCGATGGAAAAATCGAGGGGCAGGGGTAGTGGATGTATAATAGTGTATAATTGTATATGGGTGTATATGAGTGTTTATGTATATAGGTGTTTAAATATGTACACACCTTCAAAAACCTATATTCATAATGTACTTGTCTTTTGTATATAAATGTATAATATTGCATAAAAGTGTTTTTGGGCCAAAGCTTTGCAATATAAATTATTAGCTATTTTTTACAATATAAGTGAGCAAATTGTATATTTTTGAAGTTTCCCCTAATGATTATCTTGTAGTTACCACATTAGTGGTCTAATTGTATAAATAATGCCTGCATATATAGAACTCAAATCTCTCTTTCACAAGTGTACATGGAAAGAGGGAGGACCGTTCAAGAAATTACATTCAATGACCTTGAAAATAAGTGATCTCGATTTTTTGACCCTGTTTGTCCCATGGGCAAACCTTCAGGGTCAAAAAGTGTTGCGTATGGGATAAAACTTACTATTAAACTTGAAGTTTCACCCATGAGGCAAGCAAGATCAAAAAGTAAGACCATTCACTTTCAAGGTCATTCTTGTAAATCACCCGGACCTAACCAGGTTCTACTCACTTGACAATGCTATGACTCGAATTGTAATCACTCTGGTATCACACTGATGCAAATATGTTAGCATATGGTCTGTATTTAAACAAATGGAAGATGCAAAGAAGGAACTATAAGAAGCATATCTCCCTACTAGGCCCAAACAAAAGAATGAACTTGAGCTTCAACCTAGGCTCAAAGATAGGTCGGTACATCAACAACAATTATAATGACCATACGTTACTTAACCATATTTCTCTAAACAACATACCCAGTGAAATCACACAACGTGAGGTCTGGGGAGGGTAGAGTGTACGCAGACCTTACCTCTACTACCTTGGTAGGTAGAGCTATTTCCGAAAGACCTTCGGCTCAAGACCTATCTTCTATAAACCAAATCATGAAATCAGATTTACGTAAATTTGCAATTACTCCACATGATAACATATTTAACAAGATTTGAGAGAGATGATACTTGTTTCATGTGTCATCTCACTCAAGAACCACAAAATATGCATCAACACTCTTTGAAGGCGCAATTGAGAATGAAAACTCTTATCTCGAGATGTAGAAAAATGATTTCAATGGAAATACTGTTCAGTAACAAACAAATGCACGGTTTTCCTTAGGAATAGGTATAACTTTTACAAGTTAGCTACCAAAATAAATGAAACATCGATCTTCATTTAACGAGGTGCCTTCTTTTTCCCTGCAATTGCAACTTTCTTGCCCTTCAAAGTACGGCAATTGTTCTTAGTTCGCTGTCCTCTGCAAGGCAATCCTTGGATGTGCCTTACTCCTCTGTAGCACTGAATTTCTTTCAACCTCCTAATGGCAAGAGCGTTGAATCTCCTCTGAAGCCAACACCAGAAGTACAAAATTATTTTCCCATTGCAAATAGGAAGCATCAATCAAACAACCAACTATATATATATAAGAATTTCAGTCGACATTGTCAATTGTTAAAAACAAGCAATCAATTTCTTTCGGTGCGCATAAATACGTCATTATCCGAACTACACTTGCAAATACATAGTACATTTACATAAAGACACCAATATGAAATCACACAAAGTATGTCATTAGTTTCATACCAAAGAAGATGGGGAAAGAATACACAAATAGACAAGGATAAGAAGTATTCACAAATTGAAACACAACAAACATCTGAAAAGGTTAGGAGAGGGAGAAAGAGAGCAGCTGCATCCCCAAGCAACCAATTATACTTCCGCGACTGTCCTTCCCCTAGTATTTTTTTTAAGGCAAATGAAAACAGATCTTGTAGAATGCTTTCTACTATAACTACATTGATGTATATGAAAAGTTATTGATTTCCTTGAAGGAAATAATAAATCCATATATTTTTTCTGGAAGGATGTAACAATTATGTGGTTGATGCTATGATAAAAAAGTAGGGAAAAGGGTCAAAAATACCCCTCTACTTCTATTTATTGGTCAGTTTTATCCTCCATTATAAGTTGGGGATATTTCTGCCCCTGCCGTTACTAAAGTTATAAAAAATACCCTTGTTTGACGCAAACCCCCAAATCCACCCAATAAACCCATTTTCAATTGAAATTTCCCGTTCTCTTCTTTTAACCCGACCCGCGACCCACTAAATTAAACCCCAACCCACTTTCCACCATTGGCAGGTGACCGTGACGATGTTCTTGGAGCCATTGGCATGTATGGATATGGATTCTTTTTTTGGTAAATCAAAGCCCCTCCTCAAATTATACATTAAACAAAAAAGAAAAATAGAAAAAAAAACATAGAACTGATCTACAGCTCAAAGAGCTGAACCAGTTGACAGTTGTGTCTTTCCGCCTTTATCGAACAAGAAAATCAGCAAGAACAAACGACGACGAGAAAAAAAATTGTGAATCCACCTGAGAAGAAAATCAAAATTGCTCAATGGCAGACGAAGAAGAATTAATCAAAATCACTTATTTCCTTCTGATTCTCTAGAATCGGGGCCAATCTCAATACCAAATTGTGTTTAAATGAAGAAATTCGAATCTTAATTATAAATTCTTGAAAATTCTGGTAATTAAAATTGGGGGAAAATGAAGAAGAGTGTTGAGGAATGGCCATTGGCGGTGAGGGTGTTCTTGGAGCAAACATGTGTGGTGGGTGATTTGGCTTTTAGAAAATGGGTTGGGTAATTTCAATTGAAATCGGGTTATTTGGGTGGATTTGGGGGTTTCCGTCATATGAGGGGTATTTTTGATAATTTTAGTAACGACAAGGGTAAAAATAGCCCCAACTTGTAACGGAGGATAAAATTGACCAATAAATGAAAGTAGAGGGGTATTTGTGACCCTTTTCCCTAAAAAATATTTAGATGTTAATGGCGAATCTCCTTGAAGGAGATGTCTTAAATACTGAAGTTTAAAACTTAATGTTTACTTTCTGTTATTTCTGAATTTAGAATTATTTTTAACTGTCCATTTGTTTACTGTTTTCCTTTATGACATCAACAATGTCTAATCAAATTTTCTTTCACAACACCAATAGCGTATAAGCAATATTAACAAGCATACATAAATCAAAACTGTAGCTCTGCAAGAACACCTTTTTGAACGGATCCTTTAGAAACTTAGCTGCTATTACTGAGTAACATCTATACTAATTCAAAACTAAGCATTACAATTTTTCTTTAAGAAAAACATTGTGTTCATAAAATTTCTTTGGTCTTTGAGTTTTAGCTCTTATCCTTCCATTGAATAAAGGGACACATTCCTAAATGAATTAACCTTAAAGCATGCAAGCCATAGAAGCAAAAGCTGAGAAAAGCCAAAGCAATTGGATAATAAGAAAGCAAGTCAGTTGGTATCAATTCTCTAACTAATTTTGTAGCCAATTTTTATTTATTAGCGTCAGTTGGACATGTGCAGAGGAGAAACACAAATTCCCCTGTCTTGAGCCGAGAGTCTCTCGGAAACAACCGCTCTACCTACCAAGGTAGAGGTAAGGTCTGCGTACACTTTACCTTCCCAAGACTCCACGATGTGGGATTTCACTGGGCATGTTGTTGTTGTTGTTGTTTACAGAAAATTATAAAGTCACTTTATCTGATTGATGTTGCATAGAATAAAGATTGAGTTCAGCCATCCTCAAAGTAAGTCTGTGCAAGTTAGACAGTTCCCTACAAATGCTACTTCATTTTCTTATTTCTTTTTGTGTGGGATAAGTAGACACTTACTCGACAAAATATTGGCTTGAGGAAAACTATGTTAAACTATGGTCTACAGCTCCTATATACAAGTTACAATTCTAAAATTTGGACTTCAACATCTTGAAGCAAAGTTCTGACTCCTTGAAAAGTTGGCTAAACTATTAGGTCCAAAGTATCAAGAAAATGTACTCTAATTAAAAGCAAGATGACTTAAAGACTTGGTCTGATGAAAATAAATTTAAGATATCCTTTTCAGATTCAATTTGCTACTTTATACAACAACAACATACTCAGTGAAATCCCACAATGTGGGGTATGAGAGGGTAGAGTGTACGTAGACCTTACCTCTACCATTATAGATAGAGCGGCTGTTTCCGAGAGACCCTCGGCTCAAGAAAAAGAATAAGCACAAGCAAAGCAAAGCAAGAGAAACGGTCGGACCCAGTCAAAAACAATAATTTACAGTTACAGCAGTATGAAAATGCTGGTATCAAAAGCGAATAAGTCATGATATCGCATTCTGAAAAAGTAAGCAGTATCTGGCGCAGGTAAATAAGCTAAACAAAGTACACTAAATGACACATTAAATTTGCTACTTTATCTTGAGACAAATTAAATTGAATTACTTAAAACTCAAATGATATAATGACAACAATCCAAAATTATAAAGCATAAAGAAACTTCAATCCCACCAAGATAACATGAAATAAATAACCCAAATCAAAATTACCTAAGCTTATAAGTTTCAATGAGCATATTCACATTGGCATGAAAACAAACAAACACAAAGAGGGTAAATTAGAGTAAGGAAACTCACAAGGTCTCCTTCAATCATGTACTTGGAGACTTCATCACGGAGAGTGATAAGCTCCTCCTCCGATAAGTCCTTCATGACTTTGTTCTCCATTTGAAGGTCAACCAGAATCTGGCGTGCGCTGGTACGGCCAATTCCATGAATGTATTGCAAAGAAAACTCAACCCTTTTGTTGTTTGGAACCTCAACTCCTCCCACACGCACACATTTTATACTCAAACCTCCAATCTACACAGAACCACATTTCAGTCCAAACTCAAAACAGTCAGAAAACTAGAAAATTCAGCAAACCCAATTCAATTCCAAATCAAGAAAGTCTAAAAACATTGAAAATTTAGCAATACCCAATTCAATTCCAAATCAAGAAAGTCTAGAAAATTGAATTTCAGCAAACCCAATTCAATTCCAACTCAAGAAAGTCCAAAAAAATTGAAAATTCAGCAAACCCAATTCAGTTCCAATTCCAAGAAGGTCAAAAAATGTAAAATTTAGCAAAACCCCATGTTGGGTTACTGAGAAACTTTCAAGAAAAGTAAAGTGAATTGAAATTTGCTGAGGGAAATGATGTGGGTGCGAGAAAAGAAACAAAACCCATTTCAATTACAACTCCAACAAGGTAAAAAATGTGAACTTTAGCAAAACCCCATGTTTGGTTACTGATAAACTTTCAAGAAAAGAAAAGGGAATGATGTGGGGCGAGGAAAAAAACAAAACCCATTTTAATTACAACTCTAAAAAGACAAAAGGCGGAAACTTTAGCAAAAAAAAACTCCATGTTGGTTACTGGAAAAATTCAAGAAAGGAAAAGGGAGGGAAGTGTACCTTGGGAAAATATGTGGGGAAAGAGAAGGAATTGTGCTTGGAGATGGAAGATGTGTTGGAGATAAGGGAGAGCGAAGGTAGTACAGGAGTTGCTAGTGCTTGTGCCATTCTTGAAATTCTTGATTGATGAAGAAACGAAAGGAGAAGGAAGAAGATAGAGCCTTTCCCTGGCTTATTTCTTATCCTTTGGGGAAACTTGATAGGGAGGGGAGTTGTTCTTGTTTTAGTACTTTCTGCCGAATTTATATAATATAATTTTCTTTTTTATCATATAATAATTTAATTTTTAATTTTATTTTTTATAATAATTTATAATTATATAAATATTTTAAACTTATTTTAGATGATTCTTTATTTTTATTAAATTTTATGTTCAATAATATTATATCGTATAAATTGAGACGGAGGAGTACATGATTTGCTGATATGGAGCCACAGTTGGAAAATAATTTTTCTCACAAGAAAATTTGGGATAAAATTAATTTTTTAAAAACTAATAATTCTAACTTTTCTCTGTTCTATCAAATTTAGTAGTTTTAACTTTTAGTGTATGTATAATCTGGTTGTTTATAAGAAAGTGTATATGTATAATAGCAATTGACGTTGAGATGTAACATTAATTTAAATAAAAAACTAAATGTTATTACATTGACTCAATATAGTGAATTCAAAGTAATTAATTATCTTATGAACTATTAATACGAATATTTTAGGTGAGTTAATTATATATATATTTATAATTATAGTATTTTATTGTGTGAAATAGTATATATTATGTTGTTGTATTAGATAATTATATTAAAAATTATGTTTGAGTTATATAACAAAAGTTGACCAAAGATGTATGTTCATACAAATAATTAATGATGGTTGATTATTTAGTAAACATAGAACCCAACCGGTGCATCTTGACCAGAGGTGTCAAATGTTGGTTGGGCAGAATTTGGACGTGTCAAAATGAATTGAGATATAAATGTGCGGGTCAAAAGTTATTTGGACTGAAATGATTTGGGCTGAAATAAGCTAAAATGCGGGCATAACTCAATCCGACCAAATCATACTAATTTTTAATTACTTTATTTCATTTTTTATAATTTCTTAATATCTTATAAAATTATTATTATTCTTTATTAGGACTATTTATAACATATCAAATAAAAAATATTTTAATAAGATTTATCATAAGTCAATTTGGTCTACATATCAGCCCAATCTTTTATAGGCTGAAATGGGTTGGATTATTAAATAGGCGGGTCAATAACCCATTCAAACTTGGACGGATTGGGCAGGTTATATTTTTATGGGCTCATTTTGTCACCTATAATCTTGGAATCTTGACTAATCAGTTTTTTCTTCATTTGAAGGTAGCTTTAGTACGAGGTCTCGGGTTTGAATCCGAGAATAAAAAAAATTCTCCCAACTACCCCCAAAATGGGTCTGCAATGCCCGATTCAATTTTAATTAGGCTTCAATACGGATACCAAACACCGGAGAAATCCCAAATAAAGAAGGAAAAATTACACCCTATGTTAATTAGGGTAACAATGCTACCAAACTTGACCTACTTTTTTAAATCTTATAAAAAATAACTCAATCCTCCTCCTCCTCCCCTCTCTTTCTCCACCCACTATCTCCTCATCTCTCTCTTCTTCGCCGTATTTTCCAACGAGGCCGCTGCCGCAACCGGCGATCGGCACCACCAGAAAGGACAGAGAGAGTGGCGCTGACCGATGTACTATTGAGCACCTCCTGTCTTTCTCGCTCTTTCTCAGATCTTGATCAAATGGTGGTGTGGCTGGTGGTTTTCGCCATTGCGGCGGCACCAACGGAAAGAACAGAGAGAGAGTTCATCGGCCACTCTCTCTCGTTTTCTTTCTCGCTCTCTCTCAGATCTAGATCGGGTGGTGGTGTGGCTGGTAGTTTTCACTAGAGATTCCCGTTCGCATTGGTAGTTTTGGAGTTCTCAAGAGAACGAAACTCTGGCGATGATGGCTGGTGGCTGCTCCATCGTTGGTGGTGTTGGAGTTAGTTTTTCTATAATAGTGTATAAAATTATATAATAGTAGTATATGGGTGTATACATACTAATTATGCACTATTATACATTTTTATACATATATATATACATAGTGTATCTGTCTTGTATAAAAATGTATAACACTGTATAAAAGTGTTTTGGGTCAAAGCTTTGCAATGTAAGTTTTGAGCTATTTTCTTGCAATGTAAGTGAGCAAATTGTATATTTTTTAAATTTCCCCAATAAAGAAAGGTAGCTTTAGTTCTCTATCCAAACGCATAGCCACACATCTGAATTCTACAACAACAACATATCTAGTGTAATCTCACAAAGTGGGGTCGAGATGGTAGAATGTACGCAGACCTTATCTTTACCTTTTTTGGGGGTAAAGAGGTTGTTTCCGATAGATCCTCGGCTCAAGAGGAGAGTAGTGGGTGCAGGATTACAAGAAAAATAAGACAACAAAATATTAAGATACAAAATAAATGAACCAACTCATAGTAATGCATGATATTGTCTTTCCATGAAAGCATTAAAACTATATGTATTATAAATAAAAATTAAAATATAAAAATAGTTAACATCCTCTTATATTCTTTTACAGAAATGTTCTGATTAACTTATATATTTTTTTCTATATTCTCTAATCTTTTGATAAATGATACCAAAAATGAAATTATGTGACCAATTTTATTTCATCTATAATTTCCGAGCACGCACTCTCTCTCTATATATATTTCATGTTTATATAGGTCACAGAAAGCTAAAACAATTAGGCGTATAAAAAAAATTTATATAATATTGAAAGCCACGAAGGGCCTTATAAATGTTGATTGAACTTTTTACCTTTTATTTTATTTTTTGGAAAATTTAAAAAGTTACAGTTATTTTTGGAGTCCTTTTATTTGATAAATAGTTTTTTAAAAAATAAAAAAATCCACCATTATTTTTGACAAGGCAAAATAATAACTGATATTTGTTTTAGAATTTGATTTTATTTTTGCATTCGTTGTATGATTGAAAATGTAATAAATTCAACTTTTATTTCCTTGTATTCATTTTTAAAGTTTCCAATTCATAAACAATTTAGTTAGTTTCTTGTATACCTTAGGGATGCGGTACATCTCCTTTTCAAAAAATTGAATTTTTGTTCAATTTTTCAAAGTTTTAACACATTAAAAAATGATTAATATTTAATTAATATTGGTGGAGGTCTAAAAAGATGTGTAGAAGAGACCGACCTGATTTAATTTAGTGACTACTTTATTGCGAACTTAACAAATATGATGACATCATCTGCCAAATAAATAAGAAGGTAAAATGCAATATCAAGCGAACCACGATCATATGGTATTTTCAGATTGAGCAAGTAATAGCGAAACACAAATCTACGTGTGCAAAGAATTTTCACAACATTTTGTGTAGAATAAAAATCTCATTTTTATTTTCTATCCTTCATGGATGTATTATAAATCTTATAAACTTATAATTTTAAACAATAACACAAAAGTGTCACTTCAGGTTAAGGACTCAAAAGTTACAATAGCATTTAACAAAGAAAGGGGAAAATGAAATAATAATTAGTGCAACATTATCATTGTAACTCAAAAAAATAAATCGTACAGGAATAGGATTCAACCATCTATATTAGTTTAGGATTCAACAATTCAAAAAAAAAAGTACATGAATGAGAGTTAGCAATCAATATACCAATGGCGTTGAAGGAAAAAATAGGGGAAAAAGGTATAATAGATTTAGAATTCAACAATTAATATCACTTCAGAATAAAACAACTTACGATTCTCCCAATTTTATTTCTTTAGAATTTTAAAATTAAAATCATTTTGAATAAGAAAGTGAAGATTGTTATAAAAGAAGCCAATATTTCACATTCTTACCATAAATTTTTTGACAATTTCAATAATTGTGAATGTAAACTTGCTTGTGATTGAGTTTAACTTTCTAAATTTTAGGCTCTTCATAAAATTATGTAATACTAGATACGATTTTATAACAATTACAAATTAAAAAAGTTGTCAATTGCAGTGTTTGTTTATCATATCTCATGTACGATTATATATTTAAAAATTGATGTATTTATATCTGTATAAATTATTTGAATCGTTACATACTACAGAAAATTCATTAGGCATTCTAACGAATTAAAAATTTATTAATTCAAGGTGATTTTGTTAATATTTTGGAATTGTAATTACTAATTGTTATGTCATCTCAAGTCGTTGCACACATTTTGTAGGGAAAATAAATCCGATTACCTCTTTTAATTATACATTATTTAGGATGCAAATTAATGTCATTGATCGCTTACAAAGTTCAAGAACACTTTGAAACACGTACCCTCGTAATTGAAAGTTTCGAGTTTATAAAAAACAGTTGCCAAATAAAAAATAACTTATGGGATGATGAAACAATATATTTCGTTGTAGGAAATAAGAAATGCTTAATATTTAACAGAATTATTTTAGAACTTTAGACTACACTATCCAAATCGCTATATTAATAAATAAAGTCTACAACATCATCCAACGTAATGAATTAAAAATACATGGCTAATATTTTATTAACTTTGAATTAATCATTACTATTATAAATAATAATATTGCTATGTCTTTTTAAGAATACTACATTAAAACAACAAATATGAAAAAATAAACGAATACATTAGATATTTTGTGCATGTGTATATCTTTAAGGCCTCAGATTAAATTTAACCTTAAACCACTAATTTTATTGATATGTACGGCTTTAGATCAATGAATATCCTATTAGCTTTAATATTTCAGTTACTTAAAAGGATTAAAAGCACATGAATTAATTGAAGATTAAATGTGGTGAGTTGTGTAATACTTGAACTAAAACTTTGAGGATAAAATTTATTTTCCCTAATGGATATGTAAGACATACCTGAAATAAGGAGTCACCGTTTTTGTTAAGATCAAATTTAAAAGATGATTGAATTCTATTTGCAACAAGATCTAATCGTATGTGTCATACACATTGAAAAAAACATTTTGCGCAAATAAGAACAAGTTACTACTAAAATATGTATAAAAGAGAGAAGAATCTGATAATCCAAAAAAAAAGGAACAATTAATAGATCACCGGCACAATTCCGATAAATCTTGACCACTACATCCGCAAATGGAATAAGTTTGTCAACTTATCATTTTTTTTAATGAGGTTGATGGTAATCATACTTGAACATGTCAAGTCTCCGGTTATCAACCTTTGTATTACTCAACTTTCGAAAGTTGCCTCAATCAAACCTATGAATCGTGGTGAACTTCCGATTTCAAATCCAGATGATCTCCTCATCATAAGGGCTTCACTTGTCTATATCAAACAACCAAAAGTGAATGGTAATCATACTTGAACATGTCAAGTCTCCGAAGGTTTCTGCCTTGCAAGCACCGCGACGCTAATGCGCATTGCAGAAGCAGAAATTCGGTTTCTGCCTCACTGGCGCCGTGACCCTAATGATTAGCGTCGCGGCCCCATCGGTCCAAAAAAAATAAAATTTATTCAGAATATTTAACCCATGATTATTATTATACAATATATTTGATAAGTATACTGTTTATGTGCTAAATGATTGTCATTTAAATTACTAGAATAACGTCCGCAAATAATTGTCTGGGTAGGCGGCACCCAGTATGTGTTTAAACCGCTTAATATCATGCTTGGGCAGGCGGTACCCAATAAGTGCTTAATAGACTTTGCATGATAATTAAGATGTTATATTTGATATAGCATACTATAGTTGGTCTTAGTTAAAACCCTAAATTAAAATGTTCCCTAAAATTTTAATACAAGTCTCATTTAAAATGAACGCGTCGTCCGTTATAATTGATTGTAGTGCAAAATCCTTTTCGGCGAGATGAGTATTTATGCCACAACATTTGCTCTAAGTCTACGGGGACTCAGACTCTTTCATAGATGCATGTTAAATGTAGAAGTGGGTGATAAACCTTCATGAGTATTTACACCACAGTGTTTGCTCTATAAGGCAAAACTCACTTAGATACATAATTGCAGTCGCATAACGGGGTTGACTTGCTAGGCTGTCTTGGCGCCACAGTGTCGGACAAGCCGAGGGATGCGGATCGATTGTTTAGAACATTCAACATGAGTTATAAACTATTTGTAATTGGTTTAGAGACATACCAGGTTATGTTGTTGAAGTTATCAGCCACAGCAAACGCGGAGATAGCATGAACCTGGATCATGGCCCATTATGACCATATTTGATATAAGTCTGTATTATTCTATGGGGTCGAAGAGTATGTTAAAATAATGAGAGCTAATTAAACTAAACGCCATGTTAATTAGTTAAAGAATGTGTTCAATAGAAATTATATTAGAGTTTAATTTCAAGTCTATTTGTTTCTTCAGTCGTATAAAATATCGAATCTATCACTGAAAAAATATTGGTCGAGACAAACAAGTTGACTGGATCAAATTACTCTGACTGGTTAAGAAATCTGCGATTGGTGTTAAGACTAGAAAGAATTGGGTATGTGTTAGACACAGTGTTCCCCACAGTCCCTGCTGAAGATTCTGCTGAGTATGCCCTGTTTGACAAGGTGGCTTATCAGAAACATCTAGACGATGCTACCTCGACACAATGTGTAATGTTGTCCTCTATGACCTTGGAGTTACAGAGGCAACATGAAAATATGGGCCCCAACGAAATGCTAGAACACTTGAAGAGTCTCTATGACTCACAGTCTCAAATAATGGAGTATGAACTGTTAAGGGACCTTTTCAAGTGTAAGCTGAATGATGGGGGTCAAGTGTCAACACATGTTCTGAAGATGATTGGGTTAATAGAAAGGTTGGCTTCGATTGGAACGAAGCTGCCTATAAATGTCTTTGTCAACCTGATCCTGAATTCACTTCCTGGTTCATTTGAGAATTTCATTGTGAACTTCAATATGAATGGGACCAAGGCAAGTCTTCCAGAGCTTCACAACATGTTAAAGACATTTGAATCATCTACCTCTAAAGGTAAAGCTGTGCTCATGATGGGCTCTTTTAGCAAATTCAAACCCAAGGGTAAGAACATGTAGAAGAAGAAGGGTAAGACAATTGTTGCACCTACAGTTATGAAACCTAGAGGAAGTGTTCAGAAGAAAGCAAAGGTAGCTTCGGATGTGTGCCTCAACTGCATGAAGAATGGGCACTGGAAGAAGGACTGCACATCTCTAGGAGGAGGCAAAGCACTAGGTGTTCCTGGCTCTACTGGACAATGTATGTTTGTCATTAAAATAAACATGTCTATAAGTAACTCTCACTGCTGGATATTAGATATCGCTTGTGGCTCACACATTTGTAATAATGTGCAGGGTCTGATTGACAACAGAAAGGTTAGACCTTGGGAGGTAGACCTGCGCGTTGGAAATGGAGCATGAGTGGATGCTGAACGCGTGAGAACTTATAGACTAGATTTACCTTCAGGCTTTTGTTTAGAACTAAATAATTGTTATTTTGTTCCCTCATTGACGAGGAATATTATTTCTATCCCAGTGTTAGACATTGAAAGGGTTTCCTCATTTATTGCCAATGGTAGTTATGTACTGTCTTTTAATGATTTTGTTTGTGGAAATGCTCCACTTGTGGATGATTTGTAGGTTCTAAACTGTTGTCGTGAAATTTTCAATGTGCAAAACAAATGAGCTAAGATAAGTAATTCAAGAAACCCCACCTACTTATGACACTGTAGACTTGGTCACATCAATGAATCAAGGATAGCAAGATTGAGAAAGTTAGACTACCTGAAACCATTTGACTTGGAGTCATATGGTAACTGTGAATCTTGCTTGAGAGGAAAGATGACCAACAAGCCACTTTCTGGGAAAAGGGTGCGAGCCGAAGAGGTACTTGAATTGGTCCATACTGATGTATGTGGGCCATTTTCAACTCAATCTAAGGGAGGCTTCCCATACTTCATCACTTTTACAGACGATTTCACAAGGTTTGGGCATTTGTATCTTATGAAACACAAGTCCGAAGCCTTTGAGAAATTCAAGGAGTACAAGTCAGAAGTTGAGAAGCAATTTGAAACAAGTATCAAGACCCTTCGATCAGATCGAGGAGGTGAATAATTAAGTAAAGAATTTATGGATTACTTGAAGCTTCATGGAGTCCAATCACAATAGACATCTCTTAGGATGCCACAGATGAATGGTGTTGCTGAAAGGAGAAATCGAACCCTATTAAATATGGTTAGATCCATGATGAGTTTCTCAGCTCTACCAACATACCTTTGGGGCTATGCATTGCAAAGCTCAATTTATATTCTGAACAGGGTTCCTTCAAAATCAGTAGAGAAAACTCCATATGAGATATGGAATGGCAAGAAGCCAGCACTTAAACACATGCGACCTTGGGGGTGCCCTATATATGTAAAGAAGATGCTTACTGACAAGTTGGAATCTAAAAGTGAGAAATATTGTTTTGTGGGGTATCCAAAGGATACTAAGGGATACTATTTCTATCTTCCTGGAGAACATAAGGTCATTGTTTCTAGAAATGCAACTTTTCTTGAAGAAGAATATGTCTACAAGGAATAGAGTTGCAATGAGATAAAACTTGAAGAAATTCAAGAATCACAATATAACACAGAAGTTGAACGCTTGTCGAATGACCTAGACAAGGATTCAGTGGGAGTATCTGGTGAAGATTGGGTACTTAGAGTACGCCCTTAAGCTAGTGGGAGTGCTGTGAGAGATAGTGCAGAAATGCAAGAATCTCATACACAACCAATGGAAGATGATACAATGGTTGTACATTATTCCATTCATGAAATACATGAAAATGACATTCCTGAAAGCTCTCAAGGTGATGGATTGTCAAGCACAAAGACCTTCTCACAATCAGAATGCAACAAATACTGAAACGCAGAATAATCAACTCCGTATGACCACTAGGACTCATCGTCCGCCTGAAAGACTTAATCTCCTTGCTGAAACACACAATGAGATAGATATTCATGATGACGATGAACCTACAACCAACAGCAAAGCTACGTTAGACAATGATTCGCAGAGATGGCAAAAAGCCATGAAATCTGAGATGGACTCGATGTACATCAATCAAGTTTTGAACTTGGTTGATTTGCCAATAGGGGTTAGACCCATAGGATGCAAATGGGTCTTCAAGAAGAAGATTGATACATATGGCAAGATACATACTTATAAGACAAGATTGGTGACTAAAGGTTATAATCAATGGCCTGGGGTCGATTATGATGAAACATTTTCACTTGTTGCAAAAATTAAGTCCATTCGGATTTTGCTTGCAATAACCACATACTATGATTATGACATTTGGCAAATGGATGTTAAAACTGCTTTCCTCAATGGTAACCTAATTGAGGAGGTGTATATGATATAACCTGAGGGTTTTACATCCAAGACTAAGCCCAAAGCAGTGTGCAAGCTACAGAAGTCCATTTATGGACTTAAGCAAGCCTCAAGGAGTTGGAATATTTGCTTTGACAAATCAGTCAAATCATTTGACTTTGTTAGAAGCAAAGAAGATCCCTGCGTTTATAGTAAGCGTAAGGAGGAGAGTGTTGTCTTCATTGTTATATATGTAGATGCCATATTAATAATGAGAGATAATAAAACTCTCATGCAATCAGTCAAGGAATGGTTATCCAGTACCTTCATGATGAAGGACTTGGGTGAAGCCTGCTACATTCTTGGAATTAGGATCTATAGAGATAGACCTAATAGATTGTTGGGGTTGTCACAATCCACATACATAGACAAAGTGATAAGATGATTCTCTATGGAAAACTCCAATAAGGGAAGTCTTCATATGGGTCAAGACATCAAGTTATCAAAGAAGGATAGTCTTTCTACTGTTACAGAACTTGAACGCATGAAAAGAATCCCATATTCTTCAGTTGTAGGATCTATCATGTATGTCATGACCTGTACGAGGCCAGATGTGACCTATGCACTTAGTATGACTTGCAAATTCCAGCAGAATCCTGGGGAAGAACACTGAAAAGCAGTCAAGAGTATTCTTAAGTATCTTAGACGAACTAAAGAATATTTCTTAGTCTATGGTGGACAAGAGAAGCTAGTGTGTACTAGGTACACTGATGCTAGCTTCCAGAAAGATCTTGATGAATTCAAATCTCAATCTGGATATGCCTTCATTTTCAATGGCGGAATAGTGAGTTGGAAAAGTTCCAAGCAAGCTACAACTGCTGATTCGACAACTGAAGCCGAGTACATTGCTGGATCGGAAGCTGGTAAAGAAGCTGTCGTGATATCTGAGTTCCTGAAGGAACTAGGGGTTGTTCCAAGTGTCACTTGTTCAATAACGATTTATTATGACAACACTGGTGCGATTGTGCAAGCTAAGGAACCAAGATCAACAAACAGAAATAAGCGTGTACCGAGGAAATACCACATACTCAGGGAGATGGTGGAAACTGAAGAAATAAGATTAGACTATTTTCCCACAGATGATAATCCAGCTGACCCGTTTACTAAACCATTAAGCTTAGTTAAGCATAATGGTCAATTTGAAAACATGGGTATTAGATACATCGGAGATTGGCTCTAGGCCAAGTGAGAGATTGAAAGTATGTATATCCTAGAGACAATCATTATTAGAGAAAAATGTACTTGAACACATTCGTATTATTAATAAGATTATATTTATGACATTTGCAATTATTGAATTATTATTTGATTGTTTGTAATTATTCATTAATGTGCAACTCTTGAGCTTACGTTGTCATTAATAGAATGAGATATTGATGATAGAGAGTAACTCTAAAATAGCCTCGACTAATGATCATCGAGAATGAGATATCGATGATATGTTATAAGTCGACATGTGGTCTGCGTCACATTCTTAGAGAATGTAGTATGTCTCACCTACTACTAGTAATGGTTACTAGTGATGGACACATGAATATTTTTGAAAAGTATTAGTATACTCTGCTGATAAACTATTTGTTATACATGTCTAAAGTGTTATCAGCGTGTGGGAGATGAAGGTCCTTTGACTTGAGGTCAATACGCACCTTGTTTATAGAGTAATGTACTTTGACCTTGTCCTAAGCTTAAACTCCTTATAGGATAAGATACGGCTTGTGCTGAGTGCATTATAATGTAAATTAAGGTGGTAGTTGAGCCAAGAATAGGATTCATTCCTCGATTGGATATTCGAGAGAACACTCAACTTCTCAGTGATATTAGGTCGACCAAGTCATTGGCTAATGCAAGAGACATATTTAGAATATGGTCTAGTTGTCGACCAATATGGATGAGATAAAGTGATCAAGCCATTTGGATAGACACATGGAAAATCCTAAGCTTGATCGAGTGTGTCGCGAATGAAAGGAATTTATCATCTCACATAAAGGTTATGTTTGCTGGATTCATGTAAACGTACTTCATATATTGAGTTCGTCGTACGGCGCAGTCTAGGAGTTCCGTATGGACCTTAATTGGATTAGTGTCGATATATGAAGGCCTATAGGGTCACACTATGTCGATTGTCTCTTCGATCTAAGGGTGTATTGAAAAAGTATTAAATATTCGATTTGGAATCGATATATTTAAATTGATAATAACTATGAGATAAATTTTTATTAGATGAAAGTTATTTAATTAAGTCAAAATTGAATTTTGGATTTAATTAGATGTGCTGAATATATAAACGAAAAACGGAAATTGAAATTTGACGTGTGGCGCCGCGACGCCTGACTGGCAGCAAACTCAGTTCGACTGGGCCACTGCACCTCGGTTTTGGGCCAGATTTGAGCCCAGTCCAAATCTGATTTTGACCTAGTTTTTTATATATATACAATACCTCTCATTTGTTAAACACACACAAGAATTACACTAATTCTCATAATCAATTCTAGACTTAGAGTCTATGATAAAACTCTATCAAACCTCTGCCAAGATTTCCTGGCTTTCTTGACAGAGGAATACACCGTAGCATTGTGCTTGCAATCGAAGGGACAGTCGCGTGTAATCTCTAAGTAAAGACTCCAGATAATACAACATGTAAGTGTTCATGTCTTATGTTACAGGTTTTTTATTGTCATATAACCATACTAAATTTGTTGGGGTAAGTAGAATAAAATTTTAAACTTCATTTGTGTCTACTTATATGTTTTGAACCCAACAAAATCCTATATTCTGCCCATGTGAGTCCATCTTCTGCCCATGTGAGTCCATCTTCTGCCCATTGGGATTTGTTTTAGATGTAAATCATCTAAATTAAAATGTACATAGTGGTGACTAAGAAGCACTAATAAGTGAAATTAAATGCCAAATTAAGAAGGGTATAAAAGTTTGGGTTATAAGTACTAGTCCGTGTGTTTCATATACTACAACGCAAACACTATTTGAAACAAATATTATGGAGTCTAAAAAGGAGAAAAAATATATTTCTTAAGTACTTCAGGGTTGGTCTTCGATTTCGATAAAGCTATACCTCCGACAGACCTTGGAGTAGGAGGCATTTGTAGTCATTTAAATTTTATTGGATTTAAATTCATAAAATATTTTGAATTAAACTAAATTCAAGATATATTAGTCCGAATAAATGAGTGGGCTAATATGATTGAGTTGGCTATTCAAGTCTAATCCATTGATTTGGGTTACAGATGATGAGCCCACTTTGTCAAGCTCAATATGTCATCTTATCCAAGAAGCCCAGTTTAACGCCACATGTTAAATAATGTGGCACGCCAAGTCAAATGAAAGAGCCAATAGGATCATGCCATGTGTCAAAATGATGTAGCATGCCTAATCAAATCAAAGGCCAATGAAAATGCAACACGTGTACAAGTGACATGTTTCGACCAATCAAATATCATCATGTCAACTTAAATTTGATTGGCCGAAAGGAGTCTGTCCTTATCACAACTCCTCCATCCTACAACTATAAATAGGGGTCTCATAATTCAAAAAATGGACCAAGAATTCTAACAAGAAGCAGAGAGAGCTTGTGGATCATGCGCCGCAGATTTCTCTACAAGCTACGAGAATTCAAGCACTTAAGTAATTCTCTACAAGTTCTAGAGATCAAGACGAAGATTCGAGATCAAGCTTCAAGCCCTTGAATCCAAGTACAAGTTTCAGATCAGGCCACCAGATTCAAGATCAAGCTTCAGGCCCTTAAATTCAAGTACAAGTCAAGATCAATCCATCAAGTTCAAGATCAAGCTCAAAAACCCTTGAATATATTATTAAAAGAAAGAATCACAAGATTCATAGAGATTGTAACACTCATATTTGAAATCAAATACTACGATTGTTGCAATATTTTCCTGTCTTGATTATTATTTTCTCGATGCGAATTTATAATCTACACATAGTTATATTTTATTGGCCGGAACGTGTCACTTGTATCACATGACACATTTTTATTGGCGTTTGGTTTAAAATTAAATGCTTACAAAAGGATCTATAATGCCATATAAAGCTAATTGTCCTATCTCAATTGGAATGCCAAACAAGATATTTCAAATTTTTGCTGCAAAAGAATATTAGGATTTTAGCCTAAATTTGACTTTTGGTAACATGTTTACATAAAATGTTCAGAATTTAAAAATTCATGTGTAATTTACCAAAATTTAAGCAATTGAACAAAATTTACGACTCAAATGTGGAATAAATCAGAATTCGAGTAATATATTAGGCAATAAAGCGCACTTTATTGAATCATTAATGTTAAACCTGCGTGTAATTTTCACGGATTAATTTATGTTTTGCCGTCATTGTTAGTCTTGATCTTTTTGTATTTATCGTGAGTTTCCTATCTGAACTATCATGTGTGCGAGTTTCTGCCTGAACTATCATCTTGTATTTATCAAATACACCTCAACTATTAGTTGTTCACTTTTCCTACCTCATCGAAAAATGAACAACTAATAGTTGAGGTTTGTTTTGCTAAATATATGGTGATACTTTAGACAGAAAAGTGGTACACCTAATAGTTTAAGTAGGAAACTCATAAAAAAATTAATAATTCATGTGTGTTTTGAACATTAACTAGTTGTTATGATTAATTGGGATCGGGAGAAATGGTCAAGTAACATACACTTCGAGCCACAAATGGAGCCAACTGCAAAATTCTACGCATTTACTGGCAATAACTTGTAACTGCTTCTACGGCATCATTAACAACAACTTGCCACCCATTTAAAATGGCCAACCCCTTTATATGTAAAGTTCCAACTAACATCCACCAAAATACACTAACTTTAGAACAAATTCATCAATTCGAGCCATTGATCAGGCCCCAGAAAGTAATACCACCTCCGGTCATTTTTATCTATCGTTTAAAGTTTTGACATATCATAAGAAATATTTGACTAAATTTACCTTATCTTTAAATGAGTAATTAATAATTACATATCTTCATGGAGGGGTGACATTGGAAGTGATAAGGTTACTATCGAAAATGCTTTTTCACAAAAAAAGTATGCCTAAATAATAAGAAAATATTTGGTAAGTAAGCAAAAAGTATTGTCCAAGAACATTTATATACGATATAAGAAAATATCATAGCGATAGAGGTGGGGGTTAGAGGGTGAGTAGAGTGTTGGCGTTGGGGTTGAAGAGACAATCAACATGAAATGACTCTTATGAGACTTATTTATCTTTCCAAAGAAAATGTTTTCATGAGAAACTTGAAAAACGTTACCCTTACTTTCGCAATTAATTTATGACTATTTTTTATTTTTTGGACAAAAGTGACAAATAAAAAGGACTGGGTGGAGTATAAACACAGAAACAAAAATAAAATCAACCTTTGTATATCATGTACTGTAGTATTCTATTGTCATAACTCATAAGTAGCACAACAAACAACAGTCCATGTCAAAAAGATTTGAATTAGTATTAGTACTAACAATATATCTTCCTTCATCTTCAATACAGAGACCATGTTTAATGCATTCACCAACTACCTCATACAAATGCATTTAACACTCAACTGCATTCGTATATGTGTAATTAACCAAGGTGTAGTATGGACAACACAATACAGGTAGCAGAAGGTAGCTAAGATTTAAATGAAAACAAGACAATGTTCACCGAGATCGTCACTTACTATATAAATAACTGATTGTGAAAGTACTTTTACTCCATCTCTTTCAAGCAATAGTCTGTCAATTTATTTGCAAATTAGTTAATTCCTTCTTGTTTTTAGGTTCCAAAACGAAATGGCATCCAACTCAGGGAAGATTGATGTTGAAGTTGAGGTGAAAACTCCAGTAGACAAGTTCTGGAATAGCATTAGGGACTCCACAAATCTGTTCCCTAAGGCTTTCCCTGATCAATACAAGAGCATTGAAGTTGTTGAAGGTGATGGCAAGTCTATTGGTTCGGTTCGGTTGATCAAGTATGCTGAAGGTAAACATAAATAATTTATTGTGCAAATTTTAACATGTTGTAACAGATAACTTTATTTTTCAGATTCCTATTTTCACTTTTTATGAATGGTTACCTGTAGTTATCTTATAAGTTACCTGATCAAATGATCTTTAGCAACGGATAACTAGCCCGAAAAGTCTGATTCTGGTCCCTAAAACTCAATAGCACAGAAAAATAATCTGGCCGCCACCTGTCTTTATAGGCTCTGTTGCAAAGTCTATAACTGCGAAATTTAATAACCGGCTCTTAAAGGGTTTTAGCGATCACTAGTATTGTGGTCCCTAAATAATTTTAGGGACTACATATGCCGTCCCTAAATACTTTTCATGTCAATAAATTTTTCACATTTGTGTGTCTCTAATAAGTACTGAGTTAAGGACTAGAGGTCTGGTCAGGAGCATGATTGGTCCCCAAAGAGTTTAACTTTTATATACCGGCGATGTAAAAGCATTTTTACTGTACATGATAATGGCCCATAATAAGTGAAATCCTTACAAAAAGGTAGCTTCCATTCATGAATCCAAATGGACTAAACTGAAAATTAAACTGATATGACATGTTAACTCTTGTTCTTTGTTCTGTTTTCTAACTTTCATTAATTGTTTTTCCTAGGGTCCCCACTGGCCACATTCTCAAAAGAGAAAATTGAGTCAGTTGATGAGGGAAACAAAACAGTGGTGTACTCTGTTATTGATGGTGAAACTATGAAATATTACAAGAGTTTCAAGGGCAGCCTCACTGTAACTCCAAAGGGAGATGGAAGTTTGGTGAAGTGGTGTTGCGAATTCGAAAAGGCAAGTGATGATATTCCTGAGCCTCAACTCATCAAAGATTTTGCTGTCAAGAACTTCAAGGACCTCGACGCTTATCTCATTGGGGCATGAAGACCTCACCTGCTGTGTGAGAAACAACTATCACATCTATAGTTACTGAATAAAATGTAGACTTTACTTGTCTAGTTATGTAAGTGTAATAAATAGAAATAAATAAAACCAACTATGGAAAATATGATGCTTGTTATGGCATTGTGTGTTTCATTTGCCTGGAGTTTGGTTTCACATGGATTCAGAATGACATTTCTCATGCTAACCAAATGATGAGTTGATTGAGAGATGAATTGAGCATAAGTATGTGTCTGAATTTCAATTAGTTGCACTCATTTCACTGAACGCTTAGCAATTTTATATCGAGCTTCGAATTTCTCCTATATATCTTGACCAATATGTAATATCAAGCAGCGAGAGGGCAGTCTTTAGAAACAACATGTTGGGAAAGGAAGAGTGCTTCGCGTTTTCTTATCTTCTTCTTGCCTCGGTCCACAATTCGGCTGCTAATAATGGGATAATTAGACCTTATTACCATATATAAAATGTTACTCTCTGGTGAGTGTAGTGAAGTTATCTGGTCTCACTCGCCCGTTAAACTTGACATCATTCACTTGCTTTTAGTGGCAGGGCTACCTATTGGAAAAGAGGCAAAATTGACACTCATTAATTGAAATATTATACTATTGCGGAAATAGGATAAGAATAATTTTTGGTTGAATACATAAAGACTCCCGTAAACTTAGTGCATTTTATTCAGATTCCCATTAAACTATACTTGGTTCTAATTACTTCACGCATTTATCTTTTCTATGATGGTTGAATCCCCTTAGACATAAGAAAAGTTTCTAGTGTACCGTAAAAGATGACATTCTTGACTTGTTTTTGGAATCCTCTAGTTAAAAATTTTGGCTTAACCGCTACTTACTTTTCAACGGAAGCGATTTCACAATCTCAAATCTCTCTCCACGCCGATAATTATTAATGTGCGTAGGTCGATTAGGGGTTCAACTTCCTTCTCTTTCACCTTTTAGCCCTCTCGACCCATGATCGAAAAGATGAAATCAAGAAGAAAGAAGAGAAATTGGACCATCGTTTCTAAGAGAAGCCGCCTTCCGAATTATCTCACTGTTGGAAGAAACTGTTGCTTCACGGAGCAAAAAGTTCACTCATCGATGTAATTCTAGAAATAACGTCTTATAATCTATATATATATATAGGAGAGGTGCAAGCAACGTGGTTAAGCCAAGGGGCAAGCTAATAACAAGCCACTTGATAATTTTAGGACAAAACTTATAAGAATTTGGACAAAACTAATTTAATTTGAGAGATAAAT
Organism: Anisodus acutangulus; assembly: GCA_029783415.1. NCBI lineage: Eukaryota > Viridiplantae > Streptophyta > Magnoliopsida > Solanales > Solanaceae > Anisodus > Anisodus acutangulus. The sequence goes on along the minus strand of CM056500.1, from coordinate 46,915,083 downwards.
GTTAAATTGATAGATAAACTTTTCGAATTTAAACGGAAAGATATCATTCTAAAATTGAAACATAACACATTCGATTCAATTTGAAATTCTTAAATCAAAAATATAAAATAACTTAATAAGTAAAATCTTTAATCTAAAGTGTGATATCCACTACACTCCCATGAAGATGCAATGGAATAATAATAATAATAATAATAATAATAATAATAATAATAATAATAATAATAATAATAATAATAATAATAATAATAAATTGAAAGAAATAATCCCTTGATTATTTTCATTGATTGAAATACTATATATACAAGTTACATATTTCCATAATAGGAGAATCATATTACTATTCTACTCCTAAAACCTTATTCTACTTGGATACTAACTATACATTTATGGTAATACAATTATTATGGTAAGTGTACAATACTAATTACATTACAACATTACCTAAACTAGGATACTAAATATGTACCTAAACTACACGGTACAAAGGGTTGAAATCCGAGAACAACCGAGAACCAAATATACACATGTATATTGTGTGTCTATTGTGTATATTTAACACCCCCCGCAGTCATAGCGGACGGTATTCGAACACTGAGACTGTCCCTAAAATCTTCAAAAATGGCCGAGGGAAGACCCTTTGTAAAGATGTCGGCAATTTGATATCTTGACGGGACATGGCAGACGCGTACCTGACAACGAACAACCTTTTCGCGGACAAAGTGAATGTCCATCTCGATATGCTTAGTCTTGTTTGGTCTTTGAGCAGGATTACCAGAAAGGTAGATGACACTAATATTATCGTAATAAACCAAAGTTGCTTTCTGAATGAGACAATGAAGCTCCAAAAGTAAATTACGTAACCAACATGATTCTGAGACCACATTAGCTACCCCTCGATACTCGGCCTCGGCACTGGATCGGAACAATGTTGACTGACGTTTTGCCGACCATGAGACCAGGTTATTACCAAGAAACATACAATAGCCAGACGTAGATCGTCTGGTGTCCGGACAGCCACCCCAATCAACATCTATATACGAGACAAGTGTGGATGTCGAAGAGCGATATAAATGCAAACCATAGTCCAGCGTACCCTGAATATACCGAATGATGCGTTTGAGTGCATTTATGTGCTCAAGGATAGAGGTGAAAGTGTTCAACTTAAAATTTAATCATAACCACTTCTGACAGATTAGATTATATTGGAGTCTTCTATTAATCTCTATTTGATTTTATCATTCCTGTTGATGCTATGCATAAAAAACTTATCAATTCTTATTCATCTAAAGATACATTTTTATCTTAAAGTTCAAATCACTATATATAATCAATATCTTCTGTAGTTAAATTTCACGTTGTACAGAATTTATCAATCTTAAAAATGTTAGTATATAAATAGTCAACCAATATCTCTATTTATATTTTGTAGCATTTCAAAATTATAATTCAAACTAAAATATGATAGATAAATTTAAACATTGGGAAATTCATGTGCAATGGAATAAAACTTTAGAAATAAATTAAGTTTCAAGAGTAAGGAAAATAAATATTTATTTATAACTTATTAAAAATAAATAATAATAGCAAGTATTAGGTAAAGTGGCAAGCTATTTAAAGTCACATAGTAATGTAAGAACTAAGAATACTAATTAATGCATAATGCAATAACCATAAGCCGGGACAAAACGAGAAAACAAGCTATAAATTATAATGTAAAAATATAAAGAGCAACTTTCTTTTAGATGAGAAAGGGTTTTTTAATTATGATGAGAAAAGTCTTAAATTGTATAATATCACGTTATTAAAAAGTCAAGAGCACAAAAATATTTTTGAAATAATTATAACAGTGCATCTGTTTTCTTTAATATAAGTAAATTTTTTAGCTATAACTTTAATATAAAACCATTAGAAATGTCGATTAAAGACATGCAATAGGTGAATGATTGAATTGAAGACTTAACAATAGTATAATTTTACATATACAAAATTTGATATGATTAATTCTTTGGACATCGATCATGCATCGCACGAGTATTAATATTAATTTATAAAATACAGTATACTTGATAATAATATCACATGACTTTTGATGATAGCACGTGGCAAGCATAGGGTGACAATATAATTTACTTATTTACTTATAGATTCTCAACTCTACACTATCAGCTAAGTGGATGTCATGATGAACTTGCACCAAATCTCAACCAATAAAAACATGATTTTTCTTATAAAACGACACTGTATGGAGGGGGCCGGTGGAAGCAAAATATCGAGACTGTCTATTGGAAAATAATTGAATGTGGAGAAAGGCTTGTAATTTTTTTTCCGACATATATCAGAGGGTCAATGGCATCTTAATTGCAAAACTGATCAAGACTATATAGTGAAGTAATAGATGTTGGACCTAACTCAACCTCAAAAACTAGCTTGTAGGGTGAGAATTGTTCAAGTCCATATAAAGAGTTCATGTTTTCATTCAAAATCCGATGTGAGACTCTTAACACTCCCCCGCACACCCAGACCTTGTTAACTGAAGCGTGGATAATATAATTGGGGCCCCAACATCAGTGAATAAAGAATTTGAATGAATCTGGCTCTGATACCATGTAAACAATGTATCTTGAGTTTAACTCAACCACAAAAGCTAACGTATAGGGTGAAGATTATCCAAATCTATATAAGAAATCTATGTTCCCATTCAATATTCAATGTGTGACTCATAACATATATGTATTATTTAATTGACAGACACTAAAGTCTGGGATTAGTATGTGGTCCACTTTTCAGATGATTTCTTTTTTTATATCTATCCAATCGAACGATCATCAATCTCTTGTTCCTCTTGATAAATAATTAAGTTTTAACCAAGTGCACCATCAAGCCTTTTCATAGCATGTGTTAGGTGATATTAGATCAATTTTAGAAAAAATATACATAAAATATTTAATTTTATGGAAAAATCACGGGTTCACGTATCCCAAAATTTCTACATAAATTCACCATTGATACTATATACTTTAAGTTAAACTCGAACGATTTTTTCTAAGAGTTCAAGTTTGACTATTCAGAGTACTACGTTTTACCCCCCTTAAACCGTTGCACAAGTAGATATTAGATACAATTTTCAGCCAATTTTTTCCAAAACGGTCCACATGTCTAACCTTATAAAACTGTCTCTTGGAAAAGAGAGGCTTATTAATGTGGCAACAACTATAAGTACTGGAGATTTTTCTTTGTTTTTATGACTCCAAGAACTTAGCCTTGGAGTAACTGGTAAAATTGTTGTCATGTAATCAGAAGGTCATGGATTCAAGCCGTAGAAACGGCATCTTGCAAAAATGTGAGGTAAGACTGTGTACAATAGACCCTTGTGGTCCGACCCTTCTGCGGACCTCGTGCATAGCGGGAGCTTAGCGTACCGGGCTGCCTTTTTTATGACTCCAAGAACTCCAAGTGACGTGATTTTTTGGTAACTTGTGATCTTACACAATTCATGACATTTGTAAAGTTATAATATCATGTTATATAATGAAAATTTTAAATTAAATTGTTTTAAAATATGGAATTGTGTCTCATTTTAAACAACTTAAAAAAAAATGGAACAGAAAGGGTATATATTAGATTTTCTTGCTCTAATATAATTTTGGTATAAAACATTCATGAATTTTGTTTCCTAGTTCTTGTAGCCATAAGAAGAATTTTCAGCAAGTTTAATCTTTCTCTTTTTCATTTAATATTTGTACTATATAAATATGTAACAAGAACGGTTCAGTACACTGCTCCGACAGTGAAAAGTGGACAATAGAGAATTCCCTAAATCTGCAGAAAGCATCATCTCCGATACCAATAATTTAGGTTGGTACTGCAATGTTTCAAGTGGGCAAGTAATCAGGCGAAATCGTGGGCAGATCAAGTGGAATCAGAGGACAATAGCGAAGGAGGAACAGGTAACATGTTAGCCCTAAATTCTTCGAAAATTGTGGAGTAGTGTGGTGGGTAATACACCTTCTAGTATGGGTTGTGATTTGTCAGCTGAATGCGAAAATCATGATGGATGACATTAAAGAGGAGCTAGCTTAGTGTCACTCGGCGGTGGTACATTATGTGTTGGGATCAAATCCCCATTGAATATTGGGTACAGATAAATGCTCGAAATTTTAAGAATGTGAAAAAAACTTGTGATTTTTTCCTTAACGGAAAGGTCATAAAAAATTAGAATAATCATCCAAAATAGAACATAATAACGATGGCCCACAGAACTTAAAACATGAGATGTCCATAAATCGCTATGAATAATATCAAATGACATTAAAGTACGAGAAGTAGAGGCTACAAATGGTAATCTAACATGTTTTCCTAAAGGACATGATTGACAAATTGGAGTACTACGCGTACTTTTACAAGAAATAAAATTATTTTTATGCAAGGAAGAAACAATGGATGATCCAGGGTGATCCAAACGTGCATGCCACAAGGAAGTAGCTAGAGCTGCAAAAGTATATGGCAAGGCTTGACTCGAGAGACTAGATGCGGGCGTGATTAGATAAAGATCTCCCCTACTATTACATCTCATGAGAGGTATCTCGTCTTGAAATCCTTCACAGAAAACCCAAAAGGATCAAAATTAACAGAAATCCAATTATCAGTGGTGAACTTACGGACAGACACCAAATTTTTAATTAAGTTAGGGGCATGAAGAATATTTTTCAAGACAAGAGGTGGATGTGGGGGAGATAAAGTTGTATTATCGTAACCACGAATTGGAATTGTATTTCCATTACCAACAATAATGTCACGATTTTTGCTCAAATTGGAATAAGACGAGAGAGTACCTTGTTCAGACGTCATATATGAAGTGACACTGGTGTCCATATACCAATTCGGGTCTGAAGGATTTAATCCAAGCGTGTGCATTACAGCTTCAATGTCCGTTGGAGTGGGGCCCGTAGCATGGAAAGCCTGCGGGGGCCGAGGCCCAAGCAGGCCTCCTTGCTGTCCAGGCCCAACAATGTGACGGAACCCACTGGATTGTTAAGAAAAATTGGGCCTGAAGGACTGCTGACCGGCCCACTGGCCAGGAACTGTAGACGCTGGAAAATAGGGGTCGTTGGGCCACTGGCCACTGGCCCAGCCCCACTGCCATGGGGCCATGGCTAGGACCAGTTGGCCTGCGGCCCACTGCCGCTGTTTTAGACACCCACACCACCGTCGGAACCACCACGATTGCCACCGCAATTTTCCCATTATTTTTTCACTCCACCGTGAGCACGATTTTGGCCCGAATTATCAACAAAACCTTGAGAATTATCGGATGAAGTCATCATCACCACGGGACTAGCGCCGGTGGCCACCTTTTTTGCCAAACCGGCTTCTTCCAACGTGAGCATCGAACAGGCTTGATAAAAAGGTGGAAGTGAATTACTTTGATAGATGAGAGTCCCCACGCCATGACCCCCGTAGACTCGGACCAACTTCGGATAGATTTAATCGTGGGTGGGTTAGCATAAATGTCCTCGGATGATGTTAAGTGTCCCAAGGATGGACGTGGTACCCTGTGCAAGGAAGAGTTTGGAACGTCACACCATCCAAACGACATTACAAGCCATTCGTACAAACCAAACTCGATCTCGAGGGTCATCTTCCATTCAACCTCCCCTCGTAGCCTTATTCGATAGTGGCCACTCCTCATATCTATCTCGGGAAATAACTTGGACCCTACCTTGGCTTGATAAATATGGAAGTCTGCGGGCGATACAACGTATGGTTGTAGTATCGTATCAATGCAGCTCACGGAAGATCTTGGTGCTTCACACACTCTGAATGTCATCGCAAGCCCCTCGTACAAATAATACTTAATCTTGGAGGCCATATCCCATTAATCTATTCCTCGGATTCCCCCTAGATGTTATCCTCTCCTCGAATCTATCTTGTAGAACCACTTGGCTCCACTTGATTCCTCAAAAAAAAATTCAACCCCGCGATAGAAAGCATAGATTTCATGATGTTGCCGATTGCGTGGATGGTAACACATGTGTGCCAAGTCTCATTTCCCTTTTGCACTAACAAGGTGGGTACCGTCTCCCTTCCCGGATGGTGTCTATAGGAATGGTGGTTAGGGAATGAACTTTTTGGAAATAAACTAAGATCATGTCCAATACTTCCCATCGGTGGGGACTCGGTTGTAAGAACATCCGCACACACATCTTTCAAGAGTTCCTTGACGCCGACATTTTCAACAGTAGTTCCCACAATTCTCTCCATCTCCCTGCGTACCAATGAGTCTATATGACTCCCCTTCTTTGACTCTTCTTCTATCTTTCGTGCATCAAGTAAGAGAGCCTTGACTTTGCGTTTCTTTGCACTTTGAATTTTCATGTCTTTCACCTCACTAGGTGACAATGGTACCAATCGGATCTTCTTATTATCTTTTTTGAAAAGAATAGTTATTATTTTCTTCATCATATTGCACCTTCCGATCCAATTGCCACGGTCGTTCCAACAAAATATGACAATCATCCATAGGTGGGATGTCACACCATATTTCGTCTTCATATTTTTCAATCCGAAAGCTAACAAGAGTTTGTTTTACAACTCTTAGCCCTTCGTCTTGGTTCACCTATTGGAGTTCATATGGCTTCAGATGATTGCGGGTGGGCAATTTCAACTTGTCCACCATTTCCACGGATGCCAGGTTGACACAACTTCTTCCATCGATGAGCATATTACATAATTTATCTCTTACCTTGCATCGAGTGTAAAAGAGTTTTTCCCGTTGTGTCTCCTCGTGTTTCTCAAGTTGAACATTTTTTCAATACATGTTGGAGAACTAAATTTCCACGCTCCTCCGCAAGAGTAACATCTTCTTCCAAGAATCCTCGATTACGGATTTCTCCATAAAAATGGAATCCCCACATTCTTGGCTATACAATGGGTTAGTAAAAAAAATACTGCATTTTCTTTAATATTGGTGGGCTTTACATAGGACATTGGGTTACCTTTTCTTTCATGCCTTGGGCTATTTTGTACAACCCTAGACTTGGCATTTTTACTCACGACATGCCCCGAGAATTCCCTTTTCAAGATTTGCGCTTTTTTCGCAAAAATGCCAGTTACGATCCTCCGAAGTTCTTTTTTTGTGTAAGCCATAGCGTCAAGACACGGGACGGGATTCCCTTGCTCTGATACCAATCTGATGTATATAAGGAGGGGTGAGTGCGGGTAAGTTGGTTGGAGTTTAGTTGCACACGGGTTGACATGAAAATGGGATCGAAAGTAGGCTGTTGGGTGGAACGTTTCTGCCGGGCAATAGGGTGTTTGGTGGGTAGATGGGGATATACAAGGGGACTCGGGCTTAGGCGTTTTGTAGGGGTGTTCTAGATACGTTGAGGGTTGTATTGATGGTCGAGGTTGGATAGTGGCAAGGTGTCGAAAACTGATCTGGAAAGTAGATTCTCGGTAAGAGGTATTTTGTGGACTGTTTGGTGATTTCGGGATTAAACGGGTATGTATGGGTGGTTTCGGTTGATGGCCTCTGGTGTGGTTGTTTGGAAAGTGTTGTGGTGTATGGTGGTGAGAAGAATCGGATTGTTTGCATGAAGAATGAACACGAGGTTGCTAAGTGCAAGCCTGGGTGCAAACCAAGTGAGAGTCGATCGAAATGAACAAGGATAGAGACGCGAGGTTGTTATTGACAAGCTCAGGTCGACACTAAGTGAAGTAAGTCAATTAGACAAGGACTTGACCGAGGTTGCTAAGTACAAGCTCGAGAACAAACCAAGTGAGGGAGGTCGATGACCTTATGATAGTAATTGGATGGACCATTGGCTTGGGTTTGGTTAGATAACAAAAGTTCCAACTTCCACTTGCACCAAGGGGGGCCTTTGGCTTGGGCGTAGTTAGATCACACAAGTTCTAACTAAACTTACAACGAAGGAAACCTTAGCTTGGGTTTAGCTATATCACAAAAGTTCTAACCAAACTTGCACCAAGGGTTTGACCCACAAAAGGATCAATGTCCCACACAAGGACCAACTACGATAAACAACGCACAAGTTGGATAACTTAGCAAATGAGTAAAACTCAAATAATTTTCATAAATCTTCCACACTTTTTTACAACAACTTGAGGTCATATTTATACTAGTACATAGACTCTTCTAGAAGATAATTTGATAGACAAAAAACACATGGAATTTTCGGCCATATAGGAACAAGTGGGAAGGGGTTCGGATTAACTTGGGGGACAAGGAGTAGACCCACTCTTCAAGTTCTCTAGGCCACTCTTTTATGTCTTCCATGTAGGGGAGTGCATGAACTTAGCTAGTTCATGAATCATTTCCTTGGAGCACGTGTGGAAGCTTCTTGTTCTTGAAGTACATTGGTGAGTTGTTCGGCCAACTCTTCACATCCCCTAGGCCGATCTTGGTGTCTCCCATGTGGCTAAGTACGTGAATGTATTATCTCCTTGGAAGCCTCATCTTCTAGATGATTCTTGTCCTTGTCACCTTATCCTCTCTTTCGGCCTAGTCAACCCCTTGGAAGAAACATTCGGCCTAGTCACTTTATTACATGGCCTAGTCTTCCTTTCCTATTACATGACTTATTATTTGTATCCTAAGAAGAACTAGTAGTCGAACTAAGAATTAAAATAAGCTAAAAGAAATAAAATGGTCTCGGCCAAGACCTACATACAAAGCCGACAAAATAATGTTGTCTTCTTAGCCTTCACGTGATGTCGTCCATTCTACTCCACATTTCGTCCCATTTTAAGCATGTAATCATAGATTGACGGAAAATCGTTGGCACCCTTAATAAATCTCCTCTCGGCTTATGTTGGGAGTTTAAGTCCACGGGCTTTCTTTCATCACTATAAGTCGGGGCGAATCTAGCCCTTAAGGTATGAGTTCATGAGAATTTAGTGATTTTTATTTATATACTATATATGTATCAAACAAATTTAAAATATTTTATTATAAATCTACTTATTATTTATTTGAGATCATTATAGAAATTCATAAACTTCAAAATTTGAACCTGGCTCAGTGTAAGTTGTCGACATGGAATAATGTTGTTTCCATACTCCACCAAAGACTTGGAACAAAATGCAGTCTTATATATACAAACTCTTACTAATTTTGATCTCAAAACCAATGCTCACTATTTACAAATGGGATAAACAACATACACCAAATTTCTCAATCAAACATATCATCAAGAGCGCATACTTAATTAACCCCTAACTAGAGAGAGAATATAGTTGAACAACAATTTATTGTTCAACTTGCGATGGAAGGCTTGAAAAAATACCTCCTCCCAACACATATATACAACTAATATAAAATTCCTAGCATGCACTCACATTTATCTTCATCATCTTAATTATATAATTTCCATCTTAGACTTTTGAATCTCCTTCTTCTTCTTCCTCCTCTTCTTTTTCTTGCAAAAGTGGAACTTTCTCATCAGAAGTAGTAGTTGGTAACATGCTATCCTTAATATTCTTACTTGTTTCATCTTCTTTGAGTTGTCCCCAAAGTGTAGTGTAATAACCCATTCCACATACAATTGCACTCAACATGCTGCAATATTCGTCATTACAATCGTGTTAGGAAAGAACAATAATATATATTGCTTCTTTGCCATTTCCAAGCTACTATTTCTTTGGGTTAACTTATGAGTTAGAAGTTTTATACACGTCAGTCACATTATTCAAAGGATATCTATAGGTAAACTTCCTGTGAGATTTGAGATTTTAAAAATAAGATATTTTACCTGCTACAATAGTTAAAGATGACCTAGAACACTGGTCATGCTAATTTTCCCCCTAATTTAACATGTCGTTCGTAGTAGGTAACTTTCCTTATTATTCAGATTAATTACTTCTCACTTATTATGGATGATTACTTGCAGTTATCTTTTATATGAGCTGATAGTGTGATTTTTTTTTTACCAAAAAAAAACTTACTCTGTCTGCCTATAGAAGTAAAACTACTTTTTGTTTTATCTCTTCCTATCTCTTTCACCATAAAATTAAAGGGGGGAAATTAAATAATAAGAAAGAAAAAAGTGATAAAATCATAAACTTGCCTTCCATAGTGAAAAGTATCAGCAAAAAGTAAACAGCCACAAGTGCTAGCTGTTGGAATTCCCACTGGCTTGAAATATAGAGGATAATATGGTCCTTTCAACGGCACGCACCACATCTGGACACTGCTACGTATTAAACTGCCGAAAATTGCCTATTATTTAAGAAGAAAAAAAACTTGCATGTTACTAACATATATAGTTTAGCCTCAGTGATAATTGACTAGAAAATACATAAAAATTTTGAAAATTTTGTGTATCTTACAGTTAAAATAATAACAAGCAGCTCCATGTTAAGCTTGAGTCTCCAAGCGTTGAGATCTTTTTCCATCAGCAGAGCAAATATTGCTGATTGTATCGTCCCAAATAAAGTATAAAGAAACACTATTTTCATCACCTGTGGATACTTTCTAATACTTCCAGCCTGACCAAAAAAGAAAATACAAGTAGTTAAATGTAATTGCAATACAAAGTGTGTTTGATATTATGGAAGTCGTTTTTCATAAAGAAAAAATCTAATAGAAACTATTTTACTGAAAATATTATTCAATGTTCGGTTGTTTCTTATTGGAAAATATGTTCAATAAAAGAACATATTAAAATTATACTGTAAAGTTATAAGCAGATCGAAGAGTGTTTCAATAAAAAATTTGAGCCTAAAGATTAACAATGATATCTATTTATTAATTAAAGCATGTAATATGAAATTAAAAGTTAATTAGATAGTTGTAAGGAATATGACTTTCACTAGTAAGCGAGGAATGTCATTTTCTCCAATTTAATTTTAAAAAATTACACTCTCCGTTCACAATAAATACATTCTCACTTTTATTTTTCAACTTTAGCATATGAAGAGAAAGCCAATTTTTTTCTCCTATTTTAACCTGAACATTAACTACATATTTCCCAAGTTCATTGAGACTATACACTAATTAATATGAGTATTATGATAAAATATACATTTCATTTATTATTTCTTAAGACCTAAGGGAAAGGGAAAGTCCATTGTAAACAAGTAAAAGTGAACGGGGAGTATCTTCTTAACACCATAAAATGATTTTCTCATGTAAAAAATATTTTCTTGAAAAATGGTTTTTGTCGTACTAAATAGCTACAAATTTTTCATTAGATGGCCAATGAAGTAGCCAAATATGAGGAAAGAAAATAAGTAAAATAGAATGATAAGAGTATAATTACCTGAATAATATTCCATAAACAAAGAGCTAATGAAGCAGCTGCAAATAAGAAGCAACCAAGAACCCAATTCTCATGTGTTGAAGTGAAAACAAGAAGGCGTGGCCTAGCTAACTGAAGGAAAGATGGAGAGTATTGCTTCACCACTGGACCTTTGTAGTAAGTCATTGCCATAAAACCCATTATTGATATTACTGTTCCTATCGTTCTTGCTTGGCTTCCTTGGCTCTTCACATCAATTCTTATTTTCCTAAAATATTGGTCATGTTGATTTAGCATAATGGTTATGAATAACTTTCTAAAAAATGAGTAAGTATTATGGCGCGAGCAGCTAATATTTACATAATCAGATCACTTAAAAATTAATTACAAATAATTTTATTTAATAAATTAACCTAAAATAAATACTCCTAACAAGTTACAGTATATCTTATGATAGGTTAAATTACATTTATGGCGTAAGAGATTCGTTACATATCAGTATATATAACTTAGATCCAAAAATATAAAGAAAGTAGATTGAACGTAACAAAAAATATTTGTTTATCTCACTCAGCTCATTATGGACATTTACTTGTAATTATTTTTAGTTAACCTGATAGTGTAATTAAAATTCATTTAATATGTTACTGTACAAGGTTAAACTCATTTAGGACATATTAATTTATTTTTGGTTTTTTATTTAATGTTCGGTATCTGTTTGGGCCCCAAGTAATGTGAATCTGTGCCTAAGGAAAATGTTGTCTACCTATAATTAAGAATAGAGAAATTTTATCCGAATCGCTATAACCTTTAGTAGTAACTCGTTTAGGATTTATTAGCTTCTTTTAAAAAATAAGATGACTCTGAATGTAATAAGTCAATCGAATGCACAGGGTATTATGCTCCTCTTCATTTGCTTTCGTAACGACCACAAAGCCCATCATAATGAGGCTACCACATATTTGGGGAGTGAGTGAGTGGCTGAAATTACTTGTGGGGGAATTTCCTATTTGTAGTCAAAACTAATTATGAAAAATATTTGTAACTTTTCATTGGAAGGGATTGTTTGACATTTCAGTTTTTGATTTTTGATGCAAAACAAGTGGAATGACATGTAGGTAGTAGGTCCATCTCCGTACCAACCTATTACATCACTTAATTAAGGCCATCAATTAATTGCTACCCACAAATATTAAACTCCCACAGTTTCGATTTACATGACATATTTGATTCAGCATGATATTTAAGAAAAAATAATAATAACCTATGGTGGGGAGCAAGCAAATCTTTTTTTCTTTTGTGTAAGGCTCTAGTATCTAGTTTTCAAGATTCTAATCAACACAAGCCATATAATATAATATAAAATAATTAAATATTGAAAAAGCTAATTAATTAAGGTTGAAGAAATTAAAGAACCTGAGGACTATAGCGAGAATAGAAGTGAAAGCTGGGATCATGTTGGCTGCACCACATGCTACAATTGGTGAACTGTAACTTAGTCCAGCAAATGCAAGGTTCTGAGCTATTGTAACCCTGTAATAAACACACCATATATCAAATCTGTTACCACCCTATTCAAATGATGTTAATAATGTCTTTGTTTCGATGATATATTCAACATACATATCAAGATCAAGTCAGCCAAATATTCTTCTCTCTATCTCAATTTATGTTGCACAAGAATATCTTAAAAATTTACTTTTTATATTTAAAAATAAATTTAACTTTAACATTTGTATTTCATCCGTAATGAGATGATTTATGAGCAGACAAATGCCTAAAACTTATTTCTTATCACAAATTTCAAAATCTTTATTTATTTTCTTAAACTATATGCTCAATTAAACAATATAACATAGATCGGATCGAAAGGAGTAAGTAATGTTATTTACGAGAGGGTGATGCACCTTTCTAAGATGGGTTCAACTGAACACAGTCTTTTTAACATTGTACATGGATACATATACGTGCTCATGTATGAAAAACCATTAAAATTTTACTAACAAATACTAACATCTAAATCCACAATTTGAAAAGTACGAGCCTCAAAACTGAACTCATCAAATTAAATTTAAATGTTGGACTTGTCTCTATTATTAATTATTTTAATTAGTTATTATCAAAATGATCAACCTAGCTTGAAATGATGTTTTTTCCCTCACTTTCTGTAATTCTTTTTGCTTCAGCAGAGAGAAAAGATAAAGAAAGAAGAACTAACCCTACTAGTCCGAGGAGAAATACATTGATAAGTATTGGAAATGTAAACAATGGCACTTGTATCCTGCAACAAGTAAGAAGAATAAATTAAATATCAATAAAAATCATACATACTCTTTAACAACATGTTTAATTAGCTTTGTAGAAGAAATAACAACAAAAATAAAAAAGATGGTGCAGAAATCTTACTTGTCTCGTCTATGGTAGAGATATGAATAAGGAAGAAGAATAATTGAGCTAAGAGCATTTGTATAAACCACAAATACAAATGAACTCATCCCTAATCTTGACATGGTTGTGCTTGCCATAATAGTCAAGAAAATAGTGCAAATTTCTATTATCACCATGGTTATGCATGGCAAAATATCTTTTACTATAGCCTTTACACCCATATTATTATTATCTCTTCTCTTCCTCTTTTCTCTCTATCTCTCTGTAATCTCTCTCTCTCTCTCTCTCTCTCTATATATATATATATATACAAATATAATTAGCTTCTTAGATTAGTGTTTATAGGTGTCTCCCATTTATGAAGAAAAGGCAATGACAATTTTTTTTCTATATACATAACATATAACAAGTTAACCTTTCATATAAAGGTTAAGCTACTTTACAAGGGAAATAGCAACTCGAGTAGTGTGACCCCATGAGGGACAAAATAGTTAATACTTGTTATTGGTCCTACGTGGATTTTTTTTACACGTATTAATTTATGATCATATTATCCAAAATATATTAAAGTTATTTAGATTAATATATGGACCCACAAGGTTTGTCTTTGTGGTTCAAATAAATCATGGTCCTACAAGATATTTTTCTCGCAGCTCCATTAGGTATCCTCAGTTACACCTCATGATTCCAACATAATCCTTTGTTCCAAATTACTTTTTCCAACCAGGGATAAAAAAAGGATTATTGTTTTAGTAATATTTTACATTAAAATCCACTTGCCCAAATATATCCATTATTATTTTTCTTTTGCAATGATTAATGTAACCAGATAGTCATGTGTTCAAGCAATGAAAATAGTCTTTTGCATAAATGCAGGGGAAGGTTGCGTACAATAGACCATTGCGATCTGATCCTTTCCTGGACCTCGCACATAACGGAAATGGTTAAAGAAGACTATCTACGGGGAATAGTTTTCAATTTTTACTAAGTAGGCGTGCTTAAACATAAATTGGTTGGTGTTTGGCAAAAAAATTAAAATTAAATTGAAAAATAGTATTTAAAAGTTGAAGTTTAGTTTGAAAATCGTCTAACATGTTTAAACAAATATTAGCATAAAGGTGAAAATAAAGTTAACTGATGAATAATTTAAATATTCTTAGCTTAAGTGGATTTTAAAATAAATTTCTACTCATTTTTAATATTTAAATCATTTGTAAATAACACAATTTACTTCATATCCGAGTTTACTCGGATGATGATTCATTAAATTAACTATCAATAGGCACTAAACGATCAACAATTTGGAATAAAACACATGAATTCTGTTTTGGGTCAGAATTAGCTAACCAATGAAAACATGATCGGTCCTATCTTCTTAAGTTTGGTCGGATTACGAATTCATATATTTATTAACTCAGTTTATTTTAATTCATCCAGTCAACTTATTTAAAAGTTGGATTTATATATAGCCCATTTAACCCTATGAAAATTCTGTCAAAATATTTTTAAAAATATACTTCTTCTTTTTTTAATACGTTATATATATTCAGAATAAAGAAAATAAAGTCTTATGAAGTATTTCCTCAGTCCTAATTTATATGATGTAGTTTGACTGGACACGGAGTTTAAGAAATAAAGAAAGACTTTTGAATCTTGTGGTCTAAAATAAAACAAAGATATTTGTGTGGTTATAGATCATCTCGTTAAGTGGAAAATATAAAATTTAAAGTTAAGTTATTGTCATATAAGGAAATGTGTCATTCTTTTTTTAACTGACTAAAAAAGAAAGTGTGTCATATATATTGAGACAGAGAAAATAGTACTTAACAAATTATAAGATAATAAATAAAGAAAATAATTAGAGTTGGACAGGTCATCTACTACCGTTATTTAGCTCATTTTTGTCCAGACTTATTTTTATCTAAGTAGCATCTGAAAGAACTTATTATATCGTCCATTTTTACCGGCCCATTTAATTTCCTGCCAGACATACAAAAAAGATCAAGATTACATCCTTCTTCACAATATATTTTAAGAAAATAGAGATGATATCAGCTGTAAGGCATAAAAATCCAAGGTTAACATAGTGATAACTGATTGGCTGTTTGTGATTCTTTAATAGGGTAGTTGAAACTGCGAGTGATAAAGAAATTAGAAGAATTTAAGACCATCAGCAATTTCAGTTTCGTTTGTGTTTAAACCATAGTACGTAAGCAATTAAATGTGGAAGATAAAAGACACAAAATTATAATTCTATTATTAGTAAAACGTCAGCAGACCATGTTTTTTTTGTTTTGAAATAAATAGGTGAGAGCCCTTTGTCGTCTTTGGACCAACTAGGGTGGCCAGTGGCCGGGGCGGGCCGGGGGGTCTCGGCTGGGCGGGGTGGGTCCCGACTGGACGGGATCATGAGGGACGGGAAAGGATCGGGATTGGGTCTCCGGAGAGACAGGCGGGCCGTGATTAGCGGGACAGGCATATGTCCCTTCCCGTCCCATCCCGTCCCACATCCCATGGGAAAGGGGACCGGTGTTGGGGGAACGGGGCGGGGTCGGGATCGGGATTTCATTTTTTTTAAACACTTAATTTAAAAAAATAATATATATAAACACTTCAATAATTGAACAAGATGGTGTAATAAAAATATCTCAAGCCTGTTTTTGTGCCTCTTATATTATTTAATAGAAATGTGATTTTTTTGTAATACAATTTCAAAATTGCAACTTTGTGGTGTTGTTCAAAAGTTTCAAATCACATAGTAAAATTGCAATTAAAAAAATTACATAGTTAACCATACTTTTTCTAATTTCCTCACAATGTCTTGAGGATCTTCGGTTGGAATTGGAAGTTATTGGTTAAATTGTTCGACGTCGCTTCTTGTTCCCTCGGATAAGATTTCGTTGTAGTTGTAGTCTTCTTCTTCGTTGATCTACGGTTGACCGCACCTTCCACGCTCCGCTCGAATCCAATCTCTGAATAGAACTGCAATCTCCAATGTGTCTCCCGCCAATGAATGTTTGTGCTCTCCTATTTGAAATCTTCCCGCATAAAAAGTACTTTCAGACGCTGTTGATGACACTTGAATGTTCAACACATCTCGGGACATCTTTGATAGAGTCGAAAATGTTTTCTCATTCTCCCTCCAGTATCTCAGCAAATCTTCATGTCCTTCATCATGGACCCTGCAAAAACATAAACATCAAATTCGCTAACTTGTGAAGAAGTTGAACCACTAAACATTTTATTTCTAAGGCCTTGAATACTAGCAGCAGAAACCGCATGTTTTTTATAAGGTTGCAGCGAAGTAGTAGAAGATAGTACAGAAGCCGGTTGATTATTTACACTTTGTTGTTGGTAATACATATATACTTTTTTGCATTCAGTGTGTATGCTAGAAGTAACTCTTCTTTAGTTGGTTTGTGAGTTCGGTCTATTGGAAGTATTGTTATACAATCATAAATCGTTTCAACAAGTGTTTTACAACCGTCTACTTTAATAGCCGAATTTAATACAGCACCAATAATATAAATAGTGGAATAGGAAAAAATATTTTTAAACATTTTTTCAATAGATGCCTTATAAGTTTGTTTTTTCATATATTCATTAAGTAACAACAATATTAGAGCTATATAAAATAACATAGTTGAAATAGTAGGATAATAAATACTGAAAAATTCTTTAGTAGCTTGAAAAAATTTCTCTAAAAATCCATTAAGTTCTAAAAAAAATTCTCAATCATTATCTACAAGCATATCCCTTGGATTTTTATTATGGGCATTACATAATAAAGTTATAGGTTTTCTATAATCGTAAGCAATAAGTAGTTGTTCATATAGAGAATTCCACTTAGTCACTACTTCTTCAAGAATTTTTCTATAAGGTAATCCACAATCGTGACAAGTTTTTTTATACTCTTTGTGTCTTGTATCTTTTTACCTTTAAAAATAAAGTTTATAGCAAATTGTATTTTATCAAGAATGTTTTCAAAAAGTTTTAGGCCATCCTTTACAACTAAGTTATAAATATTGCACGCACACCTTATATGAAAATGATCATGAAAACATGGAGTTAATCGAACTTTTAAAAGTCTTATAGCATAATCATTAGAAGTAACATTATCTAATGTAATAGTCATAATTTTATCAATTATTCCATAATAATCATAAATTTCATTAATATTTTATGCAATAAAATTTTCAGTGTGTCTATCATTAGTATATCTATATGCTAAAATACGTTTTTGCATAGACCAATTATGATCTATTCAATGAAATGTTACAGTTAAATAATCATTACTGTTAGTACTACGGTCTATGTCAGAAGTGATAGCCACTTTGTCATTAAAATGATATAATGCATAACGTAAATATTGTTGATAACTTCTAGTGTGCCTATCATCAATATATTTATATGCTAAAATATATTTTTGCATAGACCAATTATGATCTATCCAATGACATGTTACCGTTAAATAATCATTACCGTTAGTACTACGGCCTATGTCAGAAGTGATAGCCACTTTGTCATTAAAATGATACAATGCATAACGTTAATATTGTTGATATTCATGCGCAAATTTAAAAACATCTCTTCTAACAATTGATCTAGGAAAACCGTTAAAAGCAGGATTATATATTTCTCAAATGTAATGAATAAATCAGGAGAGGAAGAAATGAAAAAGGCAAACCCTCCACTGCAACTAATTTTGTCATATTTTCCCTATCTATATTATTATCATACTTAGGACCAAAAATCCCCCCCCCCCCATCGGGTTAATTTGACCCTGTACTTGATCGGGGACACTATGTGAACCTTGTCCCAACTGAGCTGGCACACCATATTTTTTAGCCTGGTATTGATTCCATCTAGTTGTGTGATCGCCTTGTACATGTCTCAATAAACCTCCCGTCCCACCTTGACCTTTTTCGGTTTTAAATTTATAAACATTTTTATAAATTTTACATCTAACTACTTGATTCTCTTGGTCCCTATCAAAAAACCCACATGCAACTAATTTTAATTTTCGTTTTATGGGTCTCGACTCATACTAGGGGGAATATGAGGCAATCCATTTTCAGTTTGAGGCTGAGACTCAGTCTGAGGCTGAGGTTGAGGTGCACTAGTGGGTGTGTCATCTACATTATCGTCAAAATCAAAGTCTGATTCAGATGCAGAATATACCTAATCATCTAATAGTATATCATTAAAAAAGAAGTTTCATCTATATGAGTGAAATCAATCAAATCATCGGGACTAGGAATAGAATTACTAGAAAAAATACACTTACACTTGTTACCCCTACTAGAAGAAGCACCATTACCCTTACCCATAATTATACGTCCAAGGCGTTCCATTATAATTATGCAAATAATTAATTAAAGTAAATGAAATTAAGTGTGATAATTAAAATTAAGTAACAATAATAATTTAAAGAAGGAACGAAGGTACCAAACGCCGACGTAACGTCGACGTGTAATCGAGGTTGAAAATTAAAATTTTGCTTGATGGATGATCCTGAAGCTAGTTGCCAACTTCACTCCCAATTTTTGAACTTTTATATAAATGAGCAAAAATAATATAATATTTAGTAGGCAATGTAGAATTGTAGAGATATAAATTGAGAGATTAGATAGATGGTAGGAAGATTTATGAGAAAAATAAAGAGGAAAATGAGATATTTATAGTTGAGAAAATAGGGTTAAAGTGTAAATATATTAACTTATGGATTAAAAATAAATATTAAGGGGGTAGGGGGCCAAAAATAGCCGTTGCACAACGACCGAAATCAAAATTTGATCGTTCTTGCAATGGTTATTTTTGCAAATGGGGAGGGGGCTGGGGGGGAGGACTAGGTCGGGTTGGGGCGGTTCGGATCGGTATCGGGATGGGAGGGACGAGCCCAGGTCCCGTCCCGAGTTCGAACCCCGACACTAATTTCTTTTTTGGGAGATCGGGGCAGGTCGGGTATCGAGACGGTCCGGGTCAGGATCGGAAGACCCAGCCCACTGGCCAGCCTTAGGACCAACTGCTCTTCTAATACTTGTCAAATGTTTGTTTGTCCATACCTTATTTTAAGGGTTCCTTTAACGGGTTATTTCTTTTTTCTTTTTGTAGGGCAATATTTATAACGACGTACATTTCAATCGTCTACTTTAAGTTAGTTGTTTACATGTATTTGGTTAATTTGGAGATTAATTGTATGTCACCTACATCAACGAGTATTTATGATTAATTTTTTTGTGTATGCGTCTCAAAATTATGAGTAAAGATAGCTAATCAAATTATAAACGGATAAATGTACTAAGCCAGACTCGATGCACTCTACCATCTCCGTACTCATCTCGATGAATCATTCCCTCTACTATCAACTATTGAGTTAAAATAGCTCAAAGATACTCATAATTTATTGTGATATTTTCCGCTTTAGACAAAAATTCGCAAGATTTTTTTGAAAATATTTGACAACATTAATAGTATCCAGCATATTAATTAAGAAAAAAACGTCTCTACCTTTTATGTGGGACTTTATTCTCAAGCACCGAACAATATGACGCTGGTCTTTATATTCATTTCATTATAAGTAATTTCTTGTTGTGCTTTTACCATAGAAGTAACTCATTATTGTTTGCCAATACAAACTCCAGTGAAGTTACTTTATATTAGTCAAAAAATAATACCATTTGGTTAATTTCAAGAATTTTGTAGAATTGTTTAATTCTCCTTGTTTGGAGTCTTTTCATTAATGCAATATATATAGGTGTTTACAATTACAATCCTAATTGTATGTCAATGATAGAGAATACGTTTATATTCTCCATATATTCTGTAATTATATATATTGCATTAATGAGAAGACTCCAAACAATGATAATTACACAAATCTACGTGGTATCAGAGCCAAACCATAATCCTATCTCTACCCTAAACCCGACTCAATCAGTGCCCCCCCTTCTTTTTGCATCGCCGAAACAACTAATCTTCATGGATTCTCCCGAATATTCCTCCTCCACCCATGACGGCACACATCCTACTCCCCCCCCCCCTCCTAACACCTTTCATCCGGCATTTGCCGTGACAAATATAATTTTTTTTATCCCTTTGATTCTTGATCAAGAGGATGGACAATACTCATCGTGGGTTGAAATATTTAAAATTCATGTATGTGCCTACAACGTGCTTGATCACATCAATGCCACCACCCCTGTGGACAAACTCATCCGGCCCAATATCCATCTCTGTGGGTTGGTCCAATGCCATGGGCCACATCAGTATCCAACAACCCCAGGAAGTGGGCTACTCCCATGTTCCTGTACCCGACTGTCCAGGCCCAGCACACCGTTCCGATAGTCCCGGCCCATCACATAGGTCAGCGGCCAAAATCGAGCATCCTGGGCCCATCTCCAGGCCTACGCTACACAGGGCAACAACATCAGCCTACCTCTCTCCGGCCCAACAACAACATCTGTATTGCCTTATGACCCCTACCGAATTGAGTCAGGCTTACATCACTATGAATCTACAGCAGCCCGGTGACGCTTGGTACATAGATACGGGCGCCACATCACAACTCACCCGTAACTCCGATAATCTCCCTCAACTATTCAATTGTACAATCCTCAATTTTTTTGGTCGAAAATGGCAATCGCATTCCAATTCAAGCCTATGGTACCACTCAAACACCACCACCTCACCCTCCATTTACCCTCTCCCTTTACCCTAAAAAAATTCCTATATGCTCCTAACATCATTAAAAACTTAATTTCTGCTATGAAATTTACTAGTGACAATTCCGTATCTATTGAGTTTGACCCTTTTGATTTTTCTGTGAAGGACCTACGTACGGGGACAATAGTGTGGGGGACCTATATCATTTCTCATCCAATTCCACTGCACGTGTCACTCCACAAACCTCTCTAGTTGCAATCTCTACATCAACTTGGCACAGTAGACTTGGGCACCCGGGAGCACCAGTTTTTAATTTTCTTAGAAGTCAGAATTTCATTCAATGTAATAAAGGAAAATTTACCCATGCCTGCTACTCTTGTCCTTTAGGCAAGCATGTTAGACTTCCTTTTAAGTCATCATTGAGTGTAACTTTTTCTCCTTTTGATATCATTCATGCAGATTTATGAACATCTTTCATTACTAGCAAATTGGGTCATAAATATTATTTGGTGCTTTTGGATAATTTTTCTCATTTTCTTTGGGTATATACTCTAAAATATAAGTCCCAAGTTTACTCTATTTTTCTTGAATTTCAAGCATATGTTAAAACTCAATTTGAAAAGAACATCAAAATGTTTCAATGTGACAATGATCGTGAGTTTGACAATTTCCCCTTTTATAAATTTTCTGCGGACAATGGCATGATGTTTTGATTTTCTTGCCCCCATACCTCACCTCAAAATGGTAAAGTGGAAAGAATCATGTGCACCATCAACAATATGATTCGTACTATGCTCTTTCATGCTTCTATCTCCCCTTCCTTTTGGATCTACACATGACACATGGCAGCATACATTATTAATATATTACCAACGCGTATTCTTCACAGTAAAAATCCAACCAAAATTCTCTTTTCCGTCGGATCTCTTCCTATGATCACCTTCGGATTTTTGGTTGTCTATGCTACTCAAATCTCGCCTCTACGGCTCCTCACAAATTAGCACCTAGGACTACTCCTTGCATTTTCTTGAGTTTCCCATCGAATCATAGTGGGTACTTATGCTATGATTTGTCCACAAATAAAATCCTAGTCTCTCGCCATGTCACATTTGAGAACATTTTCTCATTTGCAAACGTCCGAAAATTTAAAGTCACTGACTATAACTTCCTTGATGATTCGGACACTTCCCCTCTCATTAGACATGTAATTCATGGAGCTAGTAGTCCGACTCAATGCCCACTGCCCCTGTCATCTTCCCCGTCTTTGCCCTGCACCCCGTCGACCAACCCCGCTGCTCCCGTCGACCACCCTCCTGCCCACTATTCCAGTACTACCTCACTGCCAACATCCACCGTCGACAACCCCACTGCCCCCGTTGACCACCCCTGCCTCTGATCTACCAAATATCACCCGACCAGTCCCCATTCCTACGCATCGCATGGAAATTTGTGCCAATCACGGGATTTTCAAACCGAAAGTCCACTTTAACCTATTCACTCAAGTTATCTCACCTATTCCTAAAACCCCAAAATTAGCCAAGCTTGACCCAAATTGGAATGTGTCCATGCATGAGGAATTTGATGCGCTCACTACACAGCCCACTTGGGATCTTATCTCGAAACCAGAGAGGGTCAATGTGATTCGTTGTATGTGGTTATATCGTCACAAATTCAGGAATAGTGGTGAGCTTAAACGCCATAAAGCGAGACTTGTGGCAAATGACACGGGGCAACAAGAGAGAGTTGATTGTGGTGAGACTTTCAGTCCAGTGGTTAAACCAGCCACCATTCGTACTGTTTGAGCATTGCTATGGGAAAAACTGGTCGATTCATCAAATTGATGTGAAAAATGTGTTCTTACATAGGGATTTGAAAGAAATCATCTATATGCATCAACCACCTGGTTTTGTGCATCCCACGGCTCCTCAGTATGTCTGTCGTCTTCAAAAGTCATTATATGGCTTAAAACAAGCCCTCCGGTCTTGGTATGAGCGATTTGCCACTTATATCATGCAGATCGGGTTCGTGTGCAGCAAAAGTGATAACTCACTTTTTTATTTTTCATCTAGGTAATGACATTGCATACCTTTTGCTCTATGTGGATGACATTGTCCTGACTGCCTCTTCTGATGTGCTGAAAAATGAGACCATTACCTTGCTCAAATCCAAATTTGTCATGACAGGCTTGGGTAAGTTGAGTTATTTCCTGGGAATTTCTGTGACCAGATCCGAGAATGCAATGTTTCTATGTCAGCGTAAGTATTCCGAAGAGATTGTTTACATGGCAAAAATGACAAACTGCAAGATCATGTCTACTCCAGTCGACTCAAAGTCGAAGCTCAGCGCCAATGATGTAGATCTGGTGCTTGATCCTTCTCTTTATAGGAGTCTCGCTGGTGCACTTCAATATCTTACCTTCACCATGCTCGATATTGCCTATGTTGTTCAACAAGTGTACTTGTTCATGCATGCTCCCAGGGAGCCTCACTTTACCGCTCTTAAACGTATCATTCGGTACGTTAAATGTACTCTTGACTCTGGATTACATCTTTATCCATCTGCACCGACCAGGTTGATATCCTATACGGATGCCGATTGGGGCGGCTGTCCCGACACACGTCGATCTACTTCCGTTTATTGTGTATTGTTGGGTGATAACCTCATCTCGTGGTCTGCAAAATGGCAAGTCATGCTTTCCCGTTCGAGTGCAGAAGCATGATATAGAGGTGTTGCGAATGTTGTTTCCGAAACATGTTGGCTCAGAAACCTCATTTTAGAGCTTCATTGTCCCTTACGTAAGGCATCTATTGTCTATTGTGATAACGTATCTGCTGTCTACTTGTCTCATAACCCGGTTCAACATCAGCGAACAAAACACATTGAGATGGATATTCATTTTGTTCGTGAGAAAGTTGTCATGGGTCATGTTCGGGTGTTACATGTTCCTTCTTCCTATCAGTACAGAGATATATTTACTAAGGGACTTTCTCGACAGCTATTACCTTGACTTCAGATCCAGTCTGAGCGTTCGGCCTCCTCCCGCTCCGACTGAGGGTGTGTGATAGATAATACGTTTATATTCTCCATATATTCTGTAATTATTATTTTGATGTAATTATGTGAAGTAGATATTCTCATACAATTAGGATTGTAATTGTAAACACATATATATATTGCATTAATGAGAAGACTCCAAATAAGGAGAATTACACAATTCTACAAATTTAACTGCCGACAATAAGAAAAAACCAGGGGAATTATTTATCTCTTTAATTCTTTAATATTATAATAATAATCTATAATTTAGATTTACTACTAAATGGTCTGAACAACCACTTGAAAGTAAAGCAATTTTCAGGGCCTTCTTTTAATATACGAAGGCAAAAACCATTTAAAATAATTAAATAACCTCTTTAGTATACAGTACTACTTTATCTTTGCTATTTCTTAATTACCTTATCAGTCTCTTGATTATTAAATTAAATAAGTTCAACAAATATAAGAAGTTAATCCTTTACGCTAAAAGGCATCATACTGTTTATCCAACCTTTCTTGTGTACGTAAAGGCATTTTTGGGCAACTGGAGTCAATTAGAGTGTGCAATGGTATAATATATTTTAGTATATATTTCATTTCAAATAAGTAGGAAGCTCTCACTGCTATAATGTTGAATACAATTGGATTAAATTTACAACTTTAATGAAGGACTAATAATTTTGGTTTTACAAACTCTTAGACCTGAAAATTTTAGATTCTTCATTTAGATATCTAGGATATTAATTAAGTTAGTGATGAATTATTAACACACGCCCTCACTAGATTTTTCAAGTTAAAGTTTGGTCGTGTTTTATGCCTTTATACTTTGACCTTAAACTATGAATAATGATAATTTTCCTCATATTTGTATTATTATAATCTCTGGATCTAACTTTGATATTTAAACATATTTGTTTTACCTTTGAAAAACATTTACTATATCATGCTCAATTGTGAGATCGAAGGAGAAACTCATTTTCAAGTCTCTAATTTCATGTCGTTCTTCTTTGTAGTTTGTAAAAGTTGTTGACATTGTCTCAAGCTTTAGGTGTCTTCGTATTTTAGTCCACTGTAAAAATCATATTCGACCCTTATAATGAGAAATACATTGCCTTTCCGACCTTGACCTTCTACCTTCTTGCTGCTTCAACATTTGTTTGTGGTGTATTTTTAAAACCTTAGAAAACGTGACTGGAAAAAAGAATTCCCATCCTTGCTCCTCCAGGGCCGGTCCTGACCTTTAGTAGGCCCCTGGCAAAATATAAATTGAGGACCATATATAGCAAATAAGAACGATAACTTCAAATATCAATACATTGTCATTTTGAACTTAGTTAGCTTACATTTGACTATAAAACTTCATGGACTTAAAAATAGCTAAAGTGATTGTTTAATAAAAATAACCAAGTGATTGTTTAATGAAAATAACAAAAATTGAAACATGAAATTCTTGCTAGCAGGCTTGGTAAAGATGGATTTGAAGAAAATAATTAAGGATAGAAGTGAAGAAGACGAAGAGACCGCCCGTTTATTTCTCCCTCTTTCTCTGTGCTCTCTTTATTTCCTTTCTCTTTCTCAGAGTTCTCTTTCTCTGTAATTTCTTCATCAGATACGGAGACTTTTTTTCGTTTATCTGTTTAATTGATAGATAATTAATTTTTTTATGGGCCCAACATATATAATACTAATATTAGTATATGTGTACATGGGATGGGCCCTCTATCACCTCGGGGCCCTGGGCCGTCACCCTAGCCCAACAAGGCAAAAGGTCGGCCCTGTGCTCCTCATATGAACCTTGACCCATAAATTTATATTTTGTAAAAGAAGATTCACAAGCTGGTAGATATTATGGTACAGTTTAAAAAAGTTAGTAGAAATATTTTTTAAAATGTAAAACTTGATTCAAAGTGACAATGTTGGTTCGTCTTCTCGGTCATCTGATCGGAAATGCATGCTCGATGTGAAGAGATTGTTCATATCATATGAGAGGATTATATTAAAGAGTAGTTACACTACACCTCATGTTCAATTTTCCTTTTTATTGAACAAAAGTTCGCCAATAGATGTTGTATTTTTTAGAAATGTCTTCTAGTAGCGTATTAACTTTGTTATGAACGATTATTTACTCATTTATTAATATTGTATAAGAATTGGGAAAGTTTTGATAGTTTTCACAACTTGTGGGATTTTCATGTTTATGAGATAAATACAACTTTAGAAATTCAAATTGAACAATCAAAACTTCAACTTCAAATCAACTTGATTGCAAATAACTGCTTCCAAATCATGTCCAAACGGAGCCTTAAGCTCTAGCATTTCCCACAAGGTCATCTTCGATGAAATCCAATATATCTTTAGATTTTCTAACTTTTGGTTTGACCTCCAAGCCTCTTTACCTTACCATCTTTAAAAGGGATGAACGTGCCTAAGCCATCTATAAGACTAAGCTAATTGAAATGTCTACTTCAGCTCCTGACTTTTTTAATAGAACTTAATAATCCAAGGGATGAGACATGCTATTTTTTTAGGTATAACTTTAGCCCACAATAGAGAGAACCGTAAATTTCTGATAAGTGTTAATTATTGTTATAATAATTAACCATATGAATGAAAATTATTTCACATACAGAGCATTTTATTGAACTTTTGAAATGAGAAAACGATATCCAACTTCTATTAAAAAAATAACATCGACCTTTGCCTTGTCTCTCTGCAGTTTAAGAATCTTTGCAAAACATAGTATCACAATGCTGACCAGAATAATAAAATTATATACATTGATAAAAAGAGTGACAAACCAAGATATTACATTGACTTATTTTACATTTAATAGGTTTATCTGCTCTGCATTTACAGCAATAGTGAGCACTTGTATGAATGTTTCAACAATTTTATACAAACTTCAATAATTTGTTATGGCTTCCATGTCTGCAACTTCTACAATATGCCCTGTCAACTTACTTTGACCTCTCCCATTCTGAAAGCAGGCAAGAGCTAATAGTCAGTCCCACGGCATCAATCAAATAAACAAAGTCAAGCAAATAGTTTTTTTTCCAATAGTGAGGAGTCTATGCCAGGTTGCCAGCTTGAGCACGCCTCGAGTACCACCGATACTTGTTAGCTCTCACCAGCACAGTCATGCAAATAGATAGAATGAAAGACTTTTAATGACACTTTACGTGATGTTATTAGAAAGAAAATGACATGAGAACAAGTCATGATCATACTTTCATTGACATGAAAAAGGAGGGTACAACCATCTAAAGTGCCTCCTCCAGCACAGAGGCGTCGAGCATTTCACAATGAGTTATCTAATTTTCTTTTTATGCATAAAGAATGAGATATCTTATATATTCAGTCATGTATGACTTTGATAAAACAACGCAAAGTCAGGCAGAGCTTATAATCACACTGGCATCAACCAAATAAGCAAAGTCATGCAATATAGATAGTTATCGAGAATGAAAGACTTCAATTGACATTTCAGAAGATGATATTAGAAAGATAATGACATGTGAACAAGTCATGATCATACTTTCATTGACATAAAAAGAGGCATACGACCATTTAAAGTGCCTCCTCCTGCACAGAGGCGTTGAACATTTCCCGGTGAATTATCTAATTTTCTTTTTAGCAAAGAATGAACAATCTTGTATGTTCAGTCATGTTTGACTTTCTAACAATTGGTGCTGCTTTGAGTAATATCAAAAGGCAAGCTCTATCAATTCTCGGGAAAAAGACTCTTACCAGTTCTTTGTTTCAATTCAGATTATTAAACAATAAAGTCAAGGACAACTGCATTTTGAAAGTGTTAAACAAGGTAATATACCCGTGATCTACACTTGATATACATAAGTGTATATCACGGGTAATCTCGGACAGAATGGCCCATCACGGGCAGGTTGTATATTTGGTATGTATATTTGTGGTATATTGTAGTGTAAAGGTTACCTTAATTAGTCTTGTACACTTACCATAATTATCAACTACATGTTACGCCAATATATAGATTCAATTCAGAATCAAAAATACTAAAATGTAAATACATCACACTATCACAAACACTGTCAACTTATCCAAACACAGAAAAGAATAATTGTCTTCATATATAAAAGAATCTGTGGTATCTATCATTCATTCATTTATCAGAAAGAATATACTTCTATTTTTCTTGTTCGTCCAAAGTAATGTAAAGCAAGGTTTATGAGCTGCGTATTCTTTTTGATTACTAATAGTCCGTCCACCAAAAACTGATTTAATTCTGTTCCAAATATATTATTCATCTCTTCAGCAATTTGTGATCCATTCAGTAAAGCACAGCTAGTTTATTTTACTTGATGCTCCCTCCACTAACAAGAACATATCCTTGAAATAAAAGAAGATAAGGACATGCCACATAGGATGAACCGATGAAGAACAAGGTTTAGAAAGACCAACTGTGCTCGGAAAATATCAAGGGTTAAATTTAAATCTTAAAATATGCATACATGTAAGAATATTGCAAGCCAATAAGTGAATTTATAACAAATTACAATGTTTTCAATAGAATAATAAAGTATTCCTCTGGGATGATAGGCACATTGGACACCACAGGTTATCTATACCAAGTCAAATTCTGCACTATGGGGCAAATGACCTTTTATGTTCAACTCGTCTTTTGACATCTAATCCTTATGACCTGCTACACTGTATAATACGGAATACGAGCCGCCTAGCTTACGCGATGGATTTGAAGTCAATAGAATTTGTATCTGGAAGGGTTTATGCAGAAAAATTCAACACAGCTTAAGATGATGAGATTCAATAATGGTGGACGTCAGTTCTAAATTAAACAAACTCTAAATGGACTGATTCAGCTGCCGATTACATGCTACAAGCTGCCTAAACCAAAACAGAGCAGTGGCTGATATACTGGGAATGCTTACATAAAATAAGTATTTTGGAATTTATAACCGGACTAGAACCGTATCCAGAGATCATACATTTTGATTTCCGCCCCAGCCTGCTCAGTACCTAATGTAAATATATGGCTTATCAAAATGACCAACTACTGACTTACTTCTAATCCCCTCATTGATCTCTCTGATATCCCCAAAATGCCTACCCGCATTTAAGCATTGCCTCCTCACAGTTTCATCCATGTAAGAATCTCATATTTCCAGTAAATGTTATGTTACAAGACATTGCTATCTCTCGGATACAAAACAAGAAGAGAACCCCTAATAAATGAAAAGTCACAACTTCAAAATACAAAATTCATAACTGTTTTTCTGAGAATGAAAAAAAAAAGAAGAGCAGAATGGTTATCATACTAATCATTGACATTCCAAAACCAGAGACATATCAGAAAGAACTAATTCCTACACTGCACTTACTTTTAGGATACAAACTTTAAATAAAATTCTACAACTTCTTAAGAAGACAGAAGGGGAGCCTTGGAGTAATGGGAAAGTTGTCTTCGTGTGACCTATAGGTCATGGGTTCGAGAAGTGGAAGCAACCACCAATGCTTGCATTAGAGTAGGTTGTCTACATCACACCCCTTAGGATGCAGCCCTTCCCCGAACCCTACTAACACGGGATGTTTTGTGCACCAGACTGTTCTTTTTTAAATTCTTAAGAAGACAGCAACATTTCTTCTGATGAGAAGAACTGACATGTTCCAAAATAACATGTGATTCAAGGATATCCACACATGTATGTTTATATGTTGAGATTGATGATTAACAAATACAATGTACTCTGTGAAGGAATTGTGTTTAGACTCGGTCCTTAACGTTGATGGATAATGAGCTGAAAGGTGTGACTGTGTTGAGATATTTTAGGGTAAACATCTGTGTATATCTCCATTATTATTCGTGCAATATATTTTGGATATTCACAAGATCTTTCCAAAGTATTTGAGTTCTAAAAGGATTCCGTGTATAACCGAATTGGAGTTATTTTTGGTAAGAGACTGTTTGAGAATCCTTTTTGGTAAAGGACTCTGATTTGATTCGGTTTCCTTACTTGATAGAATCTTCGTAATAAGTGGTTTCTTTTTTAATGTACTTAATGTGAATAGTATATATTGTATACTACTTTGTAGGAAATCATTCATTCAGGAGAAATTGAGCAACAGTTTTAGAGCTTTCAAGCAACTCGTTGTTCTTGAAAGTACAAAGAATGATCATCTGAGAGTGAAGAACCAGGCTGAAGATTCTGCTCCTTGTCTCTTTAATTCAATTCATTGAGTCGAATCCTAGTTCACTTGTAATAGGATTTGGACTTGTAACCATCTACTTATCCTGTTAGGTTGTTTTGCTATGGGAAACAGTTTTGTTGTTTTCAAGTCAATGTGAATTGAGGGGAGTATAGCAGTCGGGTGACGGTTGATATCCTAGTTCACTTGTAAAAGGATTTTGAATTGTAACCATCTACTTATTCAGAAGTGTTGTTAGGTTGCTGTTTGTTCTGTTATGGGAAACATATTTGTTGCTTCAAGTCCGTGTGACTTCAGGGGAGTATAGCAGTCGGGTGACAGTTGATATCAGGACTTAGAGTTAAGTCTTAGATTGCAAGGGTTCGTAATCTGAATTTTTGCCTCACTTTGTTTAGTGGAGTTTGAATGGGAGTATTGGCGTAACTGGTAAAGTTGTTGTCATGTGACCAGGACGTCAGGGGTTCAAGCCGTGGAAACAACCTCTTGCAGAAATGCAGAGTAAGGCTGCGTACCCCCGGACCCCGCGCATAGCGGGAGCTTAGTGCACCAGGCTGCCCTTTTCTGTTTAGTGGAGTTTGGAGTTAAATCCTAGTGGGTAGATCGTGGATTTTTGCACCTTTTGAGCAGAGTGTTTTTCCACGTTAATACTCATAAGAACCAAATTCTATAGTCGAGTTAGGTAAATTTTAAGAGTAACGAGAACACCCCCCCCCCCCTTGAGTCGTAAAGGTGCACCTAAACTAACACTATATGTTGGTTTTACTGGAATCTTGGTGAGCAAGAGTTAAAAAAGAATACATTTACCAGATATTCCCATGTTTGTTATTTCTTATAGTTCATGTGAATTATGCTCTATCTAAGAATCTGAGCCTACTTAGGATGTGGAGCTCTGTCTACATCTTTATACAAAGAAAACATATGCAGAAGGAGCAAGAGTCACATCTGCCCAAACCGCACCCTTACCAGCCCAAACTTTATAATTTTCTTCGTCTCCTAAAGGTTCATAAAGTTGCATGGACCAAGGACATAATGGTCTTTGGACTCGTTATAAGCTACCAAGACCTTGGAGATTTATGCATCTTTCACAGTGAAGCACACTGCTATAAGATACTCGCTCCAGTAAGGCAATAACTCGAGATATATAGTTACAACACACAAGATATGCAGAGATTGTATTCGCTAGTGGCTTTACATAGTTAGCTGTCAAAGGAAGACATACCTATAATTTATGCTTAAAAGTTGTCTCTGCATCGTTTATTTGCAAGAGCGGGGCCTTTGAATTGATATTTCTTGCGAGCCTGTCTTTATCCACCTTTTCTTCTTTTGTTTTTTCCCACATCACAGCGTAAAAGCCAACAACAATTATAATTGACCCCACCAAGCTGTACTCAACAAAGGTGATGATTAGGCACAAGCAAACAGTACTTTACAACAACTATGAAAAAACAAAGAGAAAAAGAGTACATAACAGGTTTTTTTTCTATTTTGATTGCCAACAACTTGACAGATTTGTAAGATCGTAAATGAAAAATAACTATACCTTCCAAGGTAGAAAATATCTCCCAAGAAGATGATACCCAATGCAGCAGCAATTACGATTCCCATAGGATGGAACATAGCAACAAAGAGAGGTCCCTTTCTACAAATGCACCAAAACATCACACTGACTTGAAAAGCTGAACCCAATATTCCCTAAGGAAAGCAAAATACATGTCAGATGTTTGAGTTATGCTGAAGAATGCAACTGTGGTAGCCCTCTATGCTGAGCAAACATGAAAACATACATTCAGTATTCTCTATTGACACAACTCAGAAGATTATAGCTTTTTTTAATTACTGATAAGCCCAGATTTCTTCTTAGTAAAACCAAGAAATGTGTTCTCGAGGGAACCACTGGGAATTAATGTCGATAGCTAGAGTAGAAGAAGAGGAAAGCTAAACCAACGTAAATGGCCTACTCCTAGCCAAGGTAATTTGAAAAATGTTTAGAACAAAAGAAAGAGAAACCAAATTCAAAGCTAACATAATTGAAAGAAATAATCCCCTTGATTATTTTCATTGAAAGGTATTTATACAAGTTACAAAATAGGAGAATCTTATTCCTATTCTACTCCTAAAACTTTATTCTACCATAATTCTAACTATACAATTATGGCAAGTGTATAATCCTAATTTAGGTAACAAATACACTACAATATACATCAAATATATATACCATATATACAAGATTACAATCTTGTAATCTGCCCGTGATGGGCTCCTTTGATGGGCTTCCGTGACTGGCTGGGAGATGGGCTACCGTGGATCGGTGGGCCCTTTGCTTAGGTATTCAGTGATATACACCTCTGTATATCAAGTGTATATCACGGGTATATATACCTTGTTTAACACTCCCCCGCAGTCATAGCGGGCGGTCTTCGAACGCTGAGACTGTCCCTAAAATCTTCAAAAAGGAACGCGGATAGACCCTTTACAAAGATGTCTGCAACTTGATATCGAGACGGGACATGGCATACGCGAACATGACCCCGAGCAACCTTTTCACGGACAAAGTGAATGTCCATTTCGATATGCTTAGTGTGTTGGTGCTGAACCGGGTTACCTGAAAGGTAGATGGTACTAATGTTATCGCAATATACCAAGGTTGCCTTCTGAATGGGACAATGAAGCTCCAAAAGCAAATTATGTAGCCAACATGATTCTGAGACCACATTAGCTACCCCTCGATACTCGGCCTCTGCACTTGAGCGGGATAGAGTTGTCTGACGCTTCGCTGACCAGGAGACCAAGTTGTTGCCAAGGAACATACAGTAGCCAGACGTCGACCGTCTGGTGTCTGGACAACCACCCCAATCCGCATCTGTGTATGATACAAGTGTGGATAGAGGACGGATATAAATGCAAACCATAGTCCAGTGTACCCTGAATATACTTAATGATGCGTTTGATTGCATTCATGTGCTCAATTCGGGGATCATGCATGAATAAACACACCTGTTGGACGGCATATGTAATATCCGGTCTTGTAAAAGTAAGATACTGAAGGGCCCGTGCAAGACTGCGATAGCGGGTCGGGTCCTCGTATGGTGCGTCGGCCTCTGCACTAAGTTTGGGCTTTGTATCAACTGGAGTGGAAGTGGACTTATAGGATGACATCCCAGCCCTCTCGATGATCTCAGCCGCATACTTTCTTTGAGACAAAAAACAAACCATCTGAATGACGCTTGACGGCAATCCCCAAAAAACAACTCAAGAGCCCTAAGTCTTTCATAGCAAACTCAAAGCTGAGCATGGCCATGATAGACTGGCGTAAGGCATCGGAAGAGGCAGTCAAAATGATATCATCCACATACAATAGAATGTAGGCCAAGGACGAACCACGACGGTAGATGAACAAGGAATTATCTAACCTGCTGTGAGTGAACCTAATAGTCGAAACAAAGTCAGCAAACCTCGTATACCAGGCCCGTGGAGACTGCTTAAGCCCATATAAGGACTTCTTCAATAAACAGACATGATGAGGACGTTTGGGATCCCTGAATCCTAACGGCTGATGCATATAGATTGTTTCCTTGAGATCACCATGTAGGAAAGCATTCTTGACATCCAACTGATGAATAGGCCATGCCTTTGAAAGAGTCAAGCTAAGCACAGTGCGAATAGTAGTCGGTTTGACCACCGGACTAAACGTCTCACCACAATCTATCCCAACCTGCTGAGTCTTACCATCACCCACAAGCCGCGCCTTATGTCGAGCAAATGACCCATCTGAATTCTCCTTATGAGCAAAAATCCATATAGACCTGATAACATTAATACCAGATGGACGGGGCACCAACTCCCACGTCTTATTATCAATAAGAGCATTATATTCATCAGTCATAGCTATTTTCCAATTCGGGTCGTTTAAGGCGAACACAGGATTACGCGACAAGAGGGATTTAGAGACATTAGAATGTAAATTAAAATGTCTTTTAGGTGTAAAAATACCCCGCTGACTACGAGTGACCGGTCTATGACTCGATGAAGAATTGAGTAAATTTTGGGAATTTATTGGGCTCGAGACGGACTGGTGGGCCTGCTGGCCCAAATCGGCAATCTGGAGCAGCATGGACCCGATTCGAGGTGGGTTGGGTAGCCCAATTGTTGGGACCGATCCGAATCGGAAAATGGGGACGGAGACGATTGGGCGGTACGGCAATGGGCCAGCTGGAGAATTTTGCGGGATATGTCCGAAAAATGGTGAGTAATATATGGGGATATATCATCATCCAAAAAATTATACGAACTAGGCTCGGGAGTATGAACTTTAGTAAATGGAAATTGGGTTTCATAAAAAATTACATGGCGATTAATTATGATTTTCTTGGAGGATAAATCAAAGCATTTGTAACCACGATGATTAAACGGATAAAACAAAAACACACACGGAGTAGACCGGGCTTGAAGTTTGTTAATTGTGGTGGATGGGAATAACGGATAACACAAGCATCCAAAAACCCGAAGATGAGAATAAGAAGGATTCTTATTATATAAGATTTGGAGGGGGGAAGAATATGACAGACATTTGGAAGGAATTATGTTTAGGAGATATGTTGTCATTGCATAGCATGATGCCAAAAATATGGGGGTACGGAAGCATGAAGCAAGAGGGTGCGGACAATGTTATTTATGGAACGAATTTTGCGTTCGGCTTTCCCATTTTGAGATGTATTCGGGCACGAAAAACGAAAATTGATCCCATTATTATCACAGAACTCCCGAAACACTCTATTGTCATACTCTTTCCCATTATCACACTGAATATTTTTTATTTCTCTTTCGAATTGTGTTCTAATAAATGCTCTAAATTTTATGAAGACAGAAAACACTTGTGATTTAGTGGCAATTGGAAACGTCCACAAAAATTTAGAATAATCATCCAAAAAAAGAACATAATATCGATGACCTAACGAACTTAGAACAGGAGACGTCCATAGGTCGCTATGAATAATATCAAATGGTTTTGAAGTATGAGAATTTGAATCCACAAATGGCAACTTAACAATTTTTCCTAACGAACAAGATTGACAAATTTGAGTACGACTCGTACCCTTACAAGAAATAAAACTATTTTTATCTAACACTGATAAAATAGAAGATCCCGAATGACCAAGGCGAGCATGACACAAGGAATGAGACATGGCTGCAAAAGCTGAAAGGCAAGGCTTGACTCGATGGACTGAAACCGGGTGTGATAGGATACAGATCTCCCCTACTATCACACCTCATAAGAGGACTCCCCGTCTTGAAATCCTTCACAGAAAAACCAAAAGGATCAAATTCAACAGAAACGGAATTGTCAGTGGTGAACTTGCGGACAGATACAAAGTTTTTAATCAATTTGGGAGCATGTAAAGTATTTTTCAAGATAAGGGGTGGATTGAGGGGAGACAACGTTTTATGACCATAACCCTGAATTGGAATAGAGTTACCATTTCCGACAATTATACCACGAGCGTTGCTCAAATTGAAATAAGACGAGAGAATACCTTGATCGGAGGTCATGTGTGTCGTTGCGCCGGTGTCCATGTACCAATTTGGATCCGATTGCATCAACCCAAGTGTGTGCATGGCGGTCTCAATGTCGGTGGGAGTGGGGCCTGCTGCGTGGTGGGCTTGCGGAGGCCGGGGCCCAAGAATCCCAAAACTGGGTTGTGGGCCGTAACTGCTGGAATTGCTGGGCCAGTGGGCGATGGGCGTATTCGCCGCCGTTAGGCTGAAGGATCGCCAGCCACCGCCGGACTTTGGAAAATAGGGGTTGCTGGCCCACGGCCCATTTCCCCATCCCCACTTCCATGGGCCCACCTTTGGGACCGATGGGGTGGCCATCGTTTCACCGGCGGGGCCCACTGGCCACGACCACCGAGCGACGCGTTTGCCCTCGTGGTTTTATTATTCTTACGATTATGTTTGTCGCCACGTAGTACGGTTTTGGCGAATTATCAACAAAACCTGAAGAATTTGTGGAGGACGCCATCATGACGACGGCTTGCTCGTGAATCGCCTCTTTAGCCAAACCGGCTTCTTCCAAAGTAATCATGGAGCGGGCTTGATAAAAGGCGGGAAGAGGGTTGCTTTGACGAACGAGAGTTCCAACGCCATTATAGGCCTCCGAAAGGCCGGCAACCAATTGTAGAACCAGACGATTATTTGTTACAGGTGCGCCAACATTACGGAGTTGATCCGCCAATTCCTTGAGTTTCTTGCAATATGCAGATACGTTTGGAAATTCTTTCATGCGAACTAGAGAGAATTCCTGCTCGAGTGTGACGGCACGTGAATGTTAGTTGTCTTGGAATATGTCACGCAATCTATTCCAGGTAGCCATAGCCGTAGTATCCGGCTCGATAATCGTCTCTAAAAGGTCAACCGAAATAGTGGAATAGATCCACTGGAGAAAGGTAGCATCAAAAGTAATCCATAACTGAGGATCCTCCGCGGGAAGAGGTGTAGCGGGAGGAATTATGTGATGGATAACTTGATGGGAGATAGCGTGAATTTTAAACAATTTTGCCCACGTCGTATATTGGACGTTTTCCATCTCAAGCACAATAGGTATATTGTTCTTGACGTTAGAAACCATGAGGGCAGGATGATAATTGTTCTTACACATATTGAAAGAACAAAGAAGGAGGGGAAATTTGGGAATAGTAAGAGAGATTTTGAGAGCGAAAGACAAATTTTGGAAGAGAAAACCCGAGGGGGGGGGTCGGCCGAAGTGTACAAAATTTTGGTTGAGAAAATTTTGTTAGACCTAGTCTCTTGATACCATGAAAGAAATAATCCTCTTGATTATTTTCATTAATTGAAAGGTATTTATACAAGTTACAAAATAGGAGAATCCTATTCCTATTCTACTCCTAAAACCTTATTCTACCATAATTCTAACTATACAATTATGGCAAGTGTATAATCCTAATTTAGGTAACAAATACACTACAATATACATCAAATATATATACCATATATACAAGATTACAATCTTGTAATCTGCCCGTGATGGGCTTCCGTGACTGGCTGGGAGATGGGCTACCGTGACTGGCTGGGCCACTGCTTTGGGTATTCCCGTGATATACACCTCTGTATATCAAGTGTATATCACGGGTATATATACCTTGTTTAACAATAATTACTTTTTAGCAGGTTTTATGTTTTAACACATGAATAACTTTGGAAGTTATGTAAGCAGATCTTTTGCTTTAGTAAGTGATTATGACGACTGTTTTGATTGTCTAGGTTCTCTATTGAGCAGCTTTCTGAGTCTTTAGCTATATATGAAAAGGTTTAGTAGTCTTTGGAAGTAATTGTTACTCCCTCCGTCCTATTTTATGTGAAGATGTTTGAATGAGCAAGAATTTTAAAAAAATTAAAGAAGACTTTTGACATGTCAGCCAAATATATAGCAAAGTACCAAAATTATTCTTTTAAATACGTGGTGATGAGAGTTTCACATGTCTTTCATTTTGTCTATCCTTCTAACTGGGTCCCAACAAGTCACGTTATTAAAAGTAAAATATGGATGCTAAGATCCAATAGTTTCCAAAAAAAAAAAGATGTCATTATTTTTGGGATAGACTAAAATGGAAAGTGTGTCACACAAAATGAAATAAAGTGACTATTGAAGAGCAATGCATTTAATGGAAATTCAAAATATCATTAGCAAGCTGGTATAGGAAATAAGTGAACTATTTCAATATGTACTTGTGATATAATTCCCCTTTCATTTTACATTGCGGTGCTTAACTAGGCACGAAGTTTAAGAAAGAAAAAAAACTTCTGGTACATACCAAAATTACCCGTAGAACAAGTGGTTTTAATGCCATGATATTTCTACGGCTAAAGCATATCATTAAGGATAAAATGGAAGTTAAATCATTTTCAATACATAGAAAGGTACCATGCTTTGTGAATCAAACGAAAAGGGAAAGAATGTCATATAAAAGAGCAGTTATATAGAGAAAAAATATATTCTAACCAACAGTAAAGCGGTCAATATGACTGTCCAATGTAGTTTGTCAATTGAAAGTGGCACCAAGCCCATGAAAGGTGTGCTTGTTGAGAAGGCTCATTACAAGACGTTTTCACAATTCAAGCAATTTGTTGGCAAAACATTTAGGTCCCCCCTCTTTCACTTTTATGCAGATTCCACGAAGAAAGAAACTCTTCCAAAGTTAGAAATATTTAATTTATTGATCACTTTGCCAATATCTTCTTCTCCTTCCTACTTTCCTATCATTACATGCTAACTGAATGTCCAACACATAATTTTATTTTGTTTCTACCCTTAAGAGATTCATGCTTTAGAATAAACTCCTTGCTCTAGATTAGTACCTAACTTGATCCCACTTCGGCATAACACTCTCTAACTGAGATCAAGTAAGAGCAGAAACATAAAAATGGACTGTACCGTAGTTTGCAATTGATAAAGTGTAGGTCTAATAGGATCAAATTGAGCCAGGTTAAGATCAAGGGGATTGGATAGAGGAAAATGTACAATTAGCTAAAATTTACTTTTGATAGACTGATACCAAACAGGCGGAGATACAGAATCAGATTAAGTAAATCCATACCAGTCTCAATTGAACAGGAATCATCTACTTATAGAAGTATCCAAACAGAGCCTTACGAATACTTTGTCCATGTATATCTTAGCAAAAGAATGTAAATGCACACAATTTACCTACTTACTGAGTATAGAACAGCGAACAATCTCGTACCAGGTTGTAGCATCCAAGCATTTAAGTTCCTGTCCATAAACAAGGAGACAATTGCTGATAGAATGGACGAAAAGAAGCAGTAAAAGAAGACCACAATCAGCTCAACTGGATATTTCATAAGGATGGAAGCCTGTAAAAATAATAAGTATATCAGTTCTAGTGCTGATTATCAACTAATAAAGGTGTCACTTTCAAAGAGTTATTCTTGCACCTGAACAATTAAATATAATGAAGCCGCTACACAATCCACTACAAGATATAGTCCTCCAATCACCCAGTCAGTTTCCTGGAAATGAAGATAATTTTGAGGCTTCAAAGATGAGGAAGTTAACAAAATTTGTGGTCCCTTGTAAAGAGTGGCGGTGAACACTCCGGCAATTGATACGATGGTTCCAATGGATTTAATCAGGGAACTTGTACTTCGACAATCTAATTTCTCCATCCTAAAAGAAAACAATAAGAAAGTGTATATATGTTATTTGTTCCAGTCTGTTGTGATCAAAGAGATCGATAGTATCAAATTACATCAATGATGCCTACAAGAAAAAGGAAACCGCACAGAATGCTTCTTTAGCAGGTTTATCTGTTTATCAAAATGATATGACCCATTAACTTTGGTGCTTGGATGTGTTATGTAAGCATTTGTATGTATTTCATTTTTTACTTGTATAGTTTACTTTTTAAATCTTCATAACCAAAAGGCAGACAGAAAGGAACTTGAGAAAACAACATCCCAACAAAGGAAATTGATCCACTTTTGTATAGTTTCATTTTTTCCAGTTTAATGTATATATCTTCCAGTTTAACAAATAAATAAATATACATAGCTAAAGTCATGTTTTGTACAACATATAGTTTTCTTTTCCATCTTTTTTTTCTTTCTCATCCTTCCATGTTTCCTGAATTCCCCGAGAATCATCCCAGTACATGTTTTCTGTGCTCACATGCCCATTAATTGGATGATGAAGAATTCAGATGAACTTGAAAACAAGTAAACTGGCAATTGAAACCAAAGAAGCAGTCACACTAGTAACTGCAATGTTTGTAACACTGAAAACATAACTATACCGAGTAGAAAAAAAGATATTACGAACAACTCCAGTTCAGACTTCAGTAGAAATCTGTTTTACCATATGCTTACTTGGAGTACAAGTTCGGTGACGCCATGCATGAGGCTAACGTGGAAGTGTGGCTCGATACACATGTCATCCAAAAGAAAGGAAGTTTCAAGTATCTTGTGTCTATTATCCAAGGAAATGAAGAGATTGACGAGGATGTCCCACATCGTATTGGTGAGGGGTGGATGAAATGGAGGCTCGCATGCGGAGTGTTGTGTGATAAGGTGTCACCAAAACTCAAAAGTAAGTTCTAAAGAGTGGTGGCGAGACCAACTATGTTGTATGGGGCGGAGTTTCGGCCAGACAAGAACTCCCACGTTCAGAAAATGAAAGTTACGAAGATGAGGATACTGCAGTAGATGTGTGGGCATACTAGGAGAGACAAGATTAAGAATGAAGATATCCGGAACAAGATGGGAGTGGCCTCATTGGAGGACAAGATGCGGGAAGCGAGACTTAGATGGTTCGGTCATGTGAAGAAGAGGTGCGCGGATGACCCAGTGTGGATGTGTGACCGGTTGGCTATGGATGGCTTCCAGAGAGATAGAGGTAGACCGGAATGAAGAAGTATTGAGGAGAGGTGATTAGACAGGACATAGCGCAGTTACAACTTACCGAGGACATGATCTTAGATAGGAGGTTGTGAGGACACGGATTAGGGTAGAAGGTTAGTAGGTAATAGAGTGTTGTCTAGTTTTTTCTTCCTTACTAATAGTTGTAGTATTTTTCATGTAGTTTCTTATCCTTCGAATTTTGTTACTATCTATTGTCGCTTGTTATTCGCTTAGCATACTGTTTTGTTGTAGTTACTGTTCCTTTTTCTTGTTGATATGCTTTGTTTTTGCTTAATCCTGAACCGAGGGTCTATCGGGAATAGCCTCTCTATCTCCCAAAGTAGGGGTAAGATCTGCGTACACTCTACCCTCCCCAGACCCCACTTGTGGGACTACATTGTGTATGTTGTTGTTGTTGTTGGCTTGCTTAATACTTCTTTTGTTCCATTTTATATGACGTTCTTTCCTTTATTTTATCTGTTCCACACATTTTCACATTTTAGCGTTAAAATTTCCACTTTACCGTTAATGACATCCTCTTATAACCATTGAAATGCCATGTTATGTTTAAGACTATGAGTTTTAAAAATTACTTTTGGAGGTCTTTATTTCTTAAACTTAATGTCAGTCAAAACACCACCATCTAAAATGAAATGGAAGGTGTATTAGCCTTCATTCTACTCTAAAATCAACTGGAACTAAAGTGAGAAGAGGGTAAAAAACTGAAAATGACGGCAAGTATGAAAGTAACACCTGGGATGAGGTTGAGCATTGCTGAGGCAAATGAAGCAGAAGTATAATTAATCCCAGTATACCCAGTTAGCTGAGCTGAACAACTACAAAAAAAAAATCAAGAAACCCCATAACAAAAAATTAGACCTTTATCAATTACTAATTCAAGAAATATCTACTCTCACTATCTCAATTTATGTGATATAGTTCAGATTTTAAAAGTCAAACAAGAAATCTTTTACCGTGATTTATTTCTATGCCCTTTAAATATTTTAAATTGTTAATTATTGTGATTTAAGTACTTTTACTCAGGGGTCGTTTGGTAGGGTATACAAGAATAATGATGAATAGGGTGTATTAATAATGATGATATTAGTAATGTTGGATTTAATTATGCCGGCATTAGTTATGCATGAATTATTTCTTAATGCTGGCATTAATAACATGCATTGCATAATTTTTCCAAAAATACTCCTCGTTGAGGGACTTCAGGGGCAATTATGTCTTTAACCATGCTTATGCATGTATTAAACCTCTTACGTTGCTAATTTGCTAATAACATATTTTGCTATGTATTAGTTATGCATAGGATAATAGGTTGAAAAGGATACCAAATAAATTATTAAAAATACACAAAGCTAATGCATGTACAGACCCCTTTAAGATTGTATGTCGATCAAAATAAAGAAATTTGACTTTCGAAATATAAACTTTTATCACAAAAATTGGGACAGAGTAATTTTCACATACCCAAGAACTCCCAGCAAGAAAAAACCACAGTGAAGTTGGTCACGGCTTTTTTGCCAACTATCATTAGACCAACTTTTTCAAATTGGGTTGATGCCATTCCTATAAATGGCAAAGCTTCCTTCATCTCCATCGCCATTTTTCAAGTGTATCTGAACTTGGATTTCACCAGTGGTAAAGTGCAGTTTCAAAGACTAGGAAGTGTGCTATGTGTGGTCAAATATTGGAGTAAAATTCCAATAAGAGAAAATGAAAACATGACTATTTATGTTTGAAGGTTGGAGTAAAATAGTCCTTTAAATTATTTTTGAATAATTTGATCCCAAAACTACTGATCAGATCGGATTATTTTGAACCTGCTTCAAAATATAAGAGATTTGTTTTTGTTTTTTCTCTTTATTTTGTACCCAAAGTAAACTTCACCAAATAGACATGTGTGTTGGAAATTTACTAAGTCAAAAGTTTTCAAAAATATTCCTTCTATAATGTTTTTTCAATTGATTATTATAGCTAATTGATTTAATATCTCTGGAGACATTATTAATCTTTGATGATATTTTATGAATTTTAATTTTGAAAAAGTTCTTTCCATTGAAGCAAATTTTGACATAATTTTATATAAAAGCAATATATGCATTTGAAAAAGAATCAAGTCTTTTTATCCAACTAAATATATTCATTAGAATGTTATTTTCTACTTGTAATATTTTCAAAGAAAATATTACATTCACGATTAACATAAACCTATTCTTTGTAAAAAAAAAATGAGGGCCCAAATTAATTTTCTCACTCCCACTTTTAATTTTTATAAAAAAATTGTTATTTTTACTAAAAACATTCAAATATATATTATTTTTTTAAAAAAAACTATTAACCTATTCTGGTAAAAATTGAGGCCCCCAAAAATGAGGCCTAAGGCAAACGCCTTACTGGCCTAGCCATCAAGCCGACACTATCGGTAACAAACACCATATAGTTCGAAACTCAATAGATAATGAGTCTATTCCTTTATTTTTTTAAGTGAAACTTACACAAATGACTACACTTTGATTTTTTTAGGCATAACTACATTTTGTAGCTACATTAAAGTGTATTCAAAATTCGGCTCGTTGTATTCAAGTCAAATTTCGATGTATTCAAGTTGGATGTATTCAACTCAGCTGTATTCATTTGTAGCTACTTTTACATTATATTCAGTTTATTATATTTAAAAGTTGTATTCAAATTCACTTTATTTATTTGTATACAAAAAAATCTCCTTCAAAATACAAGTAAAAGTTGAATGCAAAGAAATAAAATACACCCCCAAACACTGGATTTTACACTAAAATTTTACGAATACACTCAAAAAATGAATACAAGAAATAAAATACACCATAATCTGAGATACAAGAAAATAAAATACACCGATTTGAAATAAAATGCACTCCGATCAGAAAATAAAATTCTCCAATCTGACGGGAGGGTTCTCAGGTTTGGACGGAGAGAGAGAGGTGATCGGCACTGGCCATACGACGATGACGGCGATTACCAATCTTACGGTAGCGATTTCCGGTGAAGCTCAAATCTAAACTAAGAGAGAGAGAGAGAGAGGTGACTGGCACCAGCAAGATCTGGAGGGAGGCAAGACGATCTCCTGCGAAGCTCAGATCTGGACAGAGAGAGAGAGGTGACCGGCAAAGCTCAAATCTGACGATGGCCGTCGCTGCTCCGGCGATGATGGCAGTGAGGCGACGACAGAGAGGAGGGAGAAGAGAAGAGGGATAAATACAAGCCATAAATTTAATGTATTTTGGTATAGCTATGAATGTTAATTAATATATAATTTTTAGCTATGAAATGTAATTAAAATAAATTA
Organism: Anisodus acutangulus; assembly: GCA_029783415.1. Taxonomy (NCBI): domain Eukaryota; kingdom Viridiplantae; phylum Streptophyta; class Magnoliopsida; order Solanales; family Solanaceae; genus Anisodus; species Anisodus acutangulus. The sequence continues at coordinate 46,870,764 of CM056500.1, read as the reverse complement.
TAATTACAAAAATAATTAGATACTAATGGTTAGTCATGACACGAAAATTTTCCTTTTTTAAAACTTAAGTATGAGGCTTTTATGTGAGATAAGATTTAAATACGTGACATGCACCTAATCCACATATCACGTATTTTTCCTTTTTATCGCTAGAAGCCTTGGACTGGTTTATAGTGTAATCTTGAAAGTATGAACTTTTTTGCTAAGCTAAATCATCAACATGATTATGAAATCTTTTGAGCTCCACAAATATGCAATTTAATTGGAAGAAATTGCACGTTTAACCCTTCAAATGGATTGGTCTTCAATTTTTTCCCTTTAGCACTTGAGCCAAAAAAATATTTCTTGAGGGCCAAAATTTACAGACCAACACAAGATAGGGACATAAGTGCCAATGACCCATCTAATTGTTCAAAAACAGGCCAGCCCAAAATATCTTCCATTAGGCCCAGTAGCAAAGTTTGGGCCTTCAAAGATTTTGTATCATGAATTAGCTTCAGGATCATCAGCTTTGTTTTGTATTAAAGGCATATTGTTGCTGTTCTCTCCCATTTTCCATTCTTTAGCTTTTTCCCATATCACGGAGTAAAATCCAACTACAATTATGGATGATCCGACCAAACTGCAACCAAACAATTAACAAGATAGTCAATTATTCTTCTTTCACCAAAACTTAATAATTACACTAATTACTTCATTAATCAGAGGCAGATTTATCTTTGCAACATGAAATGGAGGTACAATTACCTTCTTTTTTTTTTTGAGTTGACAAATTGTAAAAAGCTACTAAAAATTTATACTAATATACACCAATTGTCACAAAGAAAAGTTCGAAGGTGTACTATGACCCTCGGGTCAGGGAACAGAGCTAACTGCATAATTCTAGCTAGCTAACAATGATACTAACGAATACTGTCACATCGATTACTGTATTTACTAATTCAATTTTTTTGTTAATGTTGGGTTTGGTGTTGTGATATTTTAACCAACATATCTTTTTAAGGACTGATTTGAATGTATACAATGTTGGAACAAATGTCACAATATTCGGACCAACATCTTCTGAAAAAAATAGTTTTGACTTACTTCACGGAATGAAGTAATATTTGTGGAAATATTACTACGAAGTAAAAGTGACTTGGCAAGGTAAATAAAAGCTGATGAAAAACGTGGGAAGAACAAGTCAAGGTTGTTGCTATGCGTGAGGAACAAGACCAAGAAGTTAGAGGATTTTGCTCCATGATCTTCTCTAATAAACACACCAGCTGCCCAACTTTCCCTCAACATTCACAACGGATCGATGAGCTGTTCAAGGGAGACTCTCTACTATAAATAGAGAGGCTACTACAGTGAATCGATATCCAGAAACAGATTGCAAAAATATCAAGAGAGCTTTCGAGAATTCATCTCAGAAAACTAGATCAAAAGTGTTGCATGAGCGTGTCGACAACATTCTGTCCAACATTACAATTGCAGTTTAGATTCTAGATTAGCTTTGTATTGAGCAATTGTAATGAGAAGTTGTAATGGAAAATAAGCATATTGCAGAAGAGTCAGATGTTGCCCCAAATGTTGTCACACCTAAAGCAACATATAAACCTGAAAAATAGATCACATAGGCCATGGATGAGGAGTCAAATGCCGAATTGCTAGATCAAGTTCGAAGGAACCCCTCATCGAGGATTATGAAGAATCATCCAACGGGCCAAGTGATAGGGGGAGTTTTTGAGGGAATTAGAACAAGAGGGAAAGAACCACTCAATTACAGAGATATGGTAAGGTATGTGTGTATGTCTACCATATACCAAGAGGTTAGTCTTTCTTATTTTATAACTACTTTAGAATCTAAGAATGTTTCAGAAGCACTTAATGATAACTTTTGGATTCAAGTAATGCAAGAAGAGCTTGAACAATTCTCTCGAAACGAAGTCTGAGACTTAGTTCCACGCCCATATAATACAAATGTAATTAGAATCAAGTGGATTTTTAAAAATAAGTCAGACTAATCGGGAACAGTTGTTAGAAATAAAGCTCTCTAGTTGCTCAAGGATATACTCAGGTTGAAGGAATCGATTATGACGAAACCTTCGCACCTGTAGCTAGAATTGAGTCAATTAGACTTCTACTTGCCATTGCATGTTGTCTAAAAATTACACTATATCAGATGGATGTAAAAAGTGCTTTCTTAAATGGTTATCTTGATAAGGAAGTCTATGTTGAACAACCAAAAGGATTTGAAGATCCTCTCCATCCACACTATGTTTACAGGCTCAAAAAGGCACAATATGGAATGAAGCAAACCCCTCGGGTATGATATGACCGTCTAACTAACTTTTTCTTGAATATGGTTTTAACCGTGGTGAAACTGATCGTACTTTATTCATTAAACATCACTGTGTAGATATTATTATTGCTCAAATCTATGTGGATGACATAGTCTTTGGTTCGACCTCACAGTCTTATCTAAAGTCATTTGTTGAAGTTATGTCATCAACATTTGAGATGAGCATGATTGGGGAACTAACTTTTTTCTTAGGCTTGCAGATTAAGCAAAGTGAAGATGAAATCTTCATCTCCCAGAACAAATATGCCAAGAATCTAGTTAAGAGATTTGGGTTGGAAAATGCTAAACAAATGAAAACGCCAATGGGATCTTCGCGGAAGGTATGTAAGGATAATGTTGACCCAACCTTGTATCGATTTATGATAGGTAGCCTTCTATATCTTACTGCAAGTCGCCCAGATATTATGTTTAGTGTTTGTGTATGTGCTCGATTCCAAGCCTGTCCTAAAATTTTCCACTTAAATACCGTAAAATGTATCATTAGATATGTTGCCGGCACAAGTGAGTTGGGAATTTGGTATTCCAAAGACACTAATCCTAATTTAATAGGGCATAGTGACTCGGATTGGGCTGGAGATGTGGATGATAGGAAGAGTACAAGTGGAGGATATTTTTATATTGGTAATAACATTATTTCATGGTATAGTCGTAAACAAAATAGTGTCTCACTTTCAACAGCTGAATCTGAATATGTAGCAGCTGGAAGTTGTTGCTCTCAATTAATATGGCTACGATACATGTTAGACGACTATGAGTTTACTAGCAACACCTTAGTTTTGTATTGTGATAATCTGAGTGCTATAAATATTTCCAAAAATTCAGTTCAACATTCACGTACAAAACATATTGATATTATGCATCACTTTTTAAGAGATTTAGTTGAAAAACAGTTAGTCAAAATTGAACATGTTGACATTATTCATCAACTAGCTGATATTTTTATAAAAGCTTTAGACCATGAGAGATTTTTTAGTTTGAACTTTGAAGAAATCTCTTGGTCTTTGTAATCTCTAAAAAAACATTTTTGGTGAATGTCAGCTGAAACGTTCTCTAACATTTCGGGTGACATTTACCTATGGTATATCACTGACTGATTATTGTTGTTGTATGGTGCATAACTCTTTGGTAACACAAGCATGATCCCTCAATAAGAATATGTTTACAATGAGATACCGTTCTCTGCGAAGATATTATATATCATAAAAAGAGAATATCAAAATAAGGCAAAGCCTTTGCAAATATTTGGCAACTGTGCAAAATAGGCAAAGCCATTGAAAAGATACCGTTCCTATTTTATAGGAGTATCGAATACTTCAAAAGAAATTTTGAGAATACCAAATAAGTATTCTTATTTTTAACACGAAAAACTCTTTTGTATGTGTTTTATGATTAGATCAAGGACACGATGGAAAAATGTTTCAGTGATCAAACTCATAAAATACGTATAAAGTGTGTTTTGATTTGTTGCCAAAATGAAAAGTTAATGGAGTCAAAATACTTGTGTCGTCCAAAATGTTGCCAATATTGCTGTTGACATTTTCAGAGTTGGGATAATTAATCTTAATTTATTTTTAAAAAATCAAAAAAATTCTCCCTATTTTTGTGCCATGTTTTAATTGGAATTCAAACTTTAAAGGATAAGATTAAATTCCTATTATGATGTTTATTGTTTTATCCCAAAATTTTAGGTGTAAGTTATCGAATAAATATCAAACACTTAAAACTAAGGAGTTTTTATTAATTTGAAAGGTTTGACAAGTGTATAAATATTCATCTCATTTGTTTTTTTTTACCATTCTTGATTTTCCCTAAAACCCAAAGGGGGGGGGGGGTTGAATCACATCACAAATCAGACATAACATCATCACCTACCCGGTGTAATCCTCTCCATTTCAAACATCTTCTTCTTTCTCAAACTCTAAAACCTCAAAACCCTCTCCTCAATACTCACCAATGAAAACTTCCCCAATGTCAACACCTATGTCTACCAACACACCCAACAACACCCCTATGAGTACAAGCCCTCCTCAATAACCGGCATATCTTCTTCTTCACATCTGCCTGAAAACAGGTATACAACTATAGTCCTTTGAGGTGATGAAGAACCTCTCGATATCAGCTACCCTGGGATGACAATAATCCCATAGATGTTGATGCAACATCTAATTATTCGACCCTAGGTAAACGACCAAGTTCGTCCTCTTTCCCTACTCGTAGATCGAGTAGAGTGTTTGAAAGAACAATCCAAGAGGAGCCGAGCACCAAAAAGTCCAAGTTTGACACATCTATACCTACTTGCCCAAGTAGTGACACTGATGACATGAACTTTGAGCTATCATTTGAAGAAAGTGAAGAAAATCTTACTGCTTATGTACCTCATAATGTTTCTCAAGACGAGAAAATTTCTGATGATACTCCACTGACGAGATTATGTCCAAAAGGAATTCCCAGACTTGCTAAATCAGATGTTGCTCCAAATATTGCCGATGAAGCCACACCATCTCAAGCAACATTTCAGCAAACTTCAGAAGAGACACCAACACCATCATCCTCCAGCAAAACTGAATCTGATTCTGACATTGAGGTAAATGCTTTCTCAAAAAAATTCTATTCCAAAGCTAAATATAATAAATGGGATTGGTACAAGAATAAGATTATCAAGTCTGAAAAAGTATTAGATATAGCCTCCTATTCAAAATACGATTTGGTAGAATTCCTTAATGATAGAAAGCTTCTCAAATCTGTCACTGAAACATAATCATTCATTGATGAAGTAATTAGGTTGTTTTATGCTAATTTGAATTCTGTTATAGAATATGTCTCATCAAAAAAATTTGGGAAGGTATACCTCTATAACAAGATTTATCAGTTTACACTCTCAATTATAAATCAATGTTTGGGAATTGATCCTGAAAAAAGAAGTAGCACTGCAGAAAGAGCAACAAAGAATAAGGATGAGATGATTGAATATCTCACTAGAGGTATAATGAAAAAGTGGATCCCTCAATGCCCTGCTTCAAAGCTAACTGCCTTATTCTCCACCCTTCATAAAATTGCCTTCCACAATTGGCTCCCTTCATTGAATGAGTCAGTTGTGACAACTGATCAAGCCTCACTTTTGTTCAAAATTGGAAAAAGATTAAAAATTGACTTAGGAAGAATGATATTTTATCAAATGGCCAATCTGGCAGAAAAAAGTCGACTTATATCCTTCCATTTCCCTCTCTTATCTACCAAATCTTAACTACCCAAGGCTTTGAGCCTAAGAGATATGATATAATAGGGAAAGCTCCTGAGGTTTATTCAGTTAACAAAGCGATTTTAAAAAGCAAAGATAGAGTCATTGACCTTCTTTGGAAAAAAGAAGCTGACAGTGAGAATGTTGTCAGGAATGTTACACACATTCAAGGCAACACTAATTCTAGACAATCACCTCTGACAACAGAATGGTTAGTTTGTCAAGTAGTCAAATTCAACCAACAAATATCAGAGGTTGATGCTGCCAGAGATACATTGGTTCAGGCCAGAGACCAGTTCTTGCTTTTGCTTTCTTCCCAAAAAGGGGGAGATGATTCTGTGTAGGGGGAGCAAATAACTGAAAGTTCTGAAGGCAATGTTGCTGCTGCTGAAGAAGCTGTTACTACGGCTGTTGAATAACTGTCTAGGAAGATCTTTCATGAAGATATATGCATACTGATAGAAGACGGCACATGCAACACCTTAACATGACCGAGAGCAACTTTCTCATGAACAAAGTGGATATCCATCTCAATATACTTGGTTTTCTGATGTTGAACCGGATTATAAGATAAATATATGGTGGATATGTTATCACAGTAAACCAAAGACACCTTACGCAATGAACACTGAAGTTCCAAAAGAACGTTTCGGAGCCAACAGATCTCAGTAACTACATTTTCAACGCCTCTATACTCTGCTTCTGCACTCGAAGAGGATAATATGGCTTGCCTCTTGGCATATCATGAGATGAGATTATCCCTTAAGAATACACAATAGCCGGAGGTGGAGCGTCGCGTGTCCGGATAACCTGCCCAATCAACATATGTATATGATAACAATCTGGTTGGTGTTGAGGGGTATAGATGCAATCCATAATCAAGTGTGCCCTTAACATATCGAATGATACGCTTAAGGACAATAAAATGAGGATCCCTGAGGGCATGCATGAATAAGCATACCTGCTGAATAACATAAGCAAATATCAGGCCTGGTGAAAGTAAGATACTGTAGTGCACCTGCAAAACTCCTGTAAAGGGTGGGATCGGTTACTGGATTACTATCAACATCACTAAGCTTTGATTTAGAGTCAACCGGAGTGGACATTATCTTGCAGTTTGCCATTTTAGCCCTGTATACTATCTCATCTGCATACTTGCGCTGACACAAAAACATATTATATGCCGACCTAGTTACTGATATCCCTAAAAAGTAACTCAGCTTCCCTAAGTCGGTCATATCGAATTCAGTTTTAAGCAATGCAATTATTTTATTTTTCAACACATCAGATGAGGCAATAAGCACAATGTCATACACATATAACAATAAATAAGCAATGTTACTACCACGGTGAAAAATAAATAGAGAATTATCACACTTACTACATACAAACTCAATCCGCATAATGTACGGTGCAAAGCGATCATACTACGCTCTAGAGGCATGTTTCAAACCATAAAGTGATTTACGGATATGACATACATACTGAGGGTCTGCCGGATGAACAAAATCGGGCGGCTGGTGCATGTAGACAGTTTCTTTCAAATCCTCATGTAGAAATGTATTCTTTACATCAAGCTGATGAATCGGTCAGTGCTTACCCAAAACAATACTCAGAAATGTGCGAATGGTAGCCAATTTGACAACCGAACTGAACGTCTCACCACAATCAATACCCTCATGCTAATTAGTGATATTAGCCATAAGTCTTGCCTTAAATCTCTCAAGATCACCACTGTCTCTATATTTGTGATGAAAAAACCACATGCAACGGATCACATTCACCCCATCCGATCTAGGAACCAAATCACAGGTGTGCTGTTTAGTTAAAGCATTAAATTCCTCACACATGACCACATTCCAATTAGGGTCTAGTTTGGCTAATTTTGGGCTTTTGGGAATTGGGGCTATGATTTGTGCGAATAGGTTAAACTGGGCTTTGGGTTTGAAAATCTCGTGTTGGGCATGAGTTTCCATATAATGTGTGGGGACGAGGGTGGGTCGGATATTGTAGGATGGTGTTAGGACATGTGTTCCAGTGGCAGGAGCTGTGGCTGGTGGGTGTTGGGTATGTTCAATAGAACACGGGGTAGTCCAGGGAGTGTCGGGTGTTTGGATCTGGGTGTTTTGGGTCTGGGAGTTAGTGCGATCGGTGGGGTTTGGGCTAGAGGTCAACGGAGATAGAGACATGGAATGGTGGGGGTCGACAGGGTTCTGGGTGCAAGCTTTGGTTGGTGGTTGGGTTTCCGGTATGGTGGTGGTGGGGACATAAGGATTGGTTGAAACATCGACATAGGGTGACAGGACATTGGGGATATCGGTGATGGTGGCCGGTGGGTGGTCGGAGTGACGACGAGCCGACTGTAGATGATGGAGGAGGCAGTCGGCGATTGCAGGGACGTGGACGGAGATGGCAATGGAGAGACAGATACGCTGTCGGAACTGGCAGCGGTAGGTGGTTGAGACGGTGATGGAGGGTGGTCGGAAATAGTGCTGGCGGTGGTAGTGGTATTTTCCAGCGATGAGGATGCATGGACGGTGGTGGTTGTTCGATAGAGTTCGGTGAGTATGATGGGTGAGGTGTCGGACTCATCTAGAAAGGTATAGTTCGTGTTTCAAAACTTTTGAATGTTTGGAAAAGGGAAGATTGCTTCATTGAATGTGACATAACGAGACACAATAATTTTGCGGGAAGACACGTCATAGCACAGATAACCCCTATGATTAGACGGGAAACCTAAGAAGACACAAGGAGTGGTGCGGGGTGCAAGTTTATGCGGGGTTGTGGAAGCAAGATTTGGGTAGCACAGACAACTGAAAATCCGTAGGTGCTCAAAAGTTTGGATCCTACGGAATAGAATTTCGGTGGGTATTCTATTTTGAAGTGTTTGGGTGGGCAAAATAATTAGAATATATTCGATCATTTTAACATCATAGACCCAAAAAGAGGGGGGGAGACATGAAATAGGGTCGTACGAACCATGTTATTGATAGTGCGAATGATTCGTTCGGCTTTGCCATTCTGGGAGGAGGTGTGGGGACACGAGAATCGGAAAACTATGCCGTTAGTAGAGCAAAAATTATGAAACGCTGAATTATTGAACTCACGACCATTATCACACTGAAGTGATTTTATGTGTTTTTCGAATTGTGTTTTGACATAGACACGGAATGCAAGAAACTTGACAAACACTTCGGACTTGAATTTAAGCGGATAGACTCAGACAAAGTGAGAATACTCATCCAATAAGACGAGTTAAAATTTATGACCCAGTGAGTTAGTAATTGGAGATGTCCATAAATCTGCATGAACAATGTGAAAGGGAGAATACGTAACACTTGAAGAAGACTGAAACGAAAGACGAACATGTTTGCCTAAAGGACAAGAAAGACATTGTTTGACAAATTTGTCATTATTAGAACGAATTAACTAATTGTTTCTAAGAAAACAAAAAACAGAGGCTCCTAGTTTATTGTGCAAGGTTGACGGAGAGATTATTGTTAAAGCGGTGGGAGGAGTGACATGGGCCATTAGAGATATGGGAGGGTTGACACTAGCAGCGCAAGTGGACAGGAAAGGATAGAGATCACCCTCACTGTTGCATCTCGTAAAGAGCTTCCCGGTACGGAGGTCCATTACGGAAAATTTAAACGGGCCAAAGTTAATTAATATAGAATTATTGGTGGAAAATTTTCTAACGGAGATTAGGTTTTTGATAATGTTATGAGCATATAAGACGTTATTCATGGAGAAATGTGGATATGGTGGTGGGGTTAGTGTGTGACCAAACCCTTGAATTGGAATGCGATGACCGCTACCAACCATAATAGATAGTGGAGTATTTAAACTTTGCAGTTGAGGAATATTACCAGAGTTGTTGGTGAGGTGAGACGTAGCGCCCGTATCCATATACCATGCATTATCGGGCTGCCGAGGAGTCAATGTGATGAAAGTCGGGCCCAAATTGGATTGGGAGATGTCTGGAGCGGATTGTTGGGCTTCGGGAAATATGATCGGATTACTGTGGCCCATTGACTGGCCTGTGGCGGACAAGTAGGCTGCCGGAAATTGGACCCAAAATTGGTTTCCAGAACTTGGGTTATTAGGCTGCCAGAGGTTGGGTCGCGACTGTAGCCCCAATCGCCGCCGCGCGTGACTCGATCGCATGTCCCCGAATCTTTGGCGATGAGGTGGCGATCGTAGCCCCAATCGCTGGCCGATCGCATGTCCCCGAATCTTTGGGCAATGTTGTGTCGACGATGCCATGAGAGCTTTTCGGAGGCTAGAATAAAATTGTTGCTTTTAGGTTGAGGAAGAACAGAAGCCGACAACAATTTTTTTTTAAAAAAATCTCGGGTGAGGAGAAAGGAGAGGAAACAGACGACTGAAATAAAGCTGTCAACTCACTGTTTCTTGGGCAGTGAATAGAAAGCAAAAGGAAATAGAGGACAAAGTTTGGTGACACAGTTTTGTGCTTTCTTGGGTACTGGAACGCGGACCACGAAAGAAACAGAAACAAAATTGTTGCTCTGATCTGCCAAGAAGCAAGCCAATTATATATCACTAAATATTACAAAATATATAGAGTATATTTATAATATACGTTAATACGTTTATTAGAAAAGGACTCACTATATACAACAAAGAAATAAAATGTAAGGAATTGGAGCTTAAACACGTGTGATTTACCTTCCAACATGGATAATTTCACCCATGAATATGCTAGCAGCCATTGCAATCACAATACCAAGTGGATGAAACATGACAACAAATAGAGGTCCCTTTTTCTTCACACATCATGAGCTTATACTCACTTGGAATACATTTCCAAACAAACCCTGCATTACCCGTTAAATATTAAATTTCTAACTCATTATTTCAAAAGTAAAACATCTACAGTATTAAAAACTTTAAAGGTTGAATCCATCAAGTTTAAATCATAAATCTATCTTTGAAATTTGAACTAATCATGCATCAAGGAATATATTTATCTAGTACTTAATTACCGAGTATATAAGAGCCATTAATCTGCTCTGATGGCTTAAACTCCAAGAATTTAAGTCTCTTTCAGTAATTCAAGAGAAAACAGCACATAGAATTGTAACACATCAGCTATAAAACAACATTAAAATCAGCTCTGCTGGGTATTTCTTGAGGACAAATGCCTGTAAAACATGAAACAAACCAAAAATGATCATCATTTCACTTTATTTTCTGGCTGAAACAAATTTTTTATTGGCAATCATAATTACCTGTGAAATGATAAATACAGAAGCAATTAGCGAACTAATCATCATTAGCAAACCTCCAATGACCCAAGTAGAAGGAATTGTTAATATTGAATTCAAAGGGCTAATTCCAAAAACTTGAGGGCCTTTATATAAAGTTGCAACAAGTGCACCTATTATTGATACCAATATCCCAATAGTTTTAGCCACTGTGCTCAAACTCTTGTACTCAAAATTTTCCATCCTAGAAAAAATAAAATTCACAAATCATATAAAATTCGACAAGTTTAATAGAATAAAAACATTTGGTTAGCTAAAAAAAGTGATTTAATTTTAAACCTGATAATGACGGCAAGAATGAAGGTGAAACCTGGAATTAGTTGCAATAATGTTGTGGAAAGTAATGGTGAGGAATATTGAAGTCCAAGAAATCCAAGTATCTGCATCAAGAAACTACAAGATTGCAGTACTATTTGTAGTCATTTAATTTCTTCTATTAATTTAGAATTAATTGCTGAGTTTACGCACATTTTTACATACAAGCAAGAAAAACCCATAGAGAAAAGTAGGCCAAAGAGGTGGAAGAGCTGATCTGCATATCCAAAATGAGAATAATATATGGCAGAATACATAGAAAGCCTATAAATTAGTCAAAAGGATTCATCAAATTTAAAACGGTCAATTCCGCACAAAATATAAAGTGTAGATAAATTTAAATATCGGCCTCTAAGTATAACTTTTGTGCAAATCAATCCAGCAGGACAAAATGCAACACAAACCTAAACATACAAAAGGAAACTTGACGATTGGAAAAAATGTAAATTTAGAAAAACCTGAGCTAATAATTTTGATAAAAAATACATTAGCTTTCACATTTTTTATTTCAAAAAGGAAAATAAAAAAGGAGGGGATATATTGGAGATTGAGTTGTGTTGAGTGGGACAAGTCACGACCTGTTATTCGATCCATCTTGATTCAATTTTATTTTGACTTAAGCAAACTTTGAACGAATTGAGTCAGATTTTAAATCTTGAAAATCTCAAAATAAATTAAAATTTTAAATTTACTTGTTCTAGCAAATAACATAGTAGTAGTATATAGTTTTTTTTTTGCTCTCAGAGGCACAGACGAGTTGGTAAGTGGCAAGGTGATTTGGGTACAACCACTCCGACGTCACGGGTTCGAATCCTAGTGGTGACAGTCTTTGCTGAAATATTGCAAGGGTTGTTGCTGGGTTCGTGTCTCGTTGGTCCTTTCCCTTGCAGGGCTGCCACTCGCGCATATCCCTCGATTTATATCTCACCTGGCCAAGGGGCCTCTGATACAGGTGGGGGATTTCGCCTTCGGGACTTTCCCCTTCACAAAATATATAGTTTTAAGTTACTAATCTCAGAAATTATGACCTGTTACCTATCATTATCTGATAGCATAAAAAATAAGTCATCATTTCATAACGTCATTGTATAAGTTAAATTTCTTCCATATATGTTCCAACTTATGTACTTGACATTACAAATAACTTTTACATTTAAATATTTCTGTTGTAACGGGTCATCGTCTTCCTTATTTTGAAAATTACTAATACGATTAGCTATAATTATTTTAAAAAAAAAGCCTTAATGAAGTAAAAAAGAATTGCAATCTAGCCAAAGAAACTCACATAGAAGGTCACATAACTCATATGCATGGCATGGGCCAATGGGTTTACCTTGAAGGAATCGAAGAGTGATTTAAAGTTGTCTGAACAAGGAATCTCTTCCTTCTTGGCTCGTTCGTTGAAATTAAGTATTGAAGGGAACATCACATTTTTTTAATATCGTCCTTTAGTATATTTTTCTTAGTTTTTGTCAGCTTCTTAATCAAATTAACGATGATCTTCAAGACTTGATTTTTTTGCATATTTTTTTATTAATTTACTAATTCACTTCAGTATCTGCATGCGTGGCGATTTAATGATATTGAGAAAGGTCAGTGTGTTAGTGTTAAATATACATATTATACCGTGATATACACTTAAGGTATATCACGGTTTTGGTCCAAAATCAGTCCGTGTATTACCTTAGTTTATGTATATTACTTTAGTGTAATAATTAGTCTTGTACACTTACCATAATACTTGTATTATCATAATTGTATAGTTAGTGTCCAAGTAGAATAAGGTTTTAGGAGTAGAATAGGAATACGATTCTCTTATTATGAAAATATGTAAATTGTATATATACTCATTCAATTAATGAAAATAATCAAGAGATTATTTCTTTCGGTTAGCATTAAGCCATTAATGCATGTACCTTTTCAAATATGTCATCACTAGCACTAATCTCCATTATTATCTTTTCTCTTTATTGCTTTCTTTTTTTAATATTACTAATAAGATTGTTACAACTTTCATAAATCACATATTACTACCTCTTGATCTCAAACGTTAGTTCAATGGGTAAGGATTGTTCAGGCGTATAAAGAGATCACTTAGTCATTCATCAACCGATATCGATATGGGACTCTTCGACATATTTCAAGTGAAAAAATGATTTTCAACAACAAAAAAAAGGTTAAACATTTTTTCAAGTGAAATTCATATTCAAACTCTAAATATAACTTAGATGAATTTTCAAATATTCATTATCAACTTCAACTTTAATATTTTTTTCTAATTTCCAAAGCTTGTTAAGAGTACACGAAACTATATAATGGTGGGAAAAAAAGATAATATAGAGGCTATCTTATCATTTTTATTGTCAATTTAGTGCACTAGAAAATAAATGGAAATAATTAAATAAGGTTGTTGACACAGTCTGCTTAAAGGCCTTTAGCTAGAGTTTGACCAGATTTTGGATAAATTTTGAACATCTATGTTAAAAAAAATTCAAGTTCCAAAAACTGATCAGTTTTTAAATTTTTGGAACTTTCACTCATAAAATTTTAATTTTTTTCTGAGTGAAATGCATGTCCAAACACAATTTCAAGTTTTAAAAATCACAACTTCAAAAATTAAATTTTCAAATTTCAACTTCAAAATTTATGACCAAACGAGAGCTTAACCATTGACGAGGAAGGAATCAATTTCCCATGGCAATTATTGGTGGGTTCGGCAATTAAACGTTCTTAAAGACGAAGACCATTATTTTCAGAAAAAAAGAAAAGAAAAGGAACGTACAATATTTGATTACTAAGTTGTTAGAAATATACTAAAAAATTCATCGAGCCGGAAACTTGATTTAGAGCATGGTTGGGTTAAAGTAGCTTTTAAGCCTCAAGGGGTAGCCTTTAGATAGAAATACTAAATCTGGTGGAATTGGATTTTCTGGGACGTTTTGTGAAGGCGGACGAGGTGGAACATTGTTTGTTGGGTCCGCTGAAAATGATGGTTCATGTGAACGATTGGTTTGGGGTCCCAAGGGATAAATATTGGATTCAGAGCGGATATTTCCAACGGTGGTGAAAAAAATAATTTTTTAATTATTTTCATTAATGAATGACTATACATACAAGTTATAATATCCAAATATGGAAAATTCTATTCATATTATACTTCTAAATCATATTCATACTTGTACAAGAATTCTACAACTATGATAAGTTTGTACACTAGTTTAATTACAATCATAATCCTATTTGAGCACGGTACCGTGCTATATTCTATCACACCCCCGTAGTCATAGCGGACGGTTGTCGTACGCTGAGACTGTCCCTAAAATCTTCAAATAGAACTAAGGAAAGACCCTTCGTAAAGATGTCAACAATTTGGTATCTAGAGGGCACATGTAAAACATGTACTTGTCCACGAGCTACCTTTCGCGAACAAAGTGAATATCCATCTCGATATGTTTAGTGCACTGATGTTGGACCGGATTGACAGAAAGATAGACTGCACTAACATTATCACAATAGACCAAGATAGCTTTCTGAGTAGGAAAGTGTAATTCTAATAAAAGATTACACAACCAACATAATTCAGATACCACATTAGCCACGCCTCGATACTCAGCCTCTGCACTGCATCACGATAATGTAGTCTGGCGTTTCGCAGACCACGAGACCAAGTTATCCCCAAGAAACATAAAATAACCAGATGTCAAGCGTCTGGTATCAAGACAGTCACCCCAATCAACATCTATTTATTACACAAGAGTAGAGACGGAAGAAGGATATAAATGCAATCCATAATCAAGTGTGGCCTGGATGTACCGTATAATGCGTTTGAGTGCATACATGTGCTCAATCCGTGGGTCATTCATGAATAAACACACCTGCTGAACTGCATAAGTAATATCAGGTCTATTGAAAGTGAGTTACTGAAGTACCCTGCAAGACTGGAATAATGGGTGAGATCCTCGTATGGTGTGCCTAACATAGTACTCAGATTCGGTTTTGTTATCAACCGAAGTGGAAGTAGACTTACAAGATGACATATCAGCTCTCTCAATAATCTCTGCATCATACTTCCTTTGAGATAAAAATAGACCACCTGAATGATGCGTGACAGCAATGCCCAAGAAATAACTCAAGGGTCTCAAGTCTTTCATTGCAAATTCAGAACTGAGAAATGACATGATAGAATTGCGCAGATTATCAGATGAAGCAGTCAATATAATATCATCTTAGTACAATAAAATGTATGCCAGAGAAGTACCACGATGATATATACATAGAGAATGATCGGACCGGCTATGAGAAAACCCAATAGTAGATACATAATCTGCAAACCTCTTATACCAAGCCCGTGGGGCCTGCTTAAGCTCATACAAGGACTTCTTCAGCAAACAGACATGATGAGGATGATTGGAATCTCGAAAACCCAAGGGCTGATGCATATAAACTGTCTCCTTAAGATCACCGTGTAAGAAAGCATTATTTACATCCAACTGATAAATAGGACATGCTTTTGAGAGAGCCAAATTAAGAACAATGCGAATGATAGCAGGTTTGACCACCAGACTAAACGTCTCACCAGAATCCACGCCAATCTGTTGAGTTTTATCATTACATACAAGACGAGTTTTATGCCCCTCAAAAGAACCGTAAGAATTTTCTTTTTGAGTAAAAATTCACATAGAACGAATAATATTAACACCAGATAGACGGGGTACTAACTCACACGTCTTATTTTTAATAAGAGCATTATATTCATCAGTCATAGCCAATTTCCAATTCGGATCATGTAGTGCAGACATAGGATTACGTGGTAGTGGGGATTTAGAGACATTAGAATTGAGATTAAAATATTGTTTTGGTTTAAAAATACCCCTTTGACTACGAGTAACGAGCCCTTGACTCGAGGTAGAGTTGGGGCAATGTGCGGGACGGTGACGGAATGACCAGTAGGGGCGGAAGTCGATACTGGAGTGGGTTGGAACACTAGAACAGTACCGAGATCGGTACTGGGCCGTGTTTCTGGTCCACTGGGCAGAATCGGTGGAATAGTGGTAACGAGACTGTGTGGGCCAGCAGGCAGTGGGCCTGCTGGCATATATTAGTCACGGGACAAGTTCGATAAATAGTGGATAATATATGGTGAGACCTCGTCATCTAAAAAATTATACGAACTAGGCACGGGACTACTCACTTTAGCAAACGGAAGTTGGATTTCATCAAAAAGAACATGGCGACTAATTATGATTTTATTAGACGATAAATCAAAACACTTGTAACCATGATGATTAGATGGAAAACTCAAAAATACACAAGCGGTAGAACGGGCTTGAAGTTTGTTAATTGTTGTTGACGGAAAAAGTGGATAGCATAAACACTTAAAGACCCTAAGATGTGAATACGAAGGAGTATTATTATAGAGAATTTTAAGGGGAGATTCATATGCTAACCCTTTGGTGGGAAGTATGTTAAGGAGGTAAGTAGCCATTTGTAGTGCATGATGCCAAAAGAAAGGGGGTACGGAATCATGGGCTATAAAGTTCGGACAATATTATTAACGATACGAAATTTACGTTCGGCCTTCCCATTTTGTGAGGACGTATGAGGACAAGAAAAATGATAAACTATGTCATTAGCATCACAAAATTCCCACAACAACCCATTACCGTAATCCTTGCCATTATCACATTGTATATTTTAAATTTTCCATTCGAATTGGGTACGGATGAATGCTCTAAATTTGAAGAAAGTGGAAAAAACTTGAGACTTTTTAGATAACAGAAAGGTAAAAAAAAATTAGAATAATCATCAAAAAATAAGACATAATAACGATGGTCCAAAGAACTTAAAATGGGAAATGTCCATAAATCACTATGAATAACGTCAAAAGACATCAAAGTATGGGAAGTAGAGGCTACAAATGGTAATCGATCATGTTTCTCTAACGGGCAAGAAGAACAAAGTGGAGTACTACGCTTACCCTTACAAGAAATAAAATTGTTTTTATGCAAACACGAAATAATAGACGATCCCGGATGACCCAAACATGCATGCCACAAGGAAGGAGCAAGGGCGGAAAAAGTAGACGGCATGGCTTGACTCGTGGAATTGGTGGTAGTTGTGATTGGATAAAGCTCTCCCCCTACTATTGCATCTCATTAGAGGTATCCCCGTTTTGAAATCCTTCACAGAAAACTCAAAGGGATCAAAATTAACAGAAACCTAATTATCAGTGGTGAATTTTTGGATAGACACCAAAATTTAATTAAGTTAGGGGCATGAAGGGTATTTTTCAAAATTAGAGGTGGATGTGAGAGACAAAGTTGTATGTCCATAACTTCGAATTGAAATTGAGTTGCCATTACCAATAATTATACCATGATTTTTGCCCAAATTTGAATAAGACGAGATAGTACCTTGATCGAACGTCATATGAGAAGTGGATCCGATCTCTATATACCAATTCACGTCCGGGGGATTTAAGTCAAGTGTATGCATTGCGGCTTCAATATCTGTAGGTGTCGGGATCGGGTTTGAGCCCGCAACATGGAAGGCCTACGGGGGCCGAGGCCTAAGCAGGCCTGCCTGCTGTCCCGGTCTATTACTGTACCGCATTCCATTATTTGGGACCGATAAACTAGGCCTGGAATTTTGCTGGAACTGAGCCCAGTTTCCCGGATAAGGAGCAGGCGGAAAATAAAGGTTGTTGGGCCAATGACCACTGGCCCAGCCCCACTGCTAGGGGGCTCCCAGCTGGTGCCAGTTGTTCTGCGGCCCACTGCTCCGAGGCCCATTGTTGTAGCTGCTACTGTTCCGTCCCCCGCCGCTGTTACCACCGCGATTGCCACCGTTGTTTTTGCCATTATTTTTACGATTTTGACTATTTTTGCCGCCACCGTGGTTACAGTTTTGGGCCGAATTTTTAGAGAATGAGTGAAGATCATCTGACGTGGTCATCATTACGACAAAATGTGCTCCGATAGCCGCCTTTTTAGCCAAATCAACCTCTTCTAACGTGAGCATGGAACGGGCCTGATAAAATGGTGACAGATGATTACTTTGACGAAGTAGTGTTCCAACGCCATTATATGCCTCAGAAAGGCCTGCAACCATTTCAAGAACAAGACGATTATTGGTAACGGGCGCACCAACGTTGTGGAGTTGGTCTGCCAATTCTTTCAGCCTTTTACAATAGGCCGAGACATTAGGAAAATCTTCTTTGTTGACATGGAAAAATCCCTGTCAGGAGTGACATCACGAGAATTTTTGTTATCTTGGAATATATCACGCACCCTATTTCAAGTAGCCATCGCCGTAGCGTCAGGTTCAATAATCGTCTCTAAGTGGTCTGTAGAGATTGTGGAATAAATTCACTGGATAACGGTAGCATCAAGGGTTGTCTATGACGTGGGATCATCCTCAGGGGTAGGCATCTTCTCCTCGCCATTTACCGAGGGGATTATGTGATGGAGGACTTGATGCGAGTATGCGTGAACTTTGAATAATTTCAACTCAATTTTTCAGAATTAACTGTATTTGTTTTTTTCATGTTCAATTCTATAGATTAAAAAGCAAATTATTTCATGTTTCGGTATGAATTTTATGAAATAAGTTTAAGAACTCTTAACATAATTTGATTTTAAGCAACCAATTTTGTTGAGCTCTGCCTGCTTATCAAGCTCTTCTCATCACTTTCTTATACTCTAACTCTCGCTACTAGCGGTGTTCACAATTTTATAGAAGGGCTTTAACAAGCTATCTATTATATCTATTATCTATTATACATAATAGATAACTTGTCGAAGCCCCTTCTATAAAAAGAACTTTAATGTGATATTTTTTGAATTTCTAATTAAAATTTCAAATTCTGCTGCTGAAGAGGCATACGATAGTGAAATATAGAGGGAAAGAAAAGAGTTTGTAAAAATTGCGCATATAATAATTGTTGAGCTTATACTACAAATTTGCTCAAGTGTGAGACTAAAAGACAAATAACAAATCCTCATATAATAGTTCTTGAGCTTATACCACAGTGCTCTTAAGTGTGAGACAAAGACAAATAACAAATCCTAACACGAATATAGTCAAAGTTTTCACTAATCTCAACATAAAAACAAAAGGACAAAAGAAAAGGAACTTATTAATGTGTTTTTTTTTCTTTTTTATGGAGGGAGTAGGTATAGTGGCATTTAATTAGCAAAAACTTAAGGGGTATTAGTGAACTTAATCATTAATTAGAAAACCAATTCTAACCCGTAGGTCTCGTATTAACCCACAAAAAACGATAACCACATTGTGTATTAGTGGTTGCTTTTGCTTCAAAACCTCGAGAATTCCGTTTTAATTCTATATTTATAAGCAAAATTCCATTATATTATTATTTCATTGTACTACTAAACACTTGTCCTAGTAAAAGAATACTCAAATTCTTAAAACTCTTTTCTCTAGTTTAATTTTTGTTGTTATAAGCATCATGGGCAAGGTCAAGATTGGAATCAATGGTATTTTTTACTAGTGATTAATTGCATATTAGTGCCTCCATTTGTTTGTTACATTTGTTTTTTAATGATTTCTTGGTTTTTGTATATGTAGGTTTTGGAAGAATTGGTAGATTGGTTGCAAGGGTGGCACTGCAGAGTGATGACATTGAACTTGTCGCTGTCAATGACCCCTTCATCACCACTGACTACATGGTTACTCGATTTCCCTTTTAACTCTTTTTTTTATAACCATCTACGTATAAGCTTTGAATGAAAGTCCGATCACAGGCAGTAATAACTCTAACTGTTATAAAGTAGAGAAATTAATTGTCGCATAAGTAGTGACTTGCACGAATGATATAATGATTGCTCTGTGGTCTCCGATATGAACTCGGTAAAGTTAAATTCTCCGTAAAAATGCGGAGTGTCCAAAATTTACAGATCCGATTAATTCTTTATTGATTCATCAACTCCTTTGTTGATTCGTTAATATTAATTGTAAAATTTAGTTGCCACGACTAGAGGATGTTACATATTCATCTTCAAAGGTTGTGGTCACACATAGAACTAGATCTAGAGTGTCGGCAGTTCGATTAAACACGTTAGACCAAAGATATATGTGAGAAAATTATGAAAAGTAACATAATTATTAAATTTTGAACCCAATTTTCAAAGAACTTATGAGAATCCATTAAGTTTAAATATTGTATCCGCCTCTAATTCGATTTGTACACTCTTTCCTTGCACTTTTTCCCTTAATGGGCCTACTAGACATGAATTAAATAGGGAGGTAAAGAAGAGAATATTCCATATTCTTGGATCTGTATACAAGTGAATCAAGAATTATATTAATCAGGTGAAAAGTACTACTGCATCTAGTACTGTATCGTAACAATTTAACTATTAGTATATATTTTGAGCCAAAAACATTGAATCTGTGCACTTAGGTTTCTGTACATGTAATTCACTTCTAAGTTGGAAAGGGGTGTCCCCCCCCCCCCCCAAAGTTTACCAGCTATGATTCTGGCAAAATTAATTGAGGCTTAACTAATTGGTCAGCATTGCATTTTTAAATAATCAGGAAAGACTTCCGAATCCAAATGAAACATGTCCAAATGTGTGTGATTCCTTTCCTGCTGGCAATTTCTTTTTGTCTCTTTTCCTTCGGAGGCTAGTTACAATTTAACACTTGTATACGTCTAGAATTTAAAATTTTCAATTTTCTGTTTATTACTGTCCCTATAAATCGTGAAACTTCATTGCCGTAGTAATTTCAGGACTAGGTTTTGATTGCTCGTATATAGTTGACATATTATTCTTTTTGGATGTACTCCCGAATATACATGTCAATGTGGTATATAACTTGTGGTACATAGCTCCGATAGCATAATTTAACGTGCAAGGAATTTTGTACTTTTGTTATAGCACGATATGCCTGATTCTCTAGCTGATTTTCCATACTGACCACTAATATATATATTTTGGTCTGATTCGAATTATGTGTTTAATAGACCTACATGTTCAAATATGACACTGTTCATGGCCAATGGAAGAAACACGAGCTTACTGTTAAGGATGAAAAGACTCTTCTCTTTGGCGATAAGCCTGTCAAAGTATTTGGTGCTAGGTAATTAATTGCATTTCCAAGATTTCAACCTTGCGTTACAATGTTGTATCTTTTTCTTACTTTTCTTCTTGTGTGACAAACAGAAATCCCGAAGAAATTCCATGGGGTGAGGCTGGAGCTGAGTATGTCGTAGAATCCACTGGAGTTTTCACTGATAAAGACAAAGCCGCAGCCCACATGAAGGTTCTCATATTTCATTTTCATGAGTGAGGATTGTCCAAGTCCATATAAATAGTTCACGTTCCATTTCATTTCTGATGTGGGACTCTTAACACTCCCCGCACGCCCATACCTCGTTAACTGGAGCGTGGACAATATAATTTGGGGGCTCAACATCGGTGAACAAATAATTGGAATGGGTCTGGTTCTGTTACCATGTAAAGAATTGATCTTGGTCAATCCTCCCCCCTTTGAGCTAGCTTTTGGGGTTGAGTTAGGCTCAAGATCCATTCTTTCATGGTATCAGAGATAGACCCATCCCAATTCATTGTTTCCGATGTTGGCCCCCCTCTTATATTGTCCACGCCCAGATGTCCAGCTCTGGGCGTGAAGCGGGGTGTTGAGTTTTCCCACTTTGGTGGGATAAGTGGTTCTTGGTCTCCTTATATGGTTTGGTCAATCCTCCTCCCTTTGAGCTAGCTTTTGGGACAGAGTTAGGCCCAAAATCCATTCTTTCACATATTTATACACTAACAGTTTAAAGTATTTTTTATGCTAACGCTGATAATTATGACGTTCCGTCTATTTAATTTTTGTTAGGGAGGTGCAAAGAGGGTTGTTATTTCAGCCCCTAGCAAGGATGCACCTATGTTTGTTATGGGTGTCAATGAGAAGGAATACAAATCCGATATTAATATTGTCTCCAATGCTAGTTGCACTACCAACTGTCTTGCTCCATTGGCTAAGGTTGTTTTTCTGTTGTTTTTTCAGTGTGTTTGGTATGTGATTTCCACATTTAATTGAAATCCGAATTTAATATTTCAATTTAATCATCAACAGGTAATTAATGACAAATTTGGTATCGTCGAGGGACTTATGACCACAGTCCACTCTATTACTGGTATGTTAAGCTCCTCATCACTAGTGCTAATTACTAGCGCTCTTAGTTATATTTCTCGAGTTTAACATTATCGATCGCTAATTGATCTGTATTTGTTATTTAGCAACGCAAAAGACAGTCGATGGTCCTTCTATGAAGGACTGGAGAGGTGGACGTGCTGCTGCTCATAACATTATCCCTAGCAGTACAGGAGCTGCCAAGGTATTTTAACTGCCAAATTGCATTTCTGCTGAGATGTTGATCTTGTTTTGTGGAAAAGGCAACTTCTTAACTACTAAAAGAACAGGAATTAGCTACGGACAAAGTTTGTTGCTAAACAACAAAATCTGTTGCTAATCCTATTTAACAACGAATTAGTGACAAATTATGAAAAAACTTTGTTCGCTCCGAGCAATTCAACATGGATAAGCGACAAAGTTCGTAGCTAATTCTAGTTGTTCTTGTTCTGTCCAAATCTATCTTTGTATATTTATTAGCCCTGTATGCTTTATGAGCCGGCCCACGCTCCAAAAAGCCTAGCATAATTTACCCTGTTTTCTCCTATACAGTATGCAATTATACAAGCTTATGTGCTTCTAGTGGAAATTGTGTACTTAATGTACATTTTACATTTGATTATGCAGGCTGTTGGCAAAGTTCTGCCAGCACTGAATGGAAAGTTGACTGGAATGGCTTTTCGTGTTCCGACTGTTGATGTTTCAGTGGTTGATTTAACCGTGAGGCTTGAGAAAGCAGCCACCTATGATGAAATCAAAGCAGCTCTCAAGTACTAACACTTTCGATCGAACTTTCTCCTATTGTGAAGAATTTAGTTAATCTTAGGTCCAGAAATTTTGCAGGTAGCTAATTTTTCGTGTTCTTGTACAGGGCTGAATCTGAGGGTAAAATGAAGGGAATTCTTGGCTACACTGAAGATGATGTAGTCTCATCTGATTTTGTGGGTGATTGCAGGTGAGAATCGTACTTAACATCTAGCAGATTTAGACTAGATACGACGGGTTAGATTGAATTCATTGTATCTAGCTCGGACTACGTATATGTATGTGTACATGACAGAAAAAAATTGACATATATATAAATAGCAGAACTCACCGACTCTAAATTCTGGACTCGCCACTGCTTAACATTATGATATGTTGCATGTGTCAGGTCAAGCATCTTTGATGCCAAAGCTGGTATTGCTCTTAGTGGGAACTTTGTTAAGGTTGTCTCGTGGTATGACAATGAATGGGGCTACAGGTAAAGCTTTTACCGGAGATTTTTACCTTTTGACTAGACATATGATAATAAAATATTGTTTGTGAGTTGTGACCAAAGACAAATTTAAGACAGGTTTTGTGAGTGCAACTGAACCTATTACTTTTCGTTCGAACTGTTATACATGTGCAAAAAAGTTTAAAATATACACATATAATAAGATTGCACTCGTTCTGAACTCACTATCTCTATATTTTGTGTCTGTTTGAGACACATGGTAACATTGTATATTTTTTGTTGTTGGTGCAGTAACCGTGTTATCGACTTGATTCGTCACATGGCAACTGTTGCATAAACAGTTATTTTTCTCTAAATGGCGGCTGGTTATAGTTCAAAAAAGAAGAATTGAAGAAGCTCGGAATAATAGAGAAGTAGGAGATCAGTGCATTATATGCAGAGACCCCTTCTATTATTTTTGGAGTTTTATTAGAAAGCTTCTGAGGATTTTTTTTCTTCTTATAGTTCAGTAGGAATAATAAGACAATGAGTGTATTCTGCTCAAATTTTTTGCTAGAAAAATGCTAATTTTGGTACACTGAGAGATTCTTTTTGGGCTTCTATGTATGCAATTGAATTGCAGTAGTGACTTTCTCATTTGCACCTTCAATGTTCTCTTGTTAACTCTGTGAAACTACTTTCTCCATTTACTTTTACTAGTCATATTTTGCTCCTCGATAATCAAACTATATGTACTTTGATTAATATTTTAAGATGTATTTTTCATCATATCAATATGAGAAGAATTACGACTTATATTTTTCGTATAGTTTTCGAACATCTAAATTTTAAATATTGAATTAATCTAATTCAATTTAGCTTCAAAAATTAGTCAAATTAACTCTCGTGAAGCGAAATGTAATAAGTAAAAGTGAACAGAGGGAGTAAAAGATAATTTGTTTGTTAGTTTTGTAACAGATTTAGCCCTTCATGATCCAAGAAACAATTTCCGTATTTGATGTCAAGCATATTATACATCATTTATTTTACTTTATCTTGTTTAATTTAGGCATATGGTCATTTGAATTCGTGTCAGGTTCACTTAAAAGAGAGTAAATTGCTTTCTACCAAAATTTTTACATTTTCAAGATTCAAAATTCAAGACCTCTTGACTAGGGGCAAAAGATCTCAATTATTTCACCACACCTTTGGTGGTTACATTATTTATCAGTTAAGAACTTATTTGACACAACCTTTGTTAAAATGGATCTGAAAAGCAAAACAAATACTAAAAATACGGGATATGTTGTTGTAAGCTTCATGTTACCTGGCAGAAGCAAAAGGATGAAATTGTCATATAAAAAACACTCTAGAACTATATGTTTCTAAAACACTCTAATAATAGAGAGATCAACGAGAGAGGAGACAGGAGGAGCAGGAAATTTTGGTTCATTCTAGAACTAGAAAAAAATTCAAAGAAAGTATTCCTAGAATAATTATTTTTGTTACACAAAATAACACAGAAACAGAAAATCAATATGTAAGGGCCAAGGGGTATACTATCCAGTTTGGGTTATAAATAGTTTTATTACATTAAATGTAGAATAAGGAAATATGTGTGACATATAAAACCACAAGAAAAATATGTGTTACAAGACGAAATTTCAGAGAAAATTTGTTAAATTATTTCTAAAATCCTTTTGCGCTGTTGTTAACTAAGGATGTGTTTGGTATGGTGGAAAACATCTTCCAGAAGATCATTTTAATTTTCTCATGTTTAGTATGTGAAAATGTTCACTCTAGAAAAACGACTTCCTTAAAAATGATTTTTCTAATGGAAGTAATTAAAATAAGTTTCTTAAGTAATATTCAAAGTTTATTGTCTCTTCCCCGACTCATCTAAAATTTAGAATCTTTAATTTTTGTCCTTCGCTCAAAAATACTCCGAGGTTCCGGGTTTGAACCCCTGCTCATTCAAAAATAAAAATAAAATTGTAAGGTTGAGTTTGGATTCGCAAGGCAGAATTTGTCTTATGCCTGAAGGCAAACTCTGCCTTTAAGGTAGAGTTCGCTACCTTAAGGCAAACTCTGCCTTAAGGCAGAGTTTCAAACTCTACCTTGCAAAATCCAAACTATGTCTTGCGATTTTTTTTAGTTTATGCCTGAGCGGGGTTCGAACCCGAAACTCGGAGATTTTAGGCAAAATGTAAAAATTAAAGATTTTTAGTTGAAGGGGCAAAAATTAAAGACCACCCCAAAATATCGCCCCCTAACGCTACCAACCCCACCCTTGACCATTTCAACCTCTGCCATCCTCTAAGCTCATTTCACATTCACAGTGTTTTGCTAGATTACATATAAATGCCCTTGAAATAATATTTTTTTACTTACTTATCCAATACTAAAAAATAAGTAAGAAATTCACTTATTCCAAGAAAACAGTTTCCTTCATTCCAAACACTCCGTAAGGTAAAATAATTACCACAAGAATCATGATATACTACTACTATGGCAGTCCGGACAGCACCCTAAAAGTATGATGTAGATAATCTTTCTAGAATTAATCGCTACTTGTACGGTTCGAACTCGTAACTTATAGGTCACACGAAAATAAATTTACCGCTGCTCTAAGACTCCCTTTCTACTAAGGCTGGCCAACGGGGCGGGTCGGCCCGGTCCCGCCCCGACCCCGCCCCGGTCCCGCCTCTACCCCCTATTAAAAAACAAATTCAGTAACGGGACCTCAGCTAGTCCTGTCGGGGATCGGCCCGCTACATTACCGCCAGCCCCGATCCGGCCACATGTCCCGCCAGATAACCCCCCTCCCCTTTACACAAAATAGTCGTTGCACAACGACCATTTTATATTTTGGCCGTTGTGCAACTTCCATTTTTGGCCTCCCCCTCTCCAAACCCCCCTACCCCCTTAATATTTATTTTTAATCCCTAAGTTATTATATTTACACTTTAACTCAATTTCCCAATTATAAATAACTCATTTTCTCTTCATCTTTCTCACAAATATTTCTACAATCTCTCTAATCTCTCAATATATCTCTCTATAAGTCTACATTGTGTACTAAATATTTAATTTTATTTATTCATTTGGGAGTGAAATTGGCAACTAGCTTGAGGATCATCCATCGAGCAAAGTTTCAATTTTCAACCTCTCGATTACACGTCGGTGTTTGGTACATTCGTTCCTTCATTAAATTATTATTGTTTCTTTATTTTAATTAGCTCACTTAATTTAATTATCTTTAACTATTTATTAGCATAATTAAAATTGAAGGACTTAAATGTATGTTTAAAGGTAAGGGTAAGAATTCCTCTAGTAGGGGTAACAAGGGAAGGGGTACTTCTTCTAGTCATCCTATTCATAGACAAGATGATTTTATTGATACTGAACATTTTCCTGCAATACCATTAGATTTAGACGAGGAGCTATTTTCTGGAACTCAACAAGACTTTAATTTAGAGGATAATCTAGATGATACACCACTTGATCTAGATGACACACCGACTAATCTAGATGACACACCTAGGGATGTCAAGTGGGTATAATTTTGCAGATTCCGCACCGGGGCGGGTATGAGTATAACTTTGGCAGATAGTAGGCGGGTATGAGTATTGAAAATGTACCCGTCATAGGTAGGCAGGTAGGTGGTGGATTTGCAGTCATACCCGCCTCCCCCTCCACGCATTCAACCGCCTATCCGCCCGCCTTATACCCACCCCAAGCCCAAAATATTAGCAGCCCATAAGTCGTGCCTTCAGCCCATAAGTCACGACAAGTCACTCATTCTCCAACAAAACTCAAAACCCTATGCCTCTTCAGTCCTTCACGCCTCCCTCTCTCTTGTTCCCCTTCACGCCGTCTCTCCTCCCTCTCTCATTCTCGACGTCTCTGCCTTTTTCTTTAAAGGAAAAATCACAAACTTTTTTCACAAACCACCTCGACGTCTCTGCCTTTTTCTTTAAATGAGATGTTGATTGGAAAATATTGTTGTCTTTGCTTTGTGCTTTGGGGTTGTCTTGGTGAGGTCAATTTTTGTGCATCTGTTAAGTTTTACCTATTGGGTTTGTGGAGTTCAATTGAAAAAGTTGAAATTTTTTAACTTATATAGCTGAAATGATATCTGGGTTTTTTCTACATTTGTAATATATAGCTATTTGGGTGGATAAATTTTGGGTTTTCTTGGAAATTTTGTTTTCTTGATTCTTTGCTATGTAAGGGGAAGAGTGGTGAAAAAAATGGGGAATTCTGATGGTGAAAAAATTCGGAATTCTCCTCTCTCTCTCTCCCCCAAAGAAAATGAGATCGTGACAGTATTGATTCTTGACTCAAATTTTTGGGATAATTTTTGGAATTTGAATTTTTGGGATCATGTTGATCACTAATTGATCACAAATGAATTTGATTACAAATATGGCAGGCGGGTACAGACGGTTATTGGCGGGTGACGGATATCCACTTGGGTGGTGGATCGGATGTTGATTTAGGAATATACCCGCCTAGGCGGGTATGGATGTTGAAAATTATACCTGCCACGGGTGGCGAATATAAAATTTTCTGTCGGGTACGGGTGCGGGGAAGGGGGTACCCGAACCCGCCCCGCCCCGCCCAATTGCCATCCCTAGACACACCCACTAGTGCACTTCCAACTGGAACGCCTCATATTCCCCCCTAGTATGAGACAAGGCCCACCACAATGAAAATTAAAATCAGATGCGTGGAAATTTTTTGATAGGGACGTAGAGCATCAAGTAGTTAGATGTCAAATTTGTAAAAATATTTTTAAATTTAAAATGAGAAAAGTTCAGGGTGAGACGGGGGTGCGGTTTAATGAGACACATACATAGGTTTCACCCAGCTAGGCATGCCCAATACCTGGCTGAAAAATCGGGTGCGCAAATGTCCTTTCCATCGGGACAAGGTTCACATATTGTTCCGGATCAAGTACAATGTCAAATTAACCCTATGAAGGGGGAAATTGTAGGCCCTAAATATGATAAACATAGAGATAGGGAAGCAATAGCAAAATAAGTTGTTGTGAAGGGTTTGCCTTTTTCATTTCATTCTCTCATGGTTTTAATCATTATATTAGAGACATGTATAATCCTGCTTTTAACAGTTTTTCTAAATCAACTGTTATGAGAGATGTATTTAAATTTGCACATGAATATCAACAGTATTTACGTTATTCCTAATATCATTTTACTGGTAAAGTATCTATCACATTTGATATAGGCCGTAGTACTAACGACCATGATTATTTAACGGTAACATGTCATTGGATAGATTATAAATGGTCTATGCAAAAACATATTTTAGTGTATAGATTTATAGATGATAGGCACATTAGTACTTTTATTTCAGAAAATATTTTTTCAGTTTACGATTATTATGGCATAACTGATAAAATTATGTCTATTACATTAGATAATGCATCTTCTAATAATTATGCTATTGGACTTTTAAAACATTTTAACTCCATCTTTTTCAAATCATTTTCATATAAAATGTGTGTGCCATATATATAACTTAGTTGTAAAGGATGATCTAACATTTTTTGCAGACATTCTTGATAGAATACTATTTGCTATAATCTTTATTTTTAAAAGTAATAGAATACAACGAAAAAAGATTATAAAAAAACTTGTCACGATTGTCAACTACCTTATAGAAAAATTCTCGAAGAAGTACCCACTAGGTGAAATTCTTTATACGAGCAACTACTTGTTGCTTATGACTATAGAAGACCTATAACTTTATTTTTTAACGCCTATAATCAAAATCCAAATGATATGGTTGTAGATAGCAATTGAAAAAAAAATCAGAACTTATTATATTTCTAGATAAATTTTTCAAGCAACAAAAGAATTTTCCGGTATATATTATCCTACAATTTCTACTATGTTGTTTTATATAGCTCTGATTTTTTTATTACTTAGTGAATATATGAAAAAACCTGCATATAATGCACTTATTAAAAATGTTTATCAAATTAAAAAAATATTTTATTTTTATTCTCATTATTTATATTATTGGTGTTGTATTAAATTCGACTATTTAAGTAGACAGTTGTAAAACATTTATTAAAACTATTTATGATTGTATAGCAGTACTACTATCTCCAACTCCTAAAAATCCAAATGACCCACCACCTATTGAACAAACTAAAGAAGAAGTGTTGTCTAGCATACAAGATGAATGCAAAAAAGTATATAGGTATTACCAACAAGAAAGTGCTAGCAACCAACCGACTTCCACACCATCTTCTTCATCATCATCTTCTTCTTCTTCTTCAACACAACCTTATAAAAGACATGATGTTTCTGCCACTAGTATTGAAAGCCTTAGAAATAGAATGTGTGGTGGTAACACTACTAACCAAGTTAGCGAGTTTGATGTTTTTGTTTTGCAGGGTGTTGTACAGTACCAAACAGATATCAATGAAGAAGGACATGAAGACTTGCTGAAATACTGGAGGGAGAATGAGAAGTCCTTTCCGACACTTTCAATGATGGTCCGAGATGTTTTGAACATTCAAGAGTCATCAACAACGTCTGAAAGCGCTTTTCTTCCGGCAGATTCAAATAGGAGAGAACAAACACTCATTAGCGGGAAACAGCTTGGAGATTGCAGTGTTATTCAGAGATTGGATACGAGCGGAGCGGAGAAGGTGCGGTCAACCGGAGATCAATGAAGAAGAAGACGAAAACTACAACGATATCTTATCCGAAGGTGGGGGAAGCGACGTGGAGCAATTTGATCAACAAATACCAATTCCAACCGAAGAACCACATGAAATTATAAAGAAACTAGAAAAGGTTTTTTTGAAAATGTAATTTTAGTTTTACTATGTCATTTGCAACTTTTGAACAACACCTCAAAGTTGCAATTTTGACAATTGTGATTGTATTACAAAAAAATCATATTTCTATTAAATAATATAAGAGGCACAAAAATAGCATTTGGATATTTTTATTACACTATCTTATTCAATTATTGAGTTATTTATATATATGTTATTTTTTAAAATTAAGTGCAAAAAAAAAATTACAAAAACCCGACCCCGTCCCGCCCCGATAATACCGGTACCCTTTTTCGATGGGAACGAAACCGGGATGGGACATCAGCAGAACCTGCCAGTCCCGCCGGGTACCGATTCCGCCCTAACCCCCGTCCCGCCAGGCCCCGCCCCGGACCCGTCCCGTTGGCCACCCCTACTTTCTAGTTTCTACTACAAAAATTATGATATATATGGAAATAGGAACGGGGATTTCCAAGTTAGAAAGGAAATGTTACCAACCAAATGTGGAATAAGAAGATTTCTACAATATTTTCTAAAAGAAAAAGAAAATAGTCATTAGCCCTATAAGACTCTAACCCTCGCAAAAGCTACAAGAACTCGTGGCCGTATCTTTTCACCAGCGAATTGCCGATTTTCCCAAATCTAAATTTCTTCATCAACTCCTAAACTATTTTCGCTCCACAATAAAGGTGAATTATACATACTGTTACTGAATTTATACTTACTATAGTAAATTACTTATCATCTTTATCATATTTTAGTAATTAAAATTTTATTAGCAATTAGTATATTTTTTATTACTGTTTAATTTTCTGATTTACGAAAAAGCCTAGGGGTTAGGACTTAAATTAGTTATCACCCCAAAAATAAAAGCACTAGGGTTAGCCTAAAAAATAGTAGGTTTTATAATTTAGCATACTTTCCCACCGACATATATATATAGAGAGATATATTATGATACTATAACACAATTAACACCATAATTTTCTTTTGTTCTAAAACTTTTTTTCTTGGTGTACCAGTTGTGTTGCAACTGATAGAAGGGTATACCATTGGACCGAAAATTATATTGTTAATTTATCATATTTGTAGAATTCTTGTACAAGTGTAATTATGTTATTAGTATTGTATTAAGAAAAAGATATTAGAATTATAGTAGGAAAAGGTAGAGTTATTTTTCATATTTAGAAATTGTATATTTGTATATATATCTCTTCATTAATGAAAATAATCAAATGATTATTTTCTTTCATGGTACCAAAAGTCTAGGACAAATATTTTCCTTCTCCAACCCGCTATTCCGCAGCCCCCTTCTAGTTATTCGAGTCGTGGCCGACGGCCACCCCTCCAAATTTACTTCTAAATCCCTAATTCTCCTCTTGTTCTTTCATTATGTCTACCTCAAAGAAACACGTTTCATCCCGCTTCATCGCTCCCAACATCAAGAACATCTCTATCGTTCTTGAGATGGAAAACATCCAATACGCGACGTGGGCATAATTATTTAAAGTTCATGCACACTCGCATCGTGTCCTTAATCACATCATCCCCTCATTAATGCAGACAAAGAGAAGGTGCCTACCGTCAAGATGACTCGCGTTATGGACAACTCTTGATGTTACAGTTCTCCAGTGGAATAATTGCAGATGATTATTGAAACCGACGCCACGGCAATGGAAACTTGGAATAGGGTGCGTGATATATTCCAAGATAACAAAAATTCCCGTGTTGTCACTCTTAAGCAGGAATTTTTCCATGTCAAGCTTATTGTAAAAGACTGAATGAATTGGCGGATCAACTCAAGAACGTTGATGCGCCCGTCACCAATGATCATTTTGATCTTCAGATAGTTGCAGCCCTATCTGAGGCCTATAATGCCATTGGGACGCTTCTTCGTCAAAGTAACCATCTTCCATCGTTCTACCAGGCCTGTTCCATGCTCACATTAGAAGAGGTTGGCTTAGATAAAAAGGCGGCTACCGGAGCTAATTCCGTCATGATGATGGCCACATTCGATGAACCTCACTCGTTCTCGGATAATTCTAGCCAAAATCATAACGATGGTGGCAAAAAAAGGTCAAAATTGAAAAAATGGTGGCAAGAACCGCGGTGGTGGTCGGAACAATGGCGGCAGTGGCGGACGATGGGGCAGTGGGCCGGCTGGGCCACAACCTCACTGGCCAGCCTTGGGGCTCTGCACAGTGGGTGTGGGGCTGGGCCAGTGCCCACGACACCATACCCAGTTTTTCCTTCATCTTGGCCCAGGCCCAATTTCAGCCAGCAACCACAGGTTGCCCAGTAGTCCCGAACTGGGCCCTGGCAGCAGGCTGGCGTGCTTGGGCCTTTGCCTCAGCAGGCCTTCGTTGCTGCGGGCCCAACCTCGGTATCATCACCCACGGATATTGAGGTCGCGATTAGGGCTGGCAATGGATCGGGTGGAGCTCAATCCGCCTCCACCTGCCAACGATCCATCCACCACTCGACCCATCCATCGCCCTATTTTTTTTAATCCACATCCGATTCACCCATCATCCACGAGTGAATCGGGTGCTTCGTGGATGCATTTCTTATCTTATTATGAGACAAATAACACATTTTACTCAACTCAAGACATACTAAAAAAAACAGAACTTTTGTTGCTTTGAATTACAGAAGGCCTAAAATGGAGAGCAAACAAGAGCAAGGAGCAACTGATGAAATAAACTAAACTAAACCCCACCTGAATTTCAAAAAGAAAACATCAGTTATACTAGTACTGTAATATCACATATGCAGTACTAGTATGCATTCAAAATCTGCATACTAGTATGCAATACATTATTTTAAAAGTCAATTTAACACAAATGCAATACTAGTATGCATTCAAAACCATGCTGAGATCAATTTAACACAAAAAGTCATATCACATATGCATTCAAAATCTCCATCAGTGGATCGGAAAACTGATAGCAAAGTAGAACGAGTCCCTCAATTGGACTCCAAACATGCAACCAAAAAATTACATTTCACTTCTAATAATACTAATAATTGAGTTTCTAATTAGCGACAATCTTAATAGACTAAAACTTTAAAATCCATCCGGTCTTCCGTCTTCATATCACATCCTTGAAGATCCATTCATTTTCTAAATCACATATACATGTCCTCTCCATCCTGCCGTTAATGAAATAAAAGCATATAAAAACAAAACATTATTAAAACAAATATTATCTGTCGCGCCCTATTTTGACCTTGCTCGGGTCAAAGCGGAGCACAGACGTATGGGGTGATTCCTGGGTAAAAGGGTTGAGGAGTCGCCACCTAATTATTTTTACGGTGAATTAGGACACCTAAATATTTAAACTAAGTGCTGCTATGTAAACTCCAATTTTAAGGTCTGCAAAACTAGCGAGATTCTAGGTAAGGGTTCTTTATTATCCTAAAGGGAAGGGGTTAGACATCCTTTAAGATCCGCTAACTTGCGGTTATCCGGTCAAACTCAGGTTTAATTATTGCTAGAAAAATACATGTTTTACAAGTAAAAAGACGTTTGCAAATATGATGCATTTTATACAAGTAAATATGATGCATTTTATACAAGTACGTATTCGGGATGACATAAAAGAAAGATACATGTAAAGTTTTTAGAAAACATGCATTTGTGACAATAAATTCTTTATAATGCCAAAGAAGCGAATCTTTCGAAAATCAACAAGTTGCAAAAATAATAATAAAAAAAAAAAACTTATTTGTACAATTAATTGAAGCAAATAAAGATGACAAGAGTTGTTTTAAAAATCTTGAATAAGCGTGACGAGCCTAAAATAAATAAACTAGCGAAGGATTTCTAAGTTTGCGAGCCTACAAATAAATAAGCTAGCGACGGGTTTCAAATCTTAAACTAACCTATGAATTAATCCTAAGTTTGCCTATTCTAAGCATTTCAATAATTACATAAGTGCGATAAATAATATTACAATACAAAGCGGGATAAAAGCCGAATTAAAGAAAGTAAAAAATAATAAAATAAACTCCGACGAATATTGCCTTTATTTACTTTGATCCCTGCAAGCTGTCAAGAACAAACGGTTAGAGACAGTTAAATACATATAACTTCATATCCGTATTCAAAACAGTGAATGTTTTGATCACGGAGGCTCGAACTTAAATTTTGAAAGGAACATTCCAATCACGTCGTGGCTGCAAACATATGACTAATGTAGTTTATTTTGATTGCCTCGCCTACTAAACGTGTTGGTCTCTCGGGTGAAATAAAAAGATCACTATAATCACGTCGTGGCTGCGAATATATAACTTGTTGGTTATTTTAGTCACCTTGCCTACTAAACATGTTGATCTCGAAAAAAAGGTTTAAGCCTCATCATTGCCCGAAGTTATATTTCCGTCTTTGCAACCGTAGGCCTCAAAATCGACGGATATTTTTCATCGGCGATGTAGTATCGTATTCAAATCAAGAAATTTTAAATCGAATGAACAAAGAAGATAGAGCATACTTGATAAAGAATAAAGAATGTAAAATCGAGGCGAGAAGAAAAACAGCTCGAAAAGACGCGGTGTTTAGTTTAAAGCAAGAAAAACGTAAAAATAGTAAATCGGATATTTTAATGTCAAACAAAGTGGATCAAACAGAAAGCAATATCTCGAAAGGTGCGGTGTTTATTTTAAAACAAGTAAACGTAAAAACAAGAAAAACAATAATCTGAGTCCGAGCAAAGAATCGAAAACGAAAAACAAAGGTCTAACAGACGCGGTATTTGTTCAAAACAAGAAACAATGATATCCGTCGCAAGAAATCTAAAACAAGAACTTAATAAAACAATAATATATCCGCTGCACGTATATCTAAAGCGATTATACTAAAAACAGAGAAGCGAAAGCGAAAGAAAAGCGCGGCCTCAGATTCAATTTTGTCGGCCTTAATGCGATATTAATAAAACAAGAAAACAAAGGCCAAAGAAACGAAGCAATGAAAGCGGCTTTAAAATATCCGACCCGAGTTCTGAAATTCTGGAAATATTCAAATCGGGTCGCTCCGACCCGGGTCAGTGACCCGACCCGGATCAGTGATCCAAACTCGAATCAGATTTCAGCACCAAATTCAGATAAATAATAACAAAAATACGGAATGCAAGAATTCTGGAAATATCCAAATCGGGTCGACCGACCGGATCGATGATCTGACCGGATCGGTGTTTCAACCCGGATCAGACTCCAACACCAAATTCAGATAAATAATAACAAGAATACGGAATGCAAAAATTCTGAAAATGTTACCCAACCGGGTCGACCCGACCGTCGATGTTGACCGGATCAGCTTTCAACCCTAATCAAATAAATTCATCAATTTCGGATAACTAATAATAATAATAAAGAATAATGCAAGAAATTTGGAAATTCAAATTGAGGCGACTGACCGTGGTCGACCGACCAATTGGAGTTTCAACCCTAATCAAATAATTTCATCAATTTCAGATAACCAATGATAAGAATATGTAATGCAAGAATTCAAAATATTACGAGCAATCGTCGACCGAATCAATTCGATGACCGACCGAATCATGATCCAAACCCGAATCAAATTTTAACACCAAATTCAGATAACCAATAACAAGAACATGTAATGCAAGAATTCTGAAAATGTTACCCGAATCGGGTCGACCCGACCCGGATCGGTGACCCGACCCGAATCGAAAAAACTAAAAAAAATCAGAGAATCAAAGGGGAGAACAAACCTTTTCGGACTTGATTCTTGGATAACAAGGAAGGCAAATGCTTGAAATCAAGAACACAACAAAGATATATATATTGAATCGTTTTTCTCAAAAAATCCTCCGAAAAATCTCTCTTCCCAAAATGAAGAACAACATGGGGTATTTATAGGTACTCAAACCCAACGTCCCAACCCCTCATACCCCCCCCCCCCTTAAACGAATTCAAATTTCAAAATAAAGGGGGAACAAAAAATCTGATTTTGGGGCGTGTTCTTGGGGCAAGCGTTAGCTGTCGGGTAGGGTGGTGGCGGTGGTGAAGTGGCGGGGGTAGGGTGCGGCGACGTGGGGTAGGGGCATAGGGTCTTGGCCGGTTCGGGGAGTAGGGTTTTAGGTTTTCTGATTTTTGGGTTTTGATTTTCGGTTTTTGGGATTTGGGGAATTAAAAGGTAAGGGTTGGGCGGTTTAGGGGTTTTCGGGTGGGCTTGGGGTTTTTAATTTGGGGGTTGGGCTTGTTTTTGTTTTTAGGTTAAAGGGGTTTAAATGGGGGAAGATGGTGATGGGTCGACGGGTTTGGGTCGGGTGAGTGGGCCGACTGGATTGGGTTTAATTGTTTTGGGAGTTGGTGTGTTGGGTTGGGGTTTAAAAGGGGAAATATTTGTGGGTTATGTTTTGGGTCATATGATCTGGGCGAAAATAAGAATTAATTTGGAGATGGACTTTGGAGGTTGGATAGAATATTTTGGGTAGAAATTAGTTTTAGGTTAGAAAATAAAAAATGGGTTATGGATTTAAAAATATATAAGAGGGGTTTAATATAAAAAAAATATGTGTTTATATATATATATATGTATATATATTTTTTGTTTTGTAAAAGATGTGAATTATTTAAAATAACGTAACGATGTGAAAAATAAAATATAATATATGCGAAATGTGTAATGCTTAATAAAAGGGGAATGCAGTGCAATTTTATGAGAATAAAATAACATAGAATTTTCGGATAACTTATGATTATTATAAAAATGCAAACGATATAAAATATGCGAATAATAATAATAATAATACGAAGATATACACATATATGCCTATATTTTAAAATTATTTTGAAAGTGCCAAAATATTAAAAATTACGAATAAAATCATAAAAGATGGGACAAAATTGGGTGTCAACAGATGCCCTCTTGACTGAGACGATGAAAGAGTTTTCGCCAAAGAAAGTTGATCGAGTAGCCAATTTTGTCCCGATCATCGGATCAGATGGTAAGGAATAGAATCCCGAGGGGTATAGAAGTCGCAAAAAGATGGTGCACATTCAAGAATCAATGCCCCAGTGTCGACTTAGGATGACACTGGTCGCAGACACGAGAAATTAATGGGAAAGAGCGGATCGACGTTCGAAGTAGGTCGTTTGACCAAATTGCCTTGGTTCGCCGTGAGATATAGTTCCATGTTATGCTGAAAGCTCCCGCCGATTCGAATTCCTGTGGACCAGAGCTAAGATAAAAGTTAGTGTATAACAATTGCATAAGATATGTATGTGAGAATATGACTTTGTAAGTTGAAATGATGTCGTTGCTTAATGTTGTGCAGATGATGGCGTTGGCGGGCGCCTGTTTACACTTTAAAATAAAGTACCCGCATTAGAAGGTGGGCGCCTGATTTAAAATAAAATACCCGCATTAGGAGGTGGGCGCCTGGTTTAAAATAAAATACCCGCATTATGAGGTGGGCGCCTGACTGAAATTTAAATACCCGCATTAGGAGGTGGGCGCCTGACTGAAATTTAAATACCCGCATTAGAAGGTGGGCGCTTGATTTAAAACATACCCGCATTAGAAGGTGGGCGCCTGATTTAAAACATACTCGCATTAGAAGGTGGGCGCCTGATTTAAAACATACCGCGTTAGAAGGTGGGCGCTGATTTAAAACATACCAATTAGGAGGTGCGCTTTGACTCAAATTTAAATACCAGCATTAGAAGGTGGGCTGATTTAAAACATACCCGCATTAGAAGGTGGCGCTGATTTAAAACATACCGCGTTAGAAGGTGGCGCTGATTTAAAATATACCGCGTTAGAAGGTGGGCGCTGATTTAAAACATACCGCGTTAGAAGGTGGGCGCTGATTTAAAACATACCAAGATTAGAAGGTGGGCGCTGATTTAAAACATACCCGCATTAGAAGGTGGACGCTGATTTAAAACATACCCGCATTAGAAGGTGGGCGCTGATTTAAAACATACCGCGTTAGAAGGTGGGCGATGATTTAAAACATACCCGCGTTAGAAGGTGGGCGCTGATTTAAAACATACCGCATTAGGAGGTGGGCGCTGATCAAATTTAAATACCAGCATTAGAAGGTGGGCGCCGATTTAAAACATACCGCGTTAGAAGGTGGGCGCTGATTTAAAACATACCCGCGTTAGAAGGTGGGCGCTGATTTAAACATACCCGCGTTAGAAGGTGGGCGCTGATTTAAAACATACCGCATTAGAAGGTGGGCGCTGATTTAAAACATACCGCGTTAGAAGGTGGGCGCTGATTTAAAACATACCCGCGTTAGAAGGTGGGCGCTGATTTAAACATACCCGCGTTAGAAGGTGGGCGCCTGATTTAAAACATACCCGCATTAGAAGGTGGGCGCCTGATTTAAAACATACCCGCATTAGAAGGTGGGCGCCTGATTTGTGTCGTCGTGTTGACGTAAGGTAAAGTGGGGCCCTATTGCCATGCCATGATAGTTAATGTGTGGACATAAGCGATGCAAAAGTTGAGTAGATGAGAATGCGACCCTGTAAGTCGAAATACCGTTCTTTCCGTGGACACAACACGGTTGGGAACATGTAGTTTAGCATGACGTCTTTGTACAATCTCCAAACAGGAAAGTGATTCTTGTAGTGAGTTGTGATGCGGAGGCCCTTGCGAATCTGCTCATAAATGTTGCAGCTCCCTGCTGTTTTCCACCTGAAGAACCTGTACTCAAATAAATTTATGAGTTTTGGGAAGGGGGAGTTGATTCGCGTTGACTTTGTAGCTTCGGTCTTGGTATTTGCATGTCCTGCTAACTCGGACCCGTAGCCCCTCTCTGCTTCCCAGTCTTGGCCAGCCGTTAATGAAAACATTCAAAAACAATTTGTAGAAAATGCAAAAAATAGAAACATAAAAATTCTATCGAATTTTGATGAAAAATGTTTGTTGAAAAATAATTTGCTTATAAGAAATCACATATATATATATATATATATATATATATATATATATATATATATATATATATAAATGTCTGTCGAGCAAAGTGACATGCGGTGAAACAGAGCAAACGCCCTATCCAAAATTCTTCCTTGAAGACTTAGTTTGCCGATGCTTTTCCATGTTTATCGGCGTCCTCTGGCGGTGATCCCTTAAAAATGCCCCAGCTCGATATGTGAGAATAACGATCTTTTGAGCGGACAAACAAGTCTTGTGTAGATCGCTTGTCCGCTCTATCGTGGTGATCGAATGGGTGCATTTTGTCTTTTGTGAGATAAAGGAGAAAATATTTCCTAATGGTGGGACCGTCGATTTAGGCGCCACGTATCCCCATGAGGAATCAGGTCGTGACGTAGTTCATTACAAGCAAAAGGGATTGTAAGGATTTTCTAAAATGGGACCGGCCGATGTGGCCGCCACGATCCCGCCGAGGAATCAGTCATAACGTAGTTCATGTTACACGTAAATGTGTTTCGGGGAAATTTGCAATCTAGGAAACGGAACCCGACATGGGTTCTTTGCGTATCCCACTGGGAGAGCAATTTTTACAACACAAGAAATGCATTACAGAAAAATCCTAAATGTAGTATCTTTTCACCGCATCCGCGTTGATAGCTTTTGGCCATACTTCACCGCCCATTTCATTTAGGATTAACGCTCCTCCAGTCAACACCCGGTGAACCATATAAGGCCCTTGCCAGTTAGGTGCGAATTTTCCTTTAGCTTCATTTTGCTGCGGGAATATTCCGTTTAGCACCAATTGCCCCGGTTCCAAAGTCCTTGGTTTTACTTTCTGTTGAAAGCTTTGGCCATTCTCGCTCGATAAAGTTGTCCGTGGCGCATCAAGCGTTCAATCGCTTTTCATCAATCAAGATCAATTGTTCGTGCGATTCAGATCCATTTCGCCTGCTCACTCGACTTCTTGGATAATTCTCAAAGATGGTATTTCCACTTCTGCCGTAACACGACCTTCGCTCCATAGACCAATAGATACGGCGTTGCCCGGTAGAAGTCCCGGCGTAGTGCGATATCCCAAAAGTGCAAAAGGCGGATGCTCATGCCGGTGCTTGTAATTATCAATCATCTTTCGTAGTATTCTTTTGATGTTTTTGTTGGTCGCTCGACCGCTCCGCTCATCCGAGGTCGATGCGAGTGGAATTGCGGTGAGTGATCTTAAACTTCTCGCATATCTCATTCATCGACATCTTGAGATTAGCCCCATTGTCCGTTATAATCGACTCGTGATTCCAAATCGACAAATGATGTTATTGCGGACAAAATCAACTACCACTTTCTTTGTTCTTGACTTGTGGGACGATGCTTCTACCCACTTTGTGAAATAGTCAATTGCCACTAGAATAAATCAGGTCCATTTGATGCGGCCAGTTCAATAGGGCCAATGACATCCATGCCCCAAGTCGCGAATGGCCAAGGAGAGCTCGTCACATTGACTTCGTTAGGAGGTACCTTGATTAGATCGCCATGAATCTGACATCGATGGCATCTTTGCACGAAGTGGATGCAATCTGTTTCCATGGTCATCCAAAAGTATCCTGCTCTTAGAATCTTCTTTGCCAAAGTGAAGCCATTCATGTGAGGCCCGCACGTGCCTCCGTGTATCTCTTCAACTAAACTGCTTGCCTCTCGAGCATCAACACATCTTAACAAACCGAGATCCGAGTCCTCCGATAAAGGATTTCTCCGCTTAGGAAGAAATGGTTTGCTAACCTCCTCGATGTCCTCTTTTGTATACCGGGTTATGCCTTCTCGGATATTCACCTATCTTGAGATATCTCTTAACGCTGTGGTACCAAGGCTTTCCATCCGACTCTTCATCTATATTGAAACAATATGCCGGCCGATCCGATAAGCTCACCTTGATGGGATCAATGTAGTTCTTATCCTGGATGTTGAATCATGGAGGACAAGTGTTGCCAGAGCATCAATGAACTTCGTTTTGAGTTCGTGGGATATGCTTGAATTCTATCTTGCTGAATTTTTGCATAATTCTTTCACGCAATGCGTAAGGAAGTATCTTCCCGTTCTTGGTCGCCCATTCGCCTTGTACCTGATGAATCAATAAGTCCGAATCACCTATAACCAGCAGTTCTTGAATGTTCATATCAACGGCCATTCTAAGTCCGAGTACACAAGCTTCATATTCCGCCATATTGTTGGTGCATGGAAATCGGAGTTTTGCCGAAATTGGGTAGTGTTGACCTGATTCTGAAATCAAGACTGCTCCAATACCAACCCCTTTGAAGTTTGCAACTCCGTCGAAGAACATTCTCCAACCCGGGTACTCTTCTGAGATGTCTTCTCCAACAAATAGTACCTCCTCGTCCGGAAAATAAGTCCGGAGAGGCATGTATTCTTCATCCACAGGGTTTTCAGCAAGATGGTCGGCTAGTGCTTGTCCTTTGATAGCCTTTTGAGTGACATATATGATATCGAACTCACTTAGCAAGATTTGCCACTTTGCTAGCTTTCCAGTGGGCATGGGCTTCTGAAAGATGTATTTGAGCGGGTCCATCCTTGAGATGAGATAAGTGGTATATGCAGACAGATAATGTCTAAATTTTTGTGCAATCCACGTTAAGGCACAACAAGTGCGTTCCAAAGAAAGTATACCGAAGCTTCATACGGTGTGAACTTCTTGCTTAAGTAGTATATGGCTTGCTCCTTCTTTCCTGCTTTCGTCATGTTGTCCCAAAGACGCACTCCAAATGCATTTTCTAACACAGATGATATAACAAAGAACGGCCTTCCGGTTCGAGGCACCAAAGCAGTGGGTTAGACAAGTATTCTTTGATTCTATCGAAAGCTTGCTGGCAATCCAAGTCCACTTGGTAGCAAGCGTCTTTCTTCGATAGCTTGAATATTGGCTCACATATCACCGCTGATTGTGCTATGAACCTCTTTGATGTAGTTGAGGCGACCAAGGAAACTCATTACGCCCTTTCGACTCTTTGGAGGAGGCAAGTCTTGAATAGCTTTTACCTTCGAGGTCCAATTCAATACCCTTCTACTTACAATGAAACCTAACAGCCTTCCCA
Source organism: Anisodus acutangulus (assembly GCA_029783415.1). Lineage (NCBI taxonomy): Eukaryota > Viridiplantae > Streptophyta > Magnoliopsida > Solanales > Solanaceae > Anisodus > Anisodus acutangulus. The sequence continues at coordinate 46,828,389 of CM056500.1, read as the reverse complement.
AATAGGACACCAAATGCGCACTTTATGGATTTAACTTCAGGTTATACCGCCTCGGTCGGTCAAAAACTTCTCTAAATCATTAAGTGATCTCAAGTCCTTCGCGACTTGATAATAACGTCATCTACGTAAACCTCTATCTCTTTGTGGATCATATCATGAAAAATGGTAGTCATGGCCCTCATGTAGGTGGCACTCGCATTCTTGAGTCCGAACGGCATTACTCGATAACAAAGATACCCCCAAGGTGTAGTGAATCGCCTTCTCTCGTGATCTTCCTCATCCATCAAGATTTGGTGGTAACGACAAAGCAATCAACAAATGATTGTAATTCATGCTTTGCACGCTTGTCAATGAGTATGTGAATATTTGGAAGAGGGAAGTCATCCTTCTGGGCCGCCTTGTTGAGATCCCGATAATCCACGCACACTCGTATCTTTCCATCTTTCTTTGGCACAGTACAATGTTGGCCAACCAAGTCGGGTATCTTGTGACCGAATGACCTTTGCGTCAATTGCTTGGACACCTCTTCCTTGACCCTTAAGCTCAAATCAGGCTTGATTTTCCTTGGCTTTTGTTTCACCTGAGGGTAGGATGGATCGATAGGCAATCTATGCGAAACAATATCTGTGCTCAACCCTGGCATCTCGTCATAAGACCAAGCAAATACGTCGATATATTGTCTCAAAAGATCCGTCGCTTCTTTCCTTTGTGGGCGTTGAGATGGACGCCGATTCTTGTTTCTCTCACATTTTCTGCATCCCCAAATTTATTGCCTCAGTTTCTTCTAAATTTGGCTTTGGTTTGTTCTCAAAATGTTCCAATTCCTCTCACAATTCTTCCGTCATGTAGTCTTCCTCATACTCTTCGAAGTCCTGTTCATTGTTTGGATTTTGTTTGTTTGTTTCATTACATGTCACATTCACATTATCGACAGATTTATTAGTTTGTATGCTGAAAGAGAAAAGAAAATTAGTAAACAAAACAACTTTTTAAATAGCAAAAGAAATGTGGATTTGTCTTTTAAGCTTTCAAAAGATGGAGGCAAAACACATTAATGCATAGATGCGATTCAAGCCTCAATTAGAATCGCATTGTTTCAAAAAGTACTAAGGTAATTTCTACCAAGCTTCCCGGAGAAACAGGGCCGGGGCACAGGTCCAATTTTTCAAAATATCTCCATGTTCTGCATCCCAAATAGTTGGGCCTTCATCAAAATCATCCAGAATTACATGGCATTCCATTTCTTCTTCTGCAATAAAAAGGCTTTTGAGTCCTTCCGCGAGGTCGTCTGCATCATCTTCATTCGACTCTGAGCGGCATATGCTTTGACGAATGACTGATTCAAGGGTGGAACAGGCTTTGGCAAGGGAGTGTCCCTTTCTTTCTGAGGTTGACTGATAAGACTTCTTTAGAAGTGGGTTTGTATCCGAGACCAAAGTATCCTTCTTCTTGAGCAAGTGAACAGGCTCCACCATACCTTCTAAATTCAATCCGAGGCCTCGACCAGGGCTTAAAGCCATTCTTTCAACATTTCCCTGCCACCATTGTGAGAACCCGGGGTAACTTCAATATTTCGGCTTTGGAGGCACATGTAATTTCTCTGACATGGAAGACAGACCCATCCAGTGTATCTACGCTTTCAACAGCAGGGATCTGTCCTTCGGGACATATTGAATTGCTCCTTCTCCGTGTACCACGACCTCGTGATGATCCCAAACAAACTTCAAACTCGATGTAGGGTAGAAGGAACTGCACCACCACATGGATCCAAGGTCTTCCCATTAGTAGGTTATAGCCGTAGATATGTCTAACACTTGGAATTCCACGACGAACTCCACGGGCCCCACTTGTAATGTCAAATCCATTTCTCCCATAACGCTCCTTTGGGCTCCATCAAAACCTTTAACTCTCAGATGACTTTCGCGAATCTTTCCAATGCTAATTCCCAAGGCTCCGAGAGTCGCCAAGGACAAATATTGACTACCGAGCCTCCATCAATCAATACCTTAGAAATGAACTTGTTCATGCACTTCATCGTTATGTTCAAAGCTTTGTTGTGGCACAAACCCTCAGGTGGCAATTCTTTGTCATGAAAAGAGACTTTATGGGCCTCTAAAATCTGTCCGACCAAGGCCGAGAGTTTCTCGCCTGTGGTCTCTCTCGGTACATAAGCTTCTTTGAGTACTTCCAATAAAGCGCGTCCATGGTCCGAGAATTCATCAACAATGATAGCAAAGAAATCTGAGCCAGGTGTTTTCTTCAATTGCTCTACAACGGAATACTCCTTGGTTGGCATCTTCCTCCGTAACTCTTCTACTTGAGTCTCTGTTACAACCTTTTTGGATTGTCCGCAGGGCATAACATCGTCCGGATCTTGTCATACCAAATGACGACAACTTCTACAATTTGTTTCTCCTTTCCCTCGCTCCTTTCCCCAATCGAATAGCTCCAAGGCGCTTTTGGTATCGACATACGACGTCACTATCCGCGATTTCGAGGAAGTACTTCCACTTCAAACGGTGCTCTTACCGAATCAGAATTATAGGGTGATCAAAGCCGATGATTCAACCCTTTCTTCTCGCTCGACCGCACAATGGTCCCTTCCAAACTGTTTTCTTCATCAACGGTAATCATGTTTATATTGGCATTGTCATGATTTGGCAGAGGGTTATTATTTACATTAGGGGGAGGTCCTTTCAGTTGGATAATTCCCTCTTTGATCAAAACCTCGATCTTGTCTTTGAGGGCAAAGCAAACTCCAGTGTCATGTCCGGTGATCCCCAGAGTGGTACGCACAATGCTTAGTTTCATCATACGATCCGGGAATAGGATTGGGGATATGCCCTGGGATGGGTTGGAGTATTCTGCGGTCCTCAATCTTTCGTATAGTTGGGCTAGAGGTTCGGCTAAAGGTGTATATGTCTTGACTGGCCTTCTTTCGTAATTTGCCCGGGGTCTGGGAGTATTTGGTGGATGGTTTTGCGGCTGAGGCGGATGTGTGGGTTGATACTGTGGGGAATTTCTATAGGTAGGTGCTCGTGGTGGGCTATATATTGGTTGGGTATGATAGACAGGGGTAGGGAGTAGGCGAGTGTTGATAATAAGGCCGAGGGCTTTGTGTGCTTTGGCTATAGTAGGAGGGTGATGATTTTGGGTGTTTTGATTATAGTAGGGAGGCTGGGATGATGGGCTTTGGTAGGTTGGCATTTGATTGGACCTATGTTCATGGATCGCCATGACAGGACGCCCATCCCTCCTCTTCTTAATTGCTCCTCCGAATGAGTCCGATCAATGGCCTTACTTGTCGCCGCAATCCGCTAAGTTAAGTGATTCTCCCTGCTTTGATACCTTCTTCTATGAAATCTCCCATTCGACCACTTCAGAGAAATTCCGTCAATGACGCTTATCATTTTTCATAATAAGTTGCGTCCTTCATAGATTGCACAAAGCGTGGTCATTTCACTTTCTCGCCATTGGAGGTTGAACCTTTGTCGCTCCGCCTCCACCTCATGGCATATTCTGAAAGTCTCAGAGATTTTTTCCAATTTCATTAAATAAAATCTATCCAAGACTGTGTCGGTGTTAAACCTGAACCTATCCACAAAATCCTGTGCCATTGTGCCCCCGCTTATGCCATTTTCGCGGGTCCTGGCTTGTGTACGATCGGCGCTTCTCTGTCAAACTTCTTATGAACAACTTCATTATTATGGCCTGGTCCTTACCCACTCCAACCAGCTTGTCACAATATGATCTCAAATGAGCGCGAGGATTTCCCTTTCCATCGAATAAATCAAATTTTGGTACCTTATACCCGATAGGCAATCGAACGTCGGGATGCATGCAGAGATCTTCATACTCGAGTCCTTCATGCCCCTTGTCGGGTTTGAATGTTTTTAAATGCTTCTTTTAGGCTATGAATTTCCCTTGCCATACTTTCATCATTTCTAATCCTTGCTTGCCTTTCCATCTCTTCATATTGGTCTATCTCACGATGATGTATGTTTGGTATGGTAGAAGTGGAAGGTTGGGCTTCCGTTGCATATCTGGGTGGCACATCGCTTGTTAGTGATGTGTGCCATTGGTATTTGTTGGGTTGCCTGGTAATTTAGTGTGGGAGGGATATTTTGGACAAGTGGGGTAGTTTGGGTAAGTGGAGTGGATGTATATATGGAGCCGAAGGATACCGGGTCATTTTGTAGCGGGCTTTGTTGTGGACGGCTGCGGGTTGATAGGATGCGGATTGGTACGTTGTGGGGTGGCGAGTTGAGGATTGGTTACGCTTGGTAAGGGATTTCGGGAAGGTTAGGGGAATGATGGTTCGTGAGATGGAAAGGTGTGTGGAGCGATTGCGCTGCCTCTTGTTCAGCAAAGTGGAGTGTTGATGCTGATGGAAAGATTGGTAAGATTCCGGAGCCGTTCGATCTCAGTTTGCATAGTTGCCATTTGCTGAAGTAGTTGGGCGAGGTATTCATCCTGGATGGAAGTATTTCTCCTTTCCGATGTCTCTGGTTCACCTCCCGGAAGAGCGACAAGTCCCAAACCGGTTTGTTCGGCTGCCCCTGAATCAGTCATTCTGTCGGATGATTGTGCCTTGGATCTCGTGAAGTAATGGTGTTCCGCCAGTTTCAATCAGCGCGAATCAACTTTTGGGAAAATAAAGCAGGCAAAAATAAACCTTCTTCAAAAATGAAACAAACCAAGTTAGTATGAGATGAATAATTATTGCTCTGAATAACATGTATAGAGTGGAAAACAGTAAACAAGTAGCAGACAGATTATATGGAAGTTAAACGCGCGTCCTAATGTGCATGGGCCTCTCTTATGCCAGAGGTGGGCCTAAACGCCAAATATGCAAGATAATGGTAAATTGATCCAAGCCGTCGAATTGGGAATACTTTTGTTGGGAACAAAGTTAAAGGTTGAAAATTACTGTAATAATAGTGCATACAATAACATGGTTGATAACCAAGCTAAAATTTCGTTCGTGATTACATAGATGAAGATGGAGCCCTAACACTGCTAGGTCAGGCTCTGCGTTTTCTAAATATTGCACTATGTCCCTGCATTTGAGACCACATCTCGGGAGTAATAACTTAGTGTTTTGAGCCGACAAGTCCTTATCCGGATCGTTGTGCCTACATCCTCGAAACTGATTCCCTCTGGCTAAGACCCGAGTTGTCGTGACCTTCTCAAGCCATGCGCAATATTCAGGAGTAATCCCCGCTTGTCCATCTCCAACATCTATTTTATCAACAATATTCCATTCATGGAGAATCACCTGGTTCTAGGGACAATGAAATTCGGTCCGAATTGAATTTCAAACTCTCATATTTGTCCGAGAGGGATTACCGCTTTTGACCGAATCGCCGCGACGCAGCGTAGTGGCGCATATGGTCGAGTCCTTTCAACCCGATGAGCTCGATGTAGTAAAGCCTTCAGATCTCACATAGGCTTTCTTGGCGTTTGAGAGCAATGGGTATTTCCATTGAATCGATCACTAATGCGGGATGCTAGAAACTCATACCAATCCTTGGTGCCGACCGGTGACAAAAATGTTTCGCCCCGTCGTAAAGCGGCGGTCTTGTTTGACTCATCAAGCAAATATCTGTCATGTTCGAACGATAGAAATGTTCTATGGCCCACATCTCGTAGGATAAGGTTGCAACCTTTGAAGAAATTTGTTTTGCCTCTCTTACATTTTCCGAGAGCCCAAGCATTTCTGCCAAGATCATAGGGACCAAAGTGAGTGCACCGCCAACTCCTCAAAATTGCTCGAGCCACGGAACATAAGCAAGTACTTATTTTCCCGTGCTCAAGTGGGAACACTAGAATACCCAAGAAAGCGACAAAGAATGCAATAGGGCGCTGGCTTGCCAAAGGATCGAGTGCAAGAGAATTCTTTTCTAAATGACTTGTAACTATCTCGACTGGCCATATCTCTCATAAAGGTATTCTAGGAAACCCAGTTATTTTCAAAGCATCGGAGTTTTTGTGTTCTTTAACCCCAAATAGCGCAGGAATTTCTTTCCGACCGCCGTGAGGGATGATTTGACCTCTGTCTTGATAAATCAAGTTGGTGAAATAGTTGATTTCTTCCAAAGTGGGGGTGAGCTCAAAATCTTTATATTTGAAGAGAACCCCATCTGGATGCCAAAATGAATTAAGGCTCGACCAAATGTTGATCAGGAGTGATGTCAAACAGTGAAATGAGGCACCCTAACTTTCTTCTAATCGCCATTTGGTCGCCAAGGTCAAAATTCTCCCACCATACTCTCAGCTTACTCGGAGTGCGACTCACCATCCTAACTTCAGAGATTTGCGGAACTTGATCCATCCCTAAAAATAGTAAAAGAAAGAAAGTATAATTCTCCCAATTTTGATATTCCAATTATTAGGCTTGAATCAATTCTATCATTATCAGGCTACACATAATATGATGATATGGTCGTTGGGTTGTAGAACCCGTTGACAATTTGGTGGATTTCTTAAATGTGGAGTCGATACCAAGGATCGACCCACCTAAGGTGTATGCATGCATGACTTAAAATAAGGGTGGTATAGCTCTATCCTAAATTTTCTAAGATTTGGCTTACTAGACTCAAGGTTCCCGAGCGGACTGCCCGAGTGAGAAGGCTACGCGGCCAACCGGATAGTCCGGACGCTCCGCGCATATACCAACTCTCCTAAAAATTTGGAAATTTGAAAGAAATTTGCGGGTGCGCAAAACACACCTCGCGTGTAGTGTGTGATAGTGTCAATTTTCCAGAGTGGAAGAAATATGAGCGGAATGCCAATTTAAGAAATATGAGAAGTCCTTTCCGACACTTTCAATGATGGTCCGAGATGTTTTGAACATTCAAGAGTCATCAACAACGTCTGAAAGCGCTTTTCTTCCGGCAGATTCAAATAGGAGAGAACAAACACTCATTAGCGGGAAACAGCTTGGAGATTGCAGTGTTATTCAGAGATTGGATACGAGCGGAGCGGAGAAGGTGCGGTCAACCGGAGATCAATGAAGAAGAAGACGAAAACTACAACGATATCTTATCCGAAGGTGGGGGAAGCGACGTGGAGCAATTTGATCAACAAATACCAATTCCAACCGAAGAACCACATGAAATTATAAAGAAACTAGAAAAGGTTTTTTTGAAAATGTAATTTCTTTAATTGCAATTTTAGTTTTACTATGTCATTTGCAAATTTTGAACAACACCACAAAGTTGCAATTTTGACAATTGTGATTGTATTACAAAAAAAATCATATTTCTATTAAATAATATAAGAGGCACAAAAACAGCATTTGGATATTTTTATTACACCATCTTGTTCAATTATTGAGTTATTTATATATATGTTATTTTTAAAAATTAAGTGAATTTTTTTTTTTACAAAAACCCGATCCCGACCCCCGTCCCGCCCCGATAATACCAGTACCCTTTTCCGATGGGAACGAAACCGGGATGGGATATCAGCAGAACCCGCCAGTCCTGCCGGGTACCGATTCCGCCCTAACCCCCGTCCCGCCAGGCCCCGCCCCGGACCCGTCCCGTTGGCCACCCCTACTTTCTAGTTTCTACTACAAAAATTATGATATATATGGAAATAGGAACGGGGATTTCCAAGTTAGAAAGGAAATGTTACCAACCAAATGTGGAATAAGAAGATTTCTACAATATTTTCTAAAAGAAAAAGAAAATAGTCATTAGCCCTATAAGACTCTAACCCTCGCAAAAGCTACAAGAACTCGTGGCCGTATCTTTTCACCAGCGAATTGCCGATTTTCCCAAATCTAAATTTCTTCATCAACTCCTAAACTATTTTCGCTCCACAATAAAGGTGAATTATACATACTGTTACTGAATTTATACTTACTATAGTAAATTACTTATCATCTTTATCATATTTTAGTAATTAAAATTTTATTAGCAATTAGTATATTTTTTATTACTGTTTAATTTTCTGATTTACGAAAAAGCCTAGGGGTTAGGACTTAAATTAGTTATCACCCCAAAAATAAAAGCACTAGGGTTAGCCTAAAAAATAGTAGGTTTTATAATTTAGCATACTTTCCCACCGACATATATATATAGAGAGATATATTATGATACTATAACACAATTAACACCATAATTTTCTTTTGTTCTAAAACTTTTTTTCTTGGTGTACCAGTTGTGTTGCAACTGATAGAAGGGTATACCATTGGACCGAAAATTATATTGTTAATTTATCATATTTGTAGAATTCTTGTACAAGTGTAATTATGTTATTAGTATTGTATTAAGAAAAAGATATTAGAATTATAGTAGGAAAAGGTAGAGTTATTTTTCATATTTAGAAATTGTATATTTGTATATATATCTCTTCATTAATGAAAATAATCAAATGATTATTTTCTTTCATGGTACCAGAAGTCTAGGACAAATATTTTCCTTCTCCAACCCGCTATTCCGCAGCCCCCTTCTCGTTATTCGAGTCGTGGCCGACGGCCACCCCTCCAAATTTACTTCTAAATCCCTAATTCTCCTCTTGTTCTTTCATTATGTCTACCTCAAAGAAACACGTTTCATCCCGCCCTTACTGTTCCCAACATCAAGAACATCTCTATCGTTCTTGAGATGGAAAACATCCAATACGCGACGTGGGCATAATTATTTAAAGTTCATGCACACTCGCATCAGGTCCTTAATCACATCATCCCCTCGGTAACAGACAAAGAGAAGGTGCCTACCGTCGAAGATGACCCTGCGTTATGGACAACTCTTGATGTTACAGTTCTCCAGTGGAATAATTGCAGATGATTATTGAAACCGACGCCACGGCAATGGAAACTTGGAATAGGGTGCGTGATATATTCCAAGATAACAAAAATTCCCGTGTTGTCACTCTTAAGCAGGAATTTTTCCATGTCAAGCTTATTGTAAAAGACTGAATGAATTGGCGGATCAACTCAAGAACGTTGATGCGCCCGTCACCAATGATCATTTTGATCTTCAGATAGTTGCAGCCCTATCTGAGGCCTATAATGCCATTGGGACGCTTCTTCGTCAAAGTAACCATCTTCCATCGTTCTACCAGGCCTGTTCCATGCTCACATTAGAAGAGGTTGGCTTAGATAAAAAGGCGGCTACCGGAGCTAATTCCGTCATGATGATGGCCACATTCGATGAACCTCACTCGTTCTCGGATAATTCTAGCCAAAATCATAACGATGGTGGCAAAAAAAGGTCAAAATTGAAAAAATGGTGGCAAGAACCGTGACAGTGGTCGGAACAATGGCGGCAGTGGCGGACGATAGAGCGATGGGCGGTTTGGGCCACAACCTCACCGCCACCTCGGCTCGTGACACAGGCGCTGGGTCGGGCCAGTGCCCACGACACCATACCCAGTTTTTCCTTCATCTTGGCCCAGGCCCAATTTCACCAAGAACCACAAAGTTGCCCAAGAGTCCCGAATCGGGCCCTGGCAAGTAGTCGGGCGTGGTTGGGCCTTTGCCTCAGCAGGCCTTCGTTGCTGCGGGCCCAACCTCGGTATCATCACCCACGGATATTGAGGTCGCGATTAGGGCTGGCAATGGATCGGGTGGAGCTCAATCCGCCTCCACCTGCCAACTATCCATCCACCACTCGACCCATTCATCACCCTATTTTTTTAATCCACATCCGATTCACGCATCATCCACGGGTGAATCGGGTGGATCGGGTGCTTCGCGGATGCATTTCTTATCTTATTATGAGACAAATAACATATTTTACTCAACTCAAGACATACTAAAAAAATAGAACTTTTGTTTCTTTTGAATTACAGAAGGCCTAAAATGGAGAGCAAACAAGAGCAAGGAGCAACTGATGAAATAAACTAAACTAAACCCCACCTGAATTTCAAAAAGAAAACATCAGTTATACTAGTACTGTAGTATCACATATGCAGTACTAGTATGCATTCAAAATCTGCATACTAGTATGCAGATTATTTTAAAAGTCAATTTAACACAAATGCAATACTAGTATGCATTCAAAACCATGCTGAGATCAATTTAACACAAAAAGTCATATCACATATGCATTCAAAATCTCCATCAATGGACCGGAAAACTGATAGCAAAGTAGAATGAGTCCCTCAATTGGACTCCAAACATGCAACCAAAAAATTACATTTCACTTCTAATAATACTAATAATTGAGTTTCTAATTAGCGACCATCTTAATAGACTAAAACTTTAAAATCCATCCGGTCTTCCGTCTTCATATCACATCCTTGAAGAGCCATTCATTTTCTAAATCACATATACATGTCCTCTCCATCCTGCCGTTAATGAAATAAAAGCATATAAAAACAAAACATTATTAAAACAAATATTATCTGTCGCCCTATTTTGACCTTGCTCGGTCAAAGCGAGCAATGCATTTATGGGGTGATTCCTGGGTAAAAGGGTTGAGGAGTCGCCACCTAATTATTTTTACGGTGAATTAGGACACCTAAATATTTAAACTAAGTCTTTGCTATGTAAACTCCAATTTTAAGGTCCTGCAAAACTAGCGAGATTCTAGGTAAGGGTTCTTTATTATCCTAAAGGGAAGGGGTTAGACATCCTTTAAGATCCGCTAACTTGCGGTTATCCGGTCAAACTCAGGTTTAATTATTGCTAGAAAAATACATGTTTTACAAGTAAAAAGACGTTTGCAAATATGATGCATTTTATACAAGTAAATATGATGCATTTTATACAAGTACGTATTCGGATGACATAAAAGAAAGATACATGTAAAGTTTTTAGAAAACATGCATTTGTGACAATAAATTCTTTATAATGTCAAAGAAGCGAATCTTTCGAAAATCAACAAGTTGCAAAAATAATAATAAAAAAAAAAAAACTTATTTGTACAATTAATTGAAGCAAATAAAGATGACAAGAGTTGTTTTAAAAATCTTGAATAAGCGTGACGAGCCTAAAATAAATAAACTAGCGAAGGATTTCTAAGTTTGCGAGCCTACAAATAAATAAGCTAGCGACGGGTTTCAAATCTTAAACTAACCTATGAATTAATCCTAAGTTTGCCTATTCTAAGCATTTCAATAATTACATAAGTGCGATAAATAATATTACAATACAAAGCGGGATAAAAGCCGAATTAAAGAAAGTAAAAAATAATAAAATAAACTCCGAGGAATATTGCCTTTATTTACTTTGATCCCTGCAAGCTGTCAAGAACAAACGATTAGAGACAGTTAAATACATATAACTTCATATCCGTATTCAAAACAGTGAATGTTTTGATCACGGAGGGCTCAGACTTAAATTTTGAAAGGAACATTCCAATCACGTCGTGGCTGCAAACATATGACTAATGTAGTTTATTTTGATTGCCTCGCCTACTAAACGTGTTGGTCTCTCGGGTGAAATAAAAAGATCACTATAATCACGTCGTGGCTGCGAATATATAACTTGTTGGTTATTTTAGTCACCTTGCCTACTAAACATGTTGATCTCGAATAAAAGGTTTAAGCCTCATCATTGCCCAGAAGTTATATTTCCGTCTTTTTGCAGCGTGTAGGCCTCAAAATCGACGGATATTTTTCATCGGCCAAAGGTAGTATCGTGTTCAAATCAGTAAAATTTTAAATCGGAACAGAAACAAAGAAGCAGAGTGTGATAAAGAATGTAAAATCGAGGCAGAGAAGAAAAACAGCTCAAAAGACGCGGTGTTTAGTTTAAAACAAGAAAAACGTAAAAATAGTAAATCGAATATTTTAATGTCAAACAATTGGATGAAACAGAAAGCAATATCTCGAAAGGTGCGGTGTTTATTTTAAAACAAGATAAACGTGAAAAGCGATAAAAAACAATAATCTGAGTCCGTGCGATGGCAAAGTAAAAGCGAAGGTGCGAACAGACGCGGTATTTGTTCAAAACAGAAACAATGATATCCGTCGTAAGAAATCTAAAGCAAGAAACTTAATAAAACAATAATATATCCGCTGCACGGATATCTAAAGCGCTTATACTAAAAACAGCGAAGCGAAAGCGAAAGAAAAGCGCTCTGATTCAATTTTGTCGGCCTTAATGCGATATTAATAAAACAAGAAAGCGATTGCCAAAGAAACGGCAATGAGCGGTTTAAAATATCCGACCGAGTTACGAAATTCGAAATATTCAAATCGGTCGCTCACCGTCAAGATCTGACCCGGATCGATGATCCGAAATCGAATCGATTTCAAAGACCAAATTCGGATAAATAATAACAAGAATACGGAATGCAAGAATTCGGAAATATCCAATCGGTCGACCCGACCGGATCGATGATCCGACCGGATCGGTGTTTCAACCCGGATCGATTTCAACACCCAATTCGGATAAATAATAACAAGAATACTAATGCAAAATTAAATGTTACCCAACCTGTCGACCGACCAGGTCAAGGATCTGACCGGTCAAATCCGACCGGATCAGCGTTTCAACCCTAATCAAATAAATTCATCAATTTCAGATAACCAATAATAATAATAAAGAATAATGCAAGAAATTTGGAAATTCAAATTGAGGCGACCGACCGGTCGGTGATCTGACCAATTGGAGTTTCAACCCTAATCAAATAATTTCATCAATTTCAGATAACCAATGATAAGAATATGTAATGCAAGAATTCTAAAAATATTATCTAATCGTCGACCGAATCGGGTCGCTGACCGACCAATCGTGATCCAAACCCGAATCAAATTTTAACACCAAATTCAGATAACCAATAACAAGAACATGTAATGCAAGAATTACGAAAATGTTACCCGAATCGGTCGACTGACCGGATCGGTGACCCGACCGAATCGAAAAAACTAAAAAAATCAGAGAATCAAAGGGAGAACAAACCTTTTCTGACTTGATTCTTGGATAACAAGGAAGGCAAATGCTTGAAATCAAGAACACAACAAAGATATATATATTGAATCGTTTTTCTCAAAAAATCCTCCAAAAAATCTCTCTTCCCAAAATGAAGAACAACATGGGGTATTTATAGGTACTCAAACCCAACGGCCCAACCCCTCATACCCTTAAACGAATTCAAATTTCAAAATAAAGGGGAACAAAAATCTGATTTTGGGCGTGTTCTTGGGGCAAGCGTTAGCGGTGTCAGGGTAGGGTGGTGGCGGTGGTGAAGTGGCGGGGGTAGGGTGCGGTGGCGTGGGGTAGGGGCATAGGGTGCGGCTTGGTTAGGGGTAGGGTTTTAGGTTTTCTGATTTTTGGGTTTTGATTTTCGGTTTTGGGATTTGGGGAATTAAAAGGGTAAGGGGTTGGGTCAGGTTTAGGGGTTTTCGGTGGGCTTGGGTTTTTTAATTTGGGGGTTGGGCTTGTTTTTTTTGTTTTTAGGTTAAAGGGGTTTAAATGGGGGGAAGATGGTGATGGGCCGACGGGTTTGGGTCGGGTGAGTGGGCCGACTGGATTGGGTTTAATTGTTTTGGGGAGTTGAAATTTGTGTTGGGTTGGGGTTTAAAAGGGGGGGAAATATTTGTGGGTTATGTTTTGGGCTGTTGCGGATCTGGGCCGAAAATAAGAATTAATTTGGAGATGGACTTTGGAGGTTGGATAGAATATTTTGGGTAGAAATTAGTTTTAGGTTAGAAAATAAAAAATGGGTTATGGATTTAAAAATATATAAGAGGGGTTTAATATAAAAAAAATATGTTGTTTATATATATATATATATGTATATATATTTTTTGTTTTGTAAAAGATGTGAATTATTTAAAATAACGTAACGATGTGAAAAATAAAATATAATATTTGCGAAATGTTTAATGCTTAATAAAAGGGGAATGCGGTGCAATTTTAAGTAGAATAAAATAACATACAATTTTCGGATAACTTATGATTATTATAAAAATGCAAACGATATAAAATATGCGAATAATAATAATAATAATACGAAGATATACACATATATGCCTATATTTTAAAATTATTTTGAAAGTGCCAAAATATTAAAAATTACGAATAAAATCATAAAAGATGGGACAAAATTGGGTGTCAACATTATCGTAGGAAATAAATATGATTAGTTTACCGAGTTAACATCAATGAATTCACTTGTAGTTGTAGAGCTTCCATCACCTCCCACATCGGCATCATCCAAAATAGTTGCACATGCGTGTGCATTATCAAAAGAAGATTCTAAAAAAAATCCACCCGAACTCATAAATTATCATCTTATCAATTTAAAAAAAAGAAGGTTCAAGTGAGTGTAAATAAAAAATATATATTACCTGAATACTCTCCAAGGATCCAATTTTGCATGCACATAAGTGCTTCCACTGTATCGGCATGAAGGCTCGAACGATGGGGATTAACCACCCTACCGCCCATACTAAAAGCACTCTCAGAAGCTATTGTTGATGCAGGTATTGCTAATATATTTTAGCGATTTTTCTCAAAGTTGGATACTTCAAGTCAGTCTTCCAAAAATTAAGGATATCAAACTCACTACTCTCTGGTAATGCATCCTCTTCAAGATAGTGGTCTAACTCACACCGCACATTGCCTTTTCTTTTCTTAGTCTTTTTCATCAAAGTCCATTTATTAGAAGCATTGCAATCACTAGGTCGCTTCCCAAGAAGTACATTATGTCTACAAGTAGGAGACACACCATCCTCTATTTTGAATTTCTCATGGTACTCATGCAACAAATCATACAACAAACTCTTTATCGTAGATACCTCAACATAAGCTTCATCACCAAATATTTCATTAAAATAAAACTCCACACATTCCAACTTATTTCTAGGGTCTAAAATTGCAGCAACCGATAGTATTCCATTTATATTAGACCAATACTTGTCAAATTTTTCAATCATTTTTTGAGCCATATGCTTAACAACCTGCTCATTACTATTTCTCCACAAGCGCAAAACTAATTTAATCTCACATACTTGACGAAAGAACAAGTTGGCAGTGTGATATTTTTTGCCAGAGAACAACCGAGTCACTATGTGAAATTTTTTCAATTTATCACATATAATTTCAGCCAACTCCAAATCACATTGAGTAGGAACCACAAATTTAAACTTCGGATTTTGAGTTTTCAAGTTAGCAAAAACATTCTTATATGGTAGAGCACTTTCAAGCATTAAAAAAGTCGAGTTCCACCTTGTTTTACAATCAAGAGACAACTTTCTAGAACAGTCAACTTTCGAACATCTCGTCTTATCCTCAAACTTTTGAAGTCTTTTTTTGTGTTGAACCCAAAAAAAACAACACAATTACGTATCCTTTCTATTCCAGATCCAATCACCTCCAAACCATCCTGGACAATCAAATTTTATATACGTGCACTACAACGCACATGCAAAAATTGACCAGAACACAAAAGACTATCCGAATTAAACTTTTCTTGTAAAAGATCAACCATGGCATCATTTGTGGTACAATTATCAAGAACCACAGAAGATATTTTCTCAGCTATATTGTATACATTTAACGTATCCACCAGAACTTGAGCAAACATATTGTCAGTGTGTGGACAAGGAACGTAAACAAACCTATTTTGAAAAAAATATATCAATTTGGTGGAAAACAATATGCATAAAATTAAATAAGCATATATACAGCCACTAATCAGTAAATAATAAATAACAAGAAGCTTCAAATTTTAAGTACCTCAAAGTTTTATTCCGCAAAACCCATTGATCATCAATGAAATGTGATGTGATGGCCATATAACCTTTCTTTTGGTGTGAAGCAGTCCACATATCGGTTGTAATAGCTACTCTTCCCACATGACCATCAAACAACTTCTTGAGATTTGCTTTCTCAATCACAAACATCTTCATAATATCACTTTTAAAAGTGTTGCGACTTATTATCTTGAAGTTTGGATTCAAGCAATTAACAAATCTCCTAAACCCAATATGTTCTACAATTGACAATGGGTACTCATGGAGAACAATCATGTGAGCCAACTCCTTTCTTGCTTCTTCTTGACTAAAGACATGATTTTCTAGACTTAAGCTTGAATCTTGTCTACGATTAACCGACAATAATTTTTGACGTATATCACCCTTCATGTGTTTTTAGTGCATCTATGATCAAGATGGTCTTTCAAATGAGAAGTCCCATTCTTACTATTGCCCGAAAATAATAACTTACAGTGCAAACATCTAGCCTTTTGTTCACCATTGATTACCGTCTTCTCGAAGTGATTCCACACTTCTGATTTAAGTCTCCTAGGCTGACGTAGAGGTGACGGTCTCATTTCTTCTTCTCCCTCTCCTTGTTGAGGTTTAGTAGTTAGACGAGAAGGCATTGGGACTGAGATTTCAGGAGACAACGGAGAAGGGAAGAATGAGACAGCCTTGGAGCCAGCACTACTATCTCTTGTGTCCATCACTGTCATACATTAACATTACAAAAAATAATTAGAAAGCCTCTTTTTAATAAGTGTTTTCACTTAAATTGACAATTCAGTTAGAACAACATAGCCTAAACAATTAGAATTCTTGAATTGACCAACAGAAAAACTCATGCATCAAGAATATAACTAATTTTTTTTTCAAGACCATATATTTTTAGTAAATTGATTTAAATTCTGTTGAATGTTGGTAATTTCTACAAAAAAAAGTTGAATAGTTACAGCTGTAGCCTTAACTACATAGAAATAACAGATTCAGAAACTTTAGGGGGTCATTATATGTCAAAAGAAATAGAAAAAAGTAATCAATATACAAACAAATATAGAACAAAATTCACACTTGTTGCCAAACCTTTTTTGTTGCTGATGAGACACTGCCCTATTGGTATGAATGTGCTGAAAATGCACAAAAAGACCTCCAAATTTATCATTTTCTGGTCTATCATCACTAAAATAACTTAAAATCTTGAATTTTAGTACTATTACCTCAACAATATTGGGTGAAGAGTGAAGACGAGCTAGGATTTTACCTTGTGTGATGGAGATTTGCCGCATTAAATGTTCAGGAGGACTTGCCATTTCTGGTCGGAGCACTATCAGTATTGGGTGAAGAGTGAAGACGCTGAAGAGAGTGAAGACGCTGAAGAGAGCGAGGCCGCTAGGGTTTAGGAGATTTGGGTGAAGACTGAAGAGTGACGACGCTGAAATTCTGAATGGCTGAAGAGAGGGATGTGATCTTTTGAGTTTTGAACGGCTGAAGAGAGGGCTGAAGTTTTGAACGACTGAAGAGAGGGCTGAAGTTCTGAACGGATGAAGAGAGGGTTTAGGAGTTGTGTATTTTGTACATACATGGAACTGAGTAGGGATTAGGGAATTAGGGATTTTAAGTAGTATTGAGCTGTGATATTTTGGGCCTTGCCCTTCAGGTCCAATTCTTCACCGTCTAGTGGGTTTCAGCACACTGTTGGGCCTGGACAGCAAGGTGGCCTGCTTGGGCCTCGGCCCCGCAGGCTTACCATGCTACAAGCCCTAATCTAATCCCGACTCCGACAGATATTGAGGCCGTCATGCATACACTGGGATTACATCCTCCAGACGCGAATTAGTACATGGACACCGGCACCACTTCTCACATAACGTCCGACCAAGGTACTCTCTCGTCTTATTCCAATTTGAGCAAAAATCGTGGCATAATTGTGGTAATGGCAACTCAATTCCAATTCGTGGTTACGGTCATACAACTTTGTCTCCTCCCCCCCCCCCCCCCATCCACCTCTTGTCTTGAAAATGCCCTTCATACCCCTAACTTAATTAAAAACTTAGTGTATGTCCGTAAATTCACCACTGATAATTGAGTTTCTGTTGATTTTGATCCTTTTGGATTTTCTGTGAAGGATTTCAAGACGGGGATTCCTCTCTTGAGATGTGATAGTAGGGGAGATCTTTATCCTATCACGCCCGCATCCAGTCTCTCGAGTCAAGTCTTGCCATCTACTTTTGCAGCTCTGTTACCATGAAAGAAATAATCGCTTGATTATTTTCATTGATAATGAGAGGTATATATACAAATATACAATTCCTAAATATGGACAATATAGGAAAATAATTCTACATTTTCCTATTTTAATTCTAATACATTTTCCTAGTACAAGACTAATACCATAATTACAATTATACATGAATTACATTTTGTTGAGTCCAAATCGGACCATGATACACATGGTCCTTTACTTCAACTATGTCTTAAATAGATGTCCTCAAATCGACTATCTTTGTGCACTTTCCCCATAAAATTTACTAACCAAGCACAAGCTGCAATATAGAAAAGTAGGATAGCCCAACCCAAAACCCACGTCAAACTTAATCGGCGAATTTTGTGACCCATAGTGGTTATGTAGTTCATCTAAAAAAGAGATTAAAGTATAGTTACGTTCAAGTGGTCTAGTTTTTGGAGCAACTAGGAACTTGCCACTACAAAAAAAAGTATAGAATTGGCAACAAAATTTTAGTAACAATAAATATATTATTGCTAAAAAACGTAAATGACAACAAAATTTTAATATTTTGTTGCTAAAAAAAATAAATTCTTGTTGCAAAATTTTTTCGCAACGGAGGTTATTGCAACGGCATGCAACAACTTTTGTTGTTGCGAAAAGTACTTTTGACAATAACATCCAACATATAGCAACAAAAAAGTGTTGGAACTTGTATGGAATTAAGAAGAAATAAAGTGATCAACGGACAGAAAATTCGAATCAAAGGTTGCAACTTTTCAGAACAATTACAACCTTTGGTATGAATGGTTGTAACTGTTCATATGCTACTCTATATAAAGAAGGTTGATCACTTGGTTGGAGATAGATACACAACAAGACAGAACTAACTACAATCAATCATTTTATCACAATTAATGATTTGAGATTGTTGCTTCTATTTCTTCTTCTTCAAAACAAGTTTCTGAAGAACACATATAGTAAATTCGCCAGAGGTGAAGTTCTTGTGCTAGAACTCTCACTTAGATAGTTGTATCCTCTAGACAGACGTCCGTAAAACTACAACACAAGTGGGGGCGAATTTTTGTCTTAGGACACTGCATCAAGCAAGCCTCTATCGACACCAAGTTAGTATGTGTTTTCAATGTGCTGAATTCATTGTTGTTGATTTCAAGTTATATTGAGTTATTATTATAGTATTGTGCTTATTTCATTGATGATATTAGATTGACACTAACAATAAGTTGTTGGTAAATGTTTTTCTTCTTGTAGTGTGCTTTTAGTCAAATTCATAAAGTGAATAGGGAATACAAAATGTTATGGAACTACAAATAAATATTAAGAGTTCGTGATAATCTTTTTGTTTCCTAACTATGAAGATACAACAATTGGATGAATTTATTGGTCAAGTAGAATCGCGCGGTAATAAAATCCTTAAATTCACGTAAAAGGTTTTTCCAATTCTAAAATGCTTTCATAATTTAGGATGAACCTTTACTCGCACCCGCTATTATATCAAATCGAGTAATTTAAACATATCAGTTAAAAATCAAAGTAATAGCACGTATCACTTAATCATGTGGTTAATAAGTTTGATAAATGTATATATGAAAGATACTTATTTTATATTTACTCAATCTGTGTAAACATCAAATGCCAGTAAATCCTTTCCTTATAGATTGGTTTAAAGTGCTTCAAATATTAGCCTCGTTTGTGAAACTATAAGGTCAGAGAATGATGAGTATATGAAGTAAAATATAAAAATCCTTTACGTGCTTACTTTCAAGAAATGGCTGTGTGTAATTAAATGACGTCGTAGTATAAAGTCAACTTAGATCACAATTTATAAAGTCTAATATATTTATTGACAATACCAAATACCAAAAAAGAAGAGAAAATAACTCTTTGTGCATAATTGAAAAGTCAGTGTTTCCTATTACTAGTTTCTTATTTTTAAAGAATTTTGTCTTAAATTTGAAGTGTGAAAAGCTACATGTACCTTTGAGGATTCACCAGAAATAATGACATGGCTAAGTTAAGAAAAGAATTAGGGCCATGTAACAATGCCACCGACTTGCTACTTCATTCTTGTGTAAAAAATCTTTTCCCTTCCCTCTTTTATTTATTTATATTTTATTTGCATGTCTTGCTTTTTTCTTTAAAAAAATCATGAGATCAGAGGTACAGTCCTTAATGTACATACACGTCAAAATTTCATATGATTCACAAATTATTTGGTTGTGTATTAATGAAACTAGTTCAACTTTTTTTTTTCGTTAGGACTAATAAAAGAAAATTTTCCTAAATAATTGTTCTCCTTAGTAACCTATACCGTTTTAAGTTTAAAAAACGAATAGAGATCCACAAATTTTACAAGATTGATGGACAATACAAGTTTGCAATTTCCTGCATCAACAACCATAATTATCACGTATCTTACCTCAATCATAAACAAGTTGAAATCGAATATATATTGAATTCTCATTGTTATTGTTACTCATTTAAATCTGCTTCAATTTATTCAAATATCGATGCAACACGTATCTAAATGATCATGTCCAAATATATTCTAGTTTAATTTAAATTCATTATAAATTGACTGATCTTACGTTGATGTCAACTTACTACAATTCTACTTTTTATCCGAATTTATAAGAGCCAGAAATATAGTAAACTCACACAGATGAAGTTATCGACATTCCCTATTTTTTTTTAAAAATAAGTGAAAAAACAAAAAGGAGAGAAATTGTAACAGTAAATGGTGGGTGGTGACTCATACGAAAGTGCTCTTTCTTGACCATTGGATCGGGGAGCGAGGGATGAGAGGGGGGTTTAAGTACAAAAGAGAAGATCCACCAGACCACCACTCTTTTTGGAGGGGTCCTTGTTAAGCATATGGCAGGAAGAAAGAAAGAAAAAGGAGAGACAGAGAGAGACTAGTCGAACTCTTCCATTGGCTCCTTTTCCTTCTTACCCATTAGAACTAATCAACTCCATCCCCCTTTTTAACTTTTTCTTAGAGTCCATTCCAATTTAGCAAATTAAAAGTAGTTGATGATCATCAAGTGTTAAAAAAATATTTTTAGGTGTTAAAGTTAATTTTATAATAAATAGGTCGGATAGAAATATTGAAACGGATAATAAATAATACATTAGTGTGTTTTGTTAAAATAATTGATATTGCCCTTAAATCTATCTACAAAATATATTAATATAAAAATAATTTTACATGAAAAATTAGGATGAATAACGAAAATAAAATAGAGAAAATATTAAAATTTATGTTTCATGAAAAATATTCTAGAGATTACAAAGGATAGTATGGATAAAATCGTAAAAGGTTTGGTCGAATCAAAAGTGTTTATATAAGCTGTAAAACCATCAATTAGGGATGACCAAGTTAGTTTATAAGTTTAGTCAAACACCTCTTACCTCCTCACACCACCAAGTGAACAATATGTACAATCACAATCCTACCTTAATTACACTCCTTGTTCTAATTTATGTAACATAAATCGAATAAATACGAGTTAAAGAATAAAATGAAGACTTCTGAAATGTGTCTAATGTAGTATGTCATTCTTTTTTAAACGGACTAAAAAAGAAAAGTCTATTAAATGGTAAGTGTCAAGATAATTATTTTTCAAATTTAGAAATGTGTCATTATTTATTGAAGGACTAAAAAGAAAACTGTGTTGCATAAACTAAAACAGATGGAGTAATTGCTTTTATCATATTCAAAATCTTTTTGTTACTAGGTGCTAATAAGACTTAAAAAACTATAAGACGATTAGGGTTGTCAAATAGGTGTAGAGTCGAATTTGAGTGAGTCAAAATAGACTAAGTTAATAAATGGGTTGTTATTAATCCATCCAAATATTATTTAGGCTGAAATTGACTGGGTCAAAATAAGAACAATGTTCATAGCATAACTCACCTAACTCTTATCATGTTTTAGTTTTTTGATTTGTTTTCTTATAATTTATTTAATTAACTAATATTTTTTTATTATGACTATATAAAATATATAAAATAAAAAAATAAAAAATATTTTGACAAGATTTTTCATGACCAATTTATGTTACATGTCAACTCAACTTTTACATGGACTGAATTAAATGAATCAAAATGAAATAAGTAAATAACTAAGCGATTATTTTTAGGAACTAATTTTTCCACTCCTAAATAAAATCATGAGTGAAACATTATACTGGAAGATGCACCTATCCATGGGAATATCTTTTGGTGAGATCGGGTAAAACTAATTAGTATAGGTATATCAATTTTAATTAAAACACTTATTATTCACTCTCTCTATATGTGTGTAATGTATATTTATGTGTGTGCGTGCATTCAC